>VOSG01000013.1:0-200314 GCA_009761265.1 Halicephalobus sp. NKZ332 | reverse complement strand
GAACTTCCGGAATGATCGGCTACGGACTCGCTAAAGCCGCTGTCCACCAACTCACCAAGTCGTTATCCGATCCTCAAGCTGCTGGGTTACCCGAAGGAACGACCGTCCTTGCTATTCTTCCAATCACATTGGATACTCCGATGAACAGAAAGTGGATGAGCAAGGCTGATTTCTCCACTTGGACTTCCCTGACCTTCGTCGCTGACCTGTTGCACAAGTGGACTACTGATAAGGGAGACAGACCACCCTCCGGGTCTCTTCTGAAACTAACAACTCTCGGAAGTCAAACTAACATTCACAAATACTGAGCACTTTATTCTGCTAAATTATATTCGGTTATCGTATATTAGACTATTGCATAAAATTGCTTTGTATAGTTCAGGATAATTTTACACTTTTTCCTTTGGCCTGAGGACCTCGAATAAACATGGTGGCGAAAACCATGGAGAAGGCAGAAAGCCCACAGAGTTGAACATTTCCAGATTGAACACAGTAGAAGCAAATCCCAAGCAATCTGATGATGTCGAAGTTTACTGCTCTCGCATCCTTTTCCAGGTAGTATCCCACGATCTGGATAGCAGCGAGGATATACAGGACATAGGCCCATAGGACGTAGGAGGAAATGGAAGCTGCACTCGCTGTCATTTCATTAAACGAAGCTATACCTGTGAGGAAAATAAAGGTACAGTAAACTGTCTCAGCCAACGTGAGAGGATGACTGTACAGCTTCACCTTCTCTTCTATCTGGAAGTTTTGCTTTTATATAGTATCAGATAGTTGATCAAACCTGTGGAATCCCTTCAGTGGGATCAACCATGCATCTCCACCAGAAGAATTGCTTCGTTCTAACTCCAGGAAAGAAGCCTGGAGGACCGAAGCAGGCTTTTAACTTTCCGAGGAATCCTGGGAATAACTCCTTTCCATTAGTGTCCTTCATCTGACCCTTGTCATATCCCAGAGCCTTGAACTCAAACAGTTGAAGCCAAAATTGATTGAAGGATTTGACGTTGTCAACGAGTCCGTAGACTGGCTTCTCCTCCTCGCGTTCGGCCTCGAAAGTTCCGAAGATTCTATCCCAGATGATCAGTACACCTGCATAGTTCCTGTCAATGCAATAAGGGTTCCTCCCATGGTGTACTCGGTGATGAGAGGGTGTGTTGAGAAAGTACTCCAAGGGTCCTAATTTCGGGATGATCTGATTGTGAATCCAAAACTGGTAGAGAGTGTTCAGTCTATGGTGAGCTAAAAACAACGGTGGAGGGATGAAGAATGATTGGCAGCATTCCACGACAGATGTTCCAAGTTCTTGAATGAATCCTTGACGAAGAGCTGTCGAGAGATTGTAGTATTCGGAACTGTGATGCATTTGATGGAACGACCAGAAGACTCCCGCTTCTGAAAGAAATTGCAAACTCATCGTTAATTTGTATTAACAGCATACCGTGAACAGCTCTATGAGCCAAGTAGTACGCCAAGTCTTGTGCAAAGAAAGCAAATATCCATAGCCAGAGAGAGTGAATGTCCAAGTCGAAAAGTCTGTAGTTATTGTACAAGTAGAGATATAACGGAATAGTGAACCCTTTTCCAACGACTTTCGGCAACATGGAGAACATCCCGGCATTCATCGAAGTAATGGTGTCATTCAGCGCATACTTGTATTTATTCGTAGTCAAGGAAATCAGTACATCTACTATTATAAAAAGAAAGAACCAGTATTGGGAAATATTAAGATAGTCAGGAATGTCTTCAATCTTCTCGAAGGTCGTCTCAGAAGGAGTCACAATATAGAAGAATCTCCGCAGATTCGTAAAACTCAGATGAGTTTGGAACTTGACAATCATTTCATCTATTTTCTCCATCATTGATTGGGAAAAATGATGAGCTCTTTTGGAGAAGCAATTGCTGGGCTCCTTTTAAAGGGACAATTGAACCACACTACTAGGAATACATTATATTTCTTATCAAAAGGACGAGGTCCATATAGATTAGTGATCAGATTAGTTCTACACTGTTAGACATAAATATAGGCGATTGTGATTTCTCATATACTGATTGCAGCTTCATATGAGTTGTTTTCATAATAAGATAGAGTACAATGAGTTACCAGCAAAATAAAAGGAAGTTTTGGAATTATTACGTAAACACACGAAAGGATCTTTAAAATTCCGAAGTTTGGCCCGAGCAGTTGTGACATAAATATAGGGCTGTTCAGTGGTCTAACTGATTTTGTCTATTGTTGCTATTTGATGGAGTAAATGAACAACACTCTCGGCACAAAAACTTGAGGATACTGTAGTGGGCAGAGTGGTTGTTGTCTGTTGTTTGCTTTCCCCAATTACTAGAATAGAGATATTTGGGTAGTTGAACAAACTCTTGTTACTTGCATATTTCATATCATAATCCGTGGTCGGTCGAGGATTACAACGAAGAGTTCATCAACCAAAGCGAACAATGTCTCAAAGACCTTACTTCTGGCAAATTTTCCGAATTCGTCATTTCCCCGAATTGGAGATTGGAGGACATTGTGAAGCAGCTTTATCCCGAGGCTCTAATCCCCACTGAATATTGATGTTTTTGTTATCTTGATTTCTCGAGTGATTGTTATCTGACATTGTGCAGCTACGATGAACCACAACTATACTCTTTGGAGACTAGAGTGTAACCGTTGTTTTCGGTTTTCCTATACCTTTGATCGTTGCCCTTTTCATAGTTCTAGAGGTAGGGACTAGTGTACCTCTTAATGAGCGGGAAATCATAGAATTTTACTGCATCAACACGTGCTACATTTACTTTATTAGAGAACGAGCATATAGGATAGAGAGAGCGGACTGATTCAATATCCGACGATCGCGCCTTTTAGGCCATCGAACCCTGGGCGGGGCTACTTGTTTAAGCTTCGTAATCCAGGCCAAGGCCTGTTCCCTCAGCTTACAAAGTGTATGGAGCTCCACGATTTCGGCTCTCGATGGAACTTCCGGAATGATCGGCTACGGACTCGCTAAAGCCGCTGTCCACCAACTCACCAAGTCGTTATCCGATCCTCAAGCTGCTGGGTTACCCGAAGGAACGACCGTCCTTGCTATTCTTCCAATCACATTGGATACTCCGATGAACAGAAAGTGGATGAGCAAGGCTGATTTCTCCACTTGGACTTCCCTGACCTTCGTCGCTGATCTGTTGCACAAGTGGACTACTGATAAGGGAGACAGACCACCCTCCGGGTCTCTTCTGAAACTGACAACTCTCGGAAGTCAAACTAACATTCACAAATACTGAGCACTTTATTCTGTTAAATTATATTCGGTTATCGTATGTTAGGATACTGCTGCTTTGTATAGTTCAAGATAATTTTACACTCTTTCCTTTGACCTGAGGACCTCGAATAAACATGGTAGCGAAAACCATGGAGAAGGCAGAAAGCCCACAGAGTTGGACATTTCCAGATTGAACACAGTAGAAGCAAATCCCAAGCAATCTGATGATGTCGAAGTTTACTGCTCTCGCATCCTTTTCCAGGTAGTATCCCACGATCTGGATAGCAGCGAGGATATACAGGACATTGGCCTATAGGTAGTAGGAGGAAATGGAAGCTGCACTCGCTGTCATTTCATTAAACGAAGCTATACCTGTGAGGAAAATAAAGGTACAGTAAACTGTCTCAGCCAACGTGAGAGGATGACTGTACAGCTTCACCTTCTCCTCTATCTGGAAGTTTTGCTTTTATATAGTATCAGATAGTTGATCACACCTGTGGAATCCCTTCAGTGGGATCAACCATGCATCTCCACCAGAAGAATTGCTTCGTTCTAACTCCAGGAAAGAAGCCTGGAGGACCGAAACAGGCTTTCAACTTTCCGAAGAATCCTGGGAATAACTCCTTTCCATTAGTATCCTTCATCTGACCCTTGTCGTATCCCAAAGCCTTGAACTCAAACAGTTGAAGCCAAAATTGATTGAAGGATTTGACGTTGTCAACGAGTCCGTAGACCGGCTTCTCCTCCTCGCGTTCGACCTCGAAAGTTCCGAAGATTCTGTCCCAGATGATTAGTACACCTGCATAGTTCCTGTCAATGCAGTAAGGGTTCCTTCCATGGTGTACTCGGTGATGAGAGGGTGTGTTGAGAAAGTACTCCAAGGGTCCTAATTTCGGGATGATCTGATTGTGAATCCAAAACTGGTAGAGAGTGTTCAGTCTATGGTGAGCTAAAAACAACGGTGGAGGGATGAAGAATGATTGGCAGCATTCCACGACAGATGTTCCAAGGTCTTGAATGAATCCTTGACGAAGAGCTGTTGAGAGATTATAGTATTCGGAACTGTGATGCATCTGATGGAACGACCAGAAGACTCCTGCTTCTGAAAGAAACCACAAACTCATTTTCAATTTATATTAACAGCATACCGTGAACAGCTCTGTGAGCCAAGTAATATGCCAAGTCTTGTGCAAAGAAAGCAAATATCCATAGCCAGAGAGAGTGAATGTCCAAGTCGAAAAGTCTGTAGTTATTGTACAAGTAGAGATACAACGGAATAATGAACCCTTTTCCAACGGCTTCCGGCAACATGGAGAACATCCCAGAATTCATCGAAGTAATGGTGTCATTCAGCGCATACTTGTATTTATTCGTAGTCAAGGAAATCAGTATATCTACTATTATAAAAAGAAAGTACCAGTATTGGGAAATATTAAGATAGTCAGGAATGTCTTCAATGTTTTCGAAAGTCGTCTCAGAAGGGGTCACAATATAGAAGAATCTCCGCAGATTCGTAAAACTCAGATGAGTTTGGAATGTGACAATCATTTCATCTAGTTTCTCCATCATTGATTGAGAAAAAGTGATGAACTCTTTTGGAGAAGCAATTGCTGGGCTCCTTTTAAAGGGACAATTGAGCTACGCTACTAGAAATACATCATATTTCTTATCAAAGGGACAAGATTCATATAGACTCTAGTGATCAGATTAATTCTATAAGACTTCATTCTACCCGTTTCCCTTCACATATCTTCGAGGTCCTTCTTTATGTGATTTCCATATTTAACTGCACTGGCGTGGCAGATTCTGAAGAATAAATAACCGAATTCGATGAACGTTATAATGGATACTCCAGTGAGACAGCCCAGGAGACCTCCAGTATAACCGATGAAGGTCGTGAATCCCATCTTGGGGCTTTCGACGAAGGCTTGTTGCGAAATTTTCGGGAAAAAGACTTCGACAATTACAGCATCGGTGGTGGCATCCAGACAAGCTTGTTTTGCACTTCCACTTGAGATTCCTTTACATTCCGCGAAGGAAAAACCTGCGGTACTGTAATCTACGTCATATTGTATTTCCACACACGGCAAAGGACAATAGCATTCAGGCCAATTCGAAGGATCACCAAGTACGTCCGTCACGTTCATGACACAGCTCCTCATGGCCAAAGTGCATGTAGTTATGTTTTCTGCTCTCGGGTAACGAGGGTCCATACAGCCACACACAGATTGCACCTTGTCTTGGTAACAGCTCCGAAGACAACCCTGGAACAATAGAATGTGTTTTGGCATGATCATAATTGCAAACTCACGTCCGTAGTATAAGCGCCATCATAGTAGTAGGAACCTACTTCGCTGCTATCTTTTGCGCAGTCTCCATAACGACCATCAAGTCTTCTGTAGGAAGTCTAAAGACAAAACATTATGATTTAGTGCAAAGAAGTAAAAAAATACCCTAGTGACACGGATGGAGGTGGCGTGTCCTGGAGCAACGGTATATCTGACAGATTCACCGAAAACAGTTACTGTAGGATCGTGGATGAAGATACTGAGTCCTTCTGTGTCTATCCAGCTAAGGTACTCGTCGGTTCCCACACGAAGCAGTGCCTTGAACCCACCGAAAATACCAGAGTATCTGGTGGTGTAATTGGAGTACCCAGGAGCATTGAAGGTGAAGCAGTTCCCTAATGTCGTTTCATACCATTCTCGGATGTCGGACTTTTGCAGTTCCGTCCTTTCGTAGCTCGCCCATCCGAAAGTCTCATCGTAACTGTAGCCCATTTTTATTTGATCTTCAATCGGCATCAGAGCCAACATGAAAGGGAGCATGTCCTTGATCAAACTGGGTTTCTCCACCATGTCGTTCAACAAAGCTATCAGCTCCTCTAAACCCATCTCACCTTCTCCCCCCATCGCTTGGATCGCTTCCCAAACCACCAGTTTCATTGTGCAATTGGTGTCAGTATAGTCGCTGGAGCATTGACAGACGTACCCATTCACAAGGTCCTCGCACTGGGCGTCTTTATCTACCGAATTACAGTATGTTGGTGTAAAACAAGAACCACCATCCCAGTAGGCATGTTGCGTCCCACAGTCATCAATGTTAATCTCACAATTGTCCCCTGTAGTTCCTTCGACACATGTGCAAGTGTATGAAGCAAGTCCATCGGTACATCCAGAGCCGAACTGACAAGGATTGGGGACACACTCGTTGATCTCGGTCTGGCACTGCACCCCAGTGTAGCCTGCGGTGCAGTTGCAGGAATAAGTCCCGGATCCTGTGGACTTGCAAGTACCGTTTATACAAGGATTTGTCTTGTTGTTGCAGATATTGTACGCACCGCAATTGGTTCCACTCCAGATATCCAGACACTCACAAGTGTAGTCCGTACCAGAACCAGGAATACATCGACCGTCGTGCAAGCACGGATTAGTAGCGACACTGTAGCAGGGATTTTTTGATTCGCACTTATCTCCGTAAGTCAAAGGAAGACATTTGCAATCTCTGTCACCTAATCCGTTCTCGAAACAAATTCCCCCATTTTGACAATAAGTAGCGGTGCATTTGGTTAATTGATTACTCACTGAAATTTGTGGATTGCTAATTGAATTCAAGGTTAACACTGACGTTTCTCGCAGTATACCCCCGAGTACTCGGCCAACACGACATCTGGACAATCACAGACATAACCTGGATAAGTCAGAGGGTTAGCCGTACAGTTGGAATGCTCTCTGCATTTGTTATCCTCACAGTAGTCAATGTCTGAAAGTCAAGTTCTGCTGATAATCAAAAGTTTGGTTTACATACCATTTTCGCAATTCGGTCCTATCTTTCCTGCTGGACAATCACAACTGTAGGTCAAGTTCGGATAGAAATGACAAATGTGGTTTGTGTCACAGGCTCCACTGATCGTACATGGATTTGTGTCTGAAATCATTTTTTCATTCTCAACATTGACTTTTGATCAACTTACAAGTACCGCAGCATGCTCCACTGTATCCAGCGGGACTGAAAACGGATTTTTGTCATTTAGAATCCAATTCAACAAAACTAACCAGACACAAGTACAGAATGTCGGATTGGCGTATGTATCTGGGTAATACGGATTTGTATTAGTGCTCGAGCAGTAACCTTCATTATTGCAAATAGCGCAACTATAGTCATAGATCACTGGCATAATTATCAGTGAAAGTCCAAGCCCTAATTCCCATAGGGTCAGAAAAAACAACATTTTCGCTATCATTGTTGGGAAACTTTGTAGTTCCAAAGTGCCTTTTCCACCCTTTGTCCCCTATATATACTTTTATCACAATAGAATCCATTTTCTTTGCTATCTACATCTTCCTTCCCGCTTCTAAACTATAACTGTATTTTCAACAAAAGAATAATAACTTGATATTCTTTTGTCTAAGCTAGAGTTTTCTAAATTTGCACTACAACAATTTACTGTATTTTTCTTTGGAAGTGACACGTCCCCAGTGGAAATAGTTATTCTCACGTACATGGCCCTGGTTATTTTTTCCAAGCCTCATTAAGTATCCGAAAATGAATATCTTTTGTGTTTACTGTCGAATTCCAGAATTCGAAATTGCTCTTCGTCAAATCCAAATCAAAGAGAGTGGTGATTTGATTCACCAACGAGAATTTTTGCAAGATACGCCAAAGGTACGCTTTCTGTATTACTGCAAAAACACAGAAATAAATTGTCAGTATCAATGCATTCACCTGAAATTTGGTGCAAAATCATCATTAGCCTCTGCAGTAATATCCACTTACACAATGGAATATGAGTGTATAGTATGTGGTGAAGATTAGTCCTAGTTGGATGAGAGTGGTTATAATCACAGCACATATACTAAGAAGATGGGCGATGAGGATTAAAGGTAATTGCATCCGTAGAATGCGGAGATTCTCGGCTATCTACAGTTCTTTGAGTTTATAAAAATAATGATCTCTGGTTACCTGATAGCGTTCGGACAAGGACATTGTAGAACGTCTTTTTTTCTCTAGTTTGGTGTTCCAGAAACGGACCAATAGAGACATCTGAAAATACATGTTGTTAAAAATTATGTTGTACTTTTAGTAACTACAGAGATTCCTGCCACATCTAATGAGAGTAATATGACGACATAAGCCAAGGGCGAATTTCTTGTCAATAAGTAAATTATTGTGAGAGTAATAGAAAGAAATATCTGAAATTCATGTTCAGCGAGCTACAGATAATTAAATTTACCAATAATGATCCGAGGATTATTGAAAACGAATTCACTTTCTGTTCCTTCTCATATCTTCCTAACCAGAGTGTCGCAAATATCCGTTCAATAGAAATAAATATCAAGAGTAATCTTGTAAGGAAAAGTCCGAACAAAACGAAGCAACGTGCAACAGTCGAGATTTTGATTTCCGAATAAAGAACGACTTCTCCCTCAATCAAAAGAGTTATCGTGAAGACAATTTGACCGATACTTTGAGTTAAATAACCTATTATCCAAAAGATCCCGAGTACCTTTAAGTTTATATGAGTAACTATTGCTCGACTAAAGAGAACAATAACGAACACGGAGATTCCAATGTTAATCAAATTCAGGGAAATAGTTACTCCAATACATGTTTTTTCTATGTAATCCAACATGGCTGCACCTGACATAATTTAGAAATGCACTATAGGAGCTGCTTATATACAAGAAATTAGAGGATTATGGTAAGGAAGTAATTATAGTTGCTAAAAACAGCTCTACGTCGGATTACAAGTGTGGTTCAGGAGAACTTCGATCCTCCAACGAAAACTTTCGATCTCATGTGAACTTCCATTTTGAATTTTGTCACGTACACAAGGATGTCCTTCAATCATTTCCACGCCTTCTCTGCTCACTTTTCTCAAGGGTTTCAGTCAAATCCCAATTCCCAGCCTGCTTCAGCCACTCTAACACAGACTCAGACGTACTGTGCAACTCAGAGCCAGCAGTTCCTCGACGACGACTATGTTTTCCAAATTGTAAGTTGCTTTCCCTTGGTTTACGTAATTTTCCCTCATTTCCATGCTGATTGTGCTGTCAACTCACTCCCTACGACAGAAGAGCTGAAAGCATTGAATAATAAGATTGACGGAGTACAGATCCGTGTTCTGGCGAAGATCAGAGATATAATTCTCGACCTAGTTCCTCAAGTTATCAGTACTGTTCGTCCTAAATCGTTAAAGTTGACTGCTATCAGAACCATTCAATCCAAACGACGTAAGTCAGACAAGGTGGAATTCAAGACTACGAGATGTAATTCTTCCAATCTTCGTCCACTTGCTATAAAGATCAGGCTTTTGGAGATGGTCTTCCATTTGGTTTATACTCATTCCTTTGCCACGAAGAGGTCTGTTTATCATTGTTCTCTGTGATGGTGATTGTTTTAGAGACCTCTTTTATAAACACAAGGATCTCTTCGGAACACAAGCCTTCGTCGACCGAGCCATCACTGACATCTGTGCTCTTCTTGACTTTGATCGTCATGTGTTGAATATTGTCGGTTTTATTTTCGATCGATTTAACTCCATTACTTTCAGATTAGTTGCTCGAAAGGATCTATTTTCGGCTCAATCACGCTGGAGACTGATACCGGTATTGTGGATTGCAGTGCTTCTCCTGTTTCTATCACCTCGTCATTTCTGAACGCCGAGATGAGCACAGAAGCTGGATTTATTTTGGTCGTTGAGAAGGATACTATTTTTCAACGGCTTATTGATTGGAAGTTTGCCACACATTTTCCTGATGGACTGTTGGTGACGGTTGTTTCTCATCGTTTTTCGTGTCTTACTCCGTTTGTTTTCAGGGACGTGGATTTCCAGATATTGCAACCAGACAATTTCTAAAGCGTTTGCAAACTTTACTCCAGATCCCGGTTTTTGGGCTGGTAGATTGCGATCCACACGGACTTCACATTCTGATGACCTACAAGTATGGTTCTGTTAGACAAGCTAATCGGATTGAAAGTGGAGAAGACGTTGCTATCGTGGATTCCATTCAGCTCATCGGATTAAAGCCCTCGCACTTGGCAGAATACAACGTCCAGCTTAATGAGCTACCGTTCACTCGAGTTGATACGAACACAGCAGCTCTGGTGAAGAGAAGAGCTCTGGAGCTCGGAGATCAGACTCTGTTCGCTGAGGTCAGCCATTTTCCGTCATTTCGTAATCGCCATCTGATTTAGGCTAGTCTAATTGCCGAACGGAAGGTCAAAGTCGAGCTCGAAGCTCTGGTTGCACATTCCCCTCATTTCCTCATACAGTACCTGCGGGACTGCCAACGAAGAATGCCGTGGATCCTGGCTTCTGAAGATGTTCCGAAAAGCACCCCGATGCCTAGAAAGAGTTTTGGAAGCCAGGTTGTTTTCATAAAGGACGAGGACATTTTTTCTTGAATGGTATAAATTATTTTGTTTTTAAAGCATCAGTTGTCCAGGGTCATCTGATCGTCGAAAATGACCAGCTGCGACCTTGTGAGGAAATACATGCTGACGTCAGCAACGGTCAGAAAACAACCGCTCGTTTGGTCGCGTTTTGGCGCCCATTTCTTTTATGAAGACAAATTACTACAAGACTTAAAAGTTGAAGAAAGTGAAAACAAACTGAGAAGAGCACGTTGAATTTTGAATGGAGTTTGTAGTTCGAGTTCGAAGATTTGCACATGTTCTCGCAGACAATAGACCATTTTTTGTTGCTCATTGATTGTTTTTCAACAGAATCGCTCTCCTTAGCCAGTTGATAAATGTCAGCAGAACTCTGTGTCGTGTGTGATCATATCGGGGAAGGATGGCACTTTGGGGCCTTCGTCTGCAGGCCGTGTTCGGCTTTTTACAGGAGATGTGAGTTTTTCCGGTTTTCTTTGAATAAGTTATGTTTTCAGCAATCGCTGAATCTAAGACTTACAAATGCAGAAAAAACAGGAATTGTGTCGTTCAAAAAAGTGAGTTATTTGTTTTTTTGTAACTTAAATCCCGAGAATTCAGCTCTCAGAAATAGCTGCAGGGCATGTCGGATGGACAAATGCATCTCCGTCGGGATGACTCAGAAACCCAAACAGAATTCCAATCCATCTGCTCTGTCGTCGAAGGCTTCCCCGAGTTCCTCGATGCTGACACACTCCCCGATCTTCATCTCCAATCCAGTACAATCGCTGATGCTGGATGATAAATTCAAGTATTTGAAACAGTTGACCATGTTCATGAGGAACTTCTTTGGAGCTCAAAGATCTCTATACATTACCGACCATCCGGAAATGAGTTTCGCAGATATTGTTTCCAAACCAATAGATCTTGAAGAGGCGATTAGATTAGATAAAACTAGACAGATATTGATATATTCCACTCTGGCAGAAGGGTTTCCTCTCCTCGCGAGTCTGTCGGAGCAGGTGAGGATAAAGTTTCTGAAGGAAATCACAATAACTGTGGTCGTGTTCACCAAGATCAGTCTCACTGTCGGGAGCTTTCCGACAGACGAGGAGAAAATGGCTTTCCACATCGGCTATCATGTTGATCTCGGGAAGCCCGAGAAGTTCTTCAAAGAGAAAGCGGCCCATCTAATGCACTCTCAGATGCCCATCCTGACCGAATTCAGGCAGTTTGCTTCCAAATGCGTCACTCTGAACACCGATGAAATCGACTTGGCGTTCCTGGTTGGGATTATCCTAATCCACAAATGTATGTGTCGCTCTCGTGTTTTGTCTATTCAAAATAATATCGTTCAGTAAAACACCTGGCACCGAAACTCGAAGCAGTGGATTCCTACAGATCCGACCTCGTCAACGAATACCACTTTCACCTGATGACGAAATACGGTTCGGCTGGCACCCCCAACAGGTTCGCAGACATGTTCCTCTTCTACACTGACCTTGTCGTAGGTGTCTGTCTTGAAGCCTAAACTTTATTCGGTAATTTAGGACTACATCGGGAAACTCAAAGAGACGATCACAGTCTTTGACTTGTTCGGTCCGAGGGAATGCACAGATCTTCGAGAACTTTACTGTCCAGGTGACAAAGAATTGCCCATGTGATTTGTTCATGTTATAATAAACACTAAATGCATTTGACTGAACTTGTCCAAGATGAATTGCGGTTATGACAATTTCAAGGAGAAAATTCAAACGGGCAATTCGACCAGGATCCGCCTCTCAAGGAAGGGGCGGGTGAGTTTCTCCCGCTCATTTTCTCATCACTTTCGCGCCAAAATCAGTACGAGTTTCTTCGGCTTCCGATTCTCGGCCTTTTCCGGTCGCTTTCCTCGAATCTGGAAGTTGGCGAGTAGTTGTGGTATCGAGGATTTCGAAAGAGCGGAGAACATTTATGAGGGACTAACTGGACTCTTTCAGGAAACAGCTGTTTGTGTTCCCCGTGTGTTTCGAAATGAGCAACAACAGTCAGAGTAGCGGAATTCCAGTCACCCGAGGTTTCAGCAGATTGAGGAGCATGTACGTGGTCAAGCGAGGTTGGTGGATGTTTCAGGGGTTTCATTATTCATTTTGGTTTAGATGGCAAGGAGCAGGGAGTCCACTTCGACAAGATCACTTCCCGCATCATGAAGCTTTGTTATAACCTCAACATGGACTACGTCGACCCTGTAAGTTGCGTTTAGTGGACATTCAATATATCTATCCATCTCCAGATCGAAGTCACGGTGAAGGTCATCAACGGAATCTACAAGGGAGTGACAACCATCGAATTGGACAACTTGGCTGCCGAGGTTGCAGCGAGTATGACGACACGCCATCCTGACTATGCGCTATTAGCTGCCCGAATTGCTGTTTCGAATCTCCACAAGCAGACGAAACGACGGTTCAGCGAAGTCATGCAGGACCTCTACGACAACCATCACCCCAAAACAGGTGCTCATGCTCCTATGGTTAGCAAGGATAGTCTGGATTTCGTCCTGGCCAATGCCGACCGTCTCAACGCCGCCATCGTCTACGACAGGGATTACAGTTACACTTATTTCGGTTTCAAGACCCTCGAACGGTCATATCTCCTGAAGATCAACGGACGAGTCATCGAACGTCCCCAGCACATGTTGATGAGAGTTGCTATTGGAATCCATGGAGATGACATCGCGGCTGCCATTGAGACCTACAACTTGATGTCCGAACGGTGGTTCACCCATGCCAGTCCTACGTTGTTCAACGCTGCCACCAATAGACCTCAGCTCTCCTCCTGTTTCTTGTTGACCATGATGGATGATTCCATCGAGGGTATTTTCAAGACACTGGAGCGATGTGCCTTGATCTCCAAGTCCGCCGGAGGTATCGGATTGAATATCCACTGTATTCGTTCCTTCGGTTCCACAATCGCCGGTACAAACGGGCTGTCCAATGGCATCGTCCCCATGCTCCGTGTGTTCAATAACGCTGCTCGCTATGTCGATCAAGGAGGAAATAAGCGGCCTGGAGCCTTCGCCATCTACCTGGAGCCCTGGCATGCCGATATCATGGAGTTCCTAGAATTGAAGAAGAACACCGGCTGTGAGGAGGAACGTGCTCGTGATCTCTTTTACGCTCTTTGGATCCCTGACTTGTTCATGAAGAGAATAGAAACTGACGGAGTCTGGTCGTTGATGTGTCCTCACGAATGTCCTGGCTTGGAAGACAGTTGGGGAGAGGAGTTCGAAGAGTTGTATACGAAATACGAGCGAGAAGGTCGTTTCCGTCGTCAGATCCCTGTTCGTGAAGTCTGGAGGTCCGTCATCTCTGCACAGATTGAGACCGGAACTCCTTACATGCTCTACAAGGACGCCTGCAACAGGAAGAGTAATCAGAAGAACCTGGGAACAATCAAGTGCAGCAACCTCTGCACGGAAATCGTCGAATATTCCTCTCCCGACGAAGTGGCTGTCTGTAATCTGGCCTCTATCGCCCTGCCTCGGTTCGTGAACAAGCAGCAATTCGATTTCGAGAAACTTCGTGAAGTGTCCAAGGTTGTCACTCGGAACCTGAACAAGATCATCGATATCAACTATTATCCTGTTCCTGAGGCCGAGAGAAGCAACAAGCGTCATCGTCCGATCGGCATCGGCGTTCAAGGTCTTGCCGACACTTTCCAACTGATGCGTCAGCCATTCACTTCCCCTCCTGCTCGTTTGTTGAACAAACAGATCTTCGAGACGATTTACTACGGAGCGCTGGAGGCGAGTTGTGAACTCGCTGAGCGCGATGGTCCCTATGAGACTTACGAGGGATCCCCAGTTTCTCAGGGAATCCTCCAGCACGACATGTGGGGCGTTACCACCACTGGTCTCTGGGATTGGGATGCTCTCCGAGCCAAGATTGCCAAACACGGCGTCCGCAACAGTCTTCTGCTGGCTCCTATGCCCACTGCCTCTACTGCTCAGATCCTCGGTAATAATGAGTCTATCGAGCCTTACACAAGCAACGTGTACAGTCGTCGTGTCCTCTCCGGCGATTTCCAAATCGTCAACCCTCATCTCCTGAAAGAACTCGTCGACCTCGGGGTGTGGGACGAGGCCACGAAGAACCAGCTGATTTCCGACGGCGGATCTGTGCAAAATCTACCCATCCCCCAGGAAACGAAGGAGATCTACAGAACCGTTTGGGAGTTGAGTCAGCGCGACATTATCGACATGGCAGCCGATCGCGGAGCCTTCATCGACCAGTCTCAGTCTCTCAACCTCCACTTGGCCGCCCCGTCCTATGCCAAATGCACATCCATGCATTTCCACGCCTGGAGAGCTGTAAGTTTAGTTTCCCTAACCTAACTGACCTTCCTCTGCAGGGCCTCAAAACCGGAATGTACTACCTTCGTTCGCGTCCTGCCGTCGACGCCATCAAGTTCACTGTCGACAAGCTGACACTGAAGGACGCGGTTCTTCAAGATAGAAAACAGGAAGAACTGAGTGACCAAGAAAATCGTCCAACGAAGAAAGTCGAGACCAAGTCCAGCAAATATGCTGTTCCCGAAGACGACGGAGAAGGATGTCTCATGTGTAGCGGTTAAACTGAATCTGATCTGATCTTTATTACATATTTTGTTTTGTACGATGCTTTCAGTTATTTTTTGCAGTTCTTACGTTTTGTTTCACTTGCAATCTCGATAAACGATTGTTTTGAAGTTTTCGGAATTTGGAAATTCGAAAGGGAAGAGTTGGGACGGACGAAACTGGTCTTGTGTTCCCTTCGCGCGCGAGCTTTTCTCTGGCAATTTGCCAACAGCGACTGCTCTCTGATTCAAGCTCTTTTTATCTCTGAGACTCCGCTTTTATCCCGTTATCTATCATTCGAATGTTACATTAGCCTTCGATATCGGCTCATTATGCCTGTCCCCACTTTACGGTTCTATTAATGTGCTTTCGATATATGGATTTCATCACGTGACCTTTCATGTCGGGAAAAGTGAAGTGTATTTTCAGAAACATGGAAAACGGTGAAGCAGCGGCGATCACTGGAGTGTTTGCTCCGGTGGAAGTGACGTTACCATCATTACAGCATAAGCATCCAGTAGTCGTATACGACTCGAAGCGGTTTCCAGGCAGATCGTCCGAATGGTTTTTCCACAAACTAAACCGGGTCTCCGGATTCATGGTGTATCGGTGCGTCAGATGCAAATCCGTGAACGAAAAGTCGAAAAGGTCAGGAGCCGGCAGTATCGGCGTACCAGCGAGGATCTACATCCAAAACGATCACTTTATGAACGATCCAGATTTCCCCTATGGCGAGCACATCTGTCAATTTGAAACTAACCCAGAATGCGAATCCAGCAGTGTCTACGCCAAGAGGGCTATTTTGGAAGCAAACAAGGACATGAGGCAGAATCCAGAAAGGCCGATGGCGAAGTACGTCAAAATGTTAACGCTCTTCGAGGACGACAGCGGCAAATATGGTGGGTGTTCTTCGTTTCTTCCCGTACTAACAAGTTTACAGGCCATTTGGATGCTGAGACAAAGAAACGGGCTCAGACAATTCTGAACCAAGTAGGAAACGGATTCAATGCCAGGAAACGCGGTCTGATGCTGAATTACCAGCTGGGAAAACGACAGAAAGTCACTGCTCAGGCATCTCAAGCCGAAGCGTCACAGCCAGAAGACATCAAGACCGACGTTGGTCAGGAGGATGAAGTCGATGTGGAAGGTACCGGAGGAACCAATTCCCCCGATGCCACCAATATTCAGACCACAGCAGAAACCAAATCAGAGTTCTATTGTGGTGGACCTGATTGCGTCAGGAAGTTTAAGTCCATTGCAAGCAGGACGAGGCATCGGTCGAAAATGCACCCAGACCTGTGTTTCATCGACACCGAAGAGGATCTCTATGTTTTTAGGCAAGTCTTTCACTGGTGAACACAAACAACCAAGGGTTTCAGGAAAACGCTGGAAGCTCAGCAAGCTGGTCATCCCCTGCTCTCCGGATCTAGTATACCTCCCTTACCGTTTGCCGTCAAATGGCAGCAACCTCTGGAAGGAGAATTCGGGAATTTCGGTTCAGACGAAGCCACCACAGCAGTCTTTCAAACAAACGTTAATGATCTCCTCAATGCCCTCCACAACGTCAGCTACTATCTACCACAGGACCCGGCGGTGCAAAACGAATTTTGCGAGGACCTTCAGAACATGCTCCAGAAATACATCCCACTTCAACAGCAAGGAGGCACCCTTGCGGTCGACGAGGTCGAGGAATAACTCCAAAGGGTTCCACTTGATTTTGCTCATAAACATCACGGGTTTGTACTCATTTTAATTTATAACGCAACTACAAATAAGACGGATATACCCGTTATGAATTCACTGCCAACTCCAAGGCATAATCTACAGTTACTGGTTCCCATTGTCGAACGTTGGAGTTGTATGCAATCAGCAGGTCTCGGTCGAAGAGGATCTGGATGTTGCCGAGTTGATAGACTTGCTTCCCATGCTCCAATCGATTTCTCACGGGCATAAAAACGACTCCCATTGCTTGAGCTCGCATTTCGATCAGCTCCCTCAAAGAACCGATAGCTGCTGTTCTTGCGGAAGGTGGAGCAAAGAATTGAAGAGGAGGTTGTTGAGATGCAGGAGCGACAGGCGTGAGTTGTATCGGGAGATTCTGCTTAGCTTGAGAAATGAGATTGAGTGCCCGCTGGAATTCCATCTTGATCGACGGTATTGCAGCCAGATTGGCAGGGAACCGTTCCCTCCATTCCTTGTAGTACCTGGCAACGTCGCTCAGAATCACTCCAGGAGTGTTCAGCCACAGACACAGATTGTCCAACCATCTTGGGAAGAAACATCTCATCATCATTTGACACGTTAGGTCAGTCCCAATAATCTCTGTCCAGTTAATAACGGCAAAGAACTCGGGATACTCAAAGTTCTCTAATGGGTTCAGATTCATATGAAGTAGAGCTTGCTCCAACTTGGGTATAATGTTATTGGATAAGAAGGAACTCATCGAAGACTTTGCAAACACATCTTTCCAAGGTCTTACGACTCCTATCGCACTCGAATCTGTTGCTATCCATTCTTTCAAGGATTTCGCCAGCTTCATTCTGATAATTGGGTAGACTGCCGTCAGCCGATGACCGAGAACTGAATGCCAAGGTAGTAGCCAAGAATGAATGGGGATTTCATCAACTGTTGGACTCCATGCATCCACTTGTTCCTTGATTCTCGGAGCAATCACTTGTTCCAGGAGATTATCCACAATCCAATCGGGCAAGATCGGCATCCATGTCAGGACGACATCCAGCATTCGATCCGAATCCATCTTTACATCCCATTTGAGGGCAGCTTGACGAATAGCCGGCATCCAGGCTTCCCAGAGACATCTATCAAAAGCCGGCAAAGCATCTAACTCGTTCTTGTGTCGATCGAAGCTTCTCTTCATCTCCCTGCTCTCTCCCTGGAGAACTTCTCTCCATTCCTTAATGAGATTCATTCCATGATCAGCATACCCCAACTTCAGCGGGTTCCAATCGTTAAAGTATTCTCGTAACTGAAAAGTAATAAAGCTATAAATTTCAACCTCGGTAAAACCACTCACCATTGGCATGGCATTCGTTAACGCAATAGCGTCTAATCCGTACATCTTGTATTCCATCTCATATTCCCGTCGTAACCTTAGCAATAACTTCTTGCAAGCGCTCAATGTCTGATTCTGACTGTTGCTGAATTCCTTCACAACATCCAAAACTTCCTGAAGTCTCTTCATTTCTTCATCTTCATCGATGATGGTTTTTCGAATCTGCTGACAGTCAGCATCAAGTGACTTGTTCTGATCCTTCAGCAGCTTAATCTGTCTGTCATTTCTCTTGATCTCCTCTTCTGTGAGATCTAACAGCATGTTTATATTCTGAGTCAGTTCAGGAATATCGAATTTCCTCCTTTCTTGACCGTCAAATGCAGCAGCTTTTGATTTCCGAGAAAATGATTGGAAATCGTTGTAAACCTTCTGCTGAGGACCAGTCATGTCGATGATCTTCATAGAAGCACTAGTTCCGATGACTGTGATATCATCTTCAGCGAGGACTTCGTCGAGAGTCTTATACTGGATCGTATTCTTCTTTTCTTTCTTCCATCCACCTTTCCGAGGCACGTATTCACTTGCTGGTTCACGTGTTGTACCTCCTTGTTCCCTTGCTTGAGCTTGAGCTGCGGTTTCTATAAAAGCACTTGTAGATGAAACACAAAAATGGCACTTACCTCCGAACTTGGGTCCGACTGCCGAGGCTTCCTTGCCATAAGCACCCACGGCTCCTCTTCCCTGTCTCACACTCGGGATAATTGGCTCCAGAATACCATGCTTCTTCGCACCCAGGCCCTTTCCTTCCACATAACCCATCTTTTTCATCATCCCCATAATCACAGAGTTCTTGCCTGAATTTTGGGCCCAATCTGGTCCACTCGATCTGAGTCCGGCAAACCCTTGATGCAGTCCTCCAGAAAACGAAGGTTGATCCATTCGCGGTCTCTTTTGTGGCCTTGCTTCGTGCTCTTCATCTTTGGGTTCGTTAGCTAACCCGCCACTGACAAATGAAACTCCTTTGGATAACTTCGCTGAGGATCCAAGACTAAACCCAGGTCTCTGATCTTCCTCATCATTATCTGCCCAGATACCTGCAACAATTTGGTTAAAATTAATAAAATTAACTCAAAAACAAACCATAAATCTGCTGGTCTTTCGTTTGCCTTCTCTGAAACCTCTTTGTTGGGTCCAAAGCATACTCGAGATCCCTATCATCGATTTCAAAAGCTTCTCCGTCGTCTTCCATTGGAATTAGTGGATGAATAAGTTATAAGGAATTCTAACAACTCATACAAGAGAGCAATGATGCTGAAATAAACTTGTCATTTTGAAATGTCGAACGGGCGGGAACTTTATTCTCGACTCAGTCTTCCCCAGTTTTTGGCTCGTGATTTGTGTCGAATCTCCAATTTGTTTATCATACCTTGGCTAAACTTTGATTATTTCTGTTTTTTCTTCCCTTACTGACTTATTCTCCATGTGATAGCCGTAGAACTATGAGCTAAATTATTGTGATATATCAGGTAAGCAATTTTTAGCTGGTCTTGAGTCATTCAGCTTAGAGTGCGGTATTTGCACCAGACAAAAAACCAGACCTCAGTGAGATATGGGTCTTTTTCGAAATTGCTTTTGCTGATTATAAGATTATGATATGATCTAGCTGTACAGCAAGAAGAATCTGCGGGAGAAAGTAGAAAAAGTAGAAAGCTACACTGGAATGATTCATATTAACATCTTTTGAAAAACAGAAGATTTTTTGTCAGAACTACTATTTATGGCTTATTCCTTAATCTTCCAATCATCCTTTTTGGAATCTCTCCAAATTTCTTATCAGGTTGTAACTAAGGAAGTGATCTTTTATTCAACTATAGTGTATTTTGAATTAGAACCTTTATTTTTGAAAATAACTTCAATCGTAACAAACCGTCGGTTTTATATCCTCTTGGTAGTGAAAAAAATAATCTTTGAGTTCGTTGAATTCTACAACGAGGAAATGTCTCTCGTTATCAGCCCGGGAGTAAAATCCGCGTGTAGACTATCACTTCGATTGATAAATTTAAAAAGTCAGACCATCTTACGTAAATGAACTTGAAATTCATTTAACTTCCTCGTTTTCTTTTCTACTCTCACTGCTCGACCAACTTCAGAAGCGTCTCTATATCTGGAGCCTTCTGCTTTCATCTTCTACTATAATATACACCATTAACTGACAGAATTCCATTCATAACTTATGGAATAGTAAATACTAAACTAAAACTAACGATAATAGACAATGCTGGGATGACTGTAAAGGAACGTCAAAGATCTGACTAACGTTTCGTAGACTATTATCAACGTTAAAGTCGCACACACATACACCTATTACTACTATCTACGAAACAGAATCCCATCAACAGTCGTCGTCTATCTCTACATCAATGATGAATAAAAACAGGATTCGTGAGGCTTCTAGCCCATATGATATTAAATCAATTCTTTCTACTTCTAAAGTATTAAGTGGACGGCTTAGATCACCTTGGAAATCTATCTAGATCCGAAAAATTCATCCTCACTAATTGTGATTCTGCTGACTGAATTTTTCCATATTCAAAATAGATGCACCGTAGTAGATTTTATCTCAGAAAAAATATATCGAAGATGTTTTGTTGACAAAAGATTGAA
The DNA here is from genome assembly GCA_009761265.1 of Halicephalobus sp. NKZ332. NCBI lineage: Eukaryota > Metazoa > Nematoda > Chromadorea > Rhabditida > Panagrolaimidae > Halicephalobus > Halicephalobus sp. NKZ332. Next base: position 179,415 of record VOSG01000013.1, on the reverse strand, counting down.
GGATCTGATCTTTTTTGCGTTCAAAAGTTCTGTCAACTGCTATATGCATCCGTAGCAATGTGCCAGGGTACACTTTTATTTTTCTTTTTACGGTGGTCTGACACAAAAGTAGCTACCTCCAGATTTTAAAAAGTTCTAGAATGAGGTGATGGAACATGTAAATCTCGAGTCTGAGATAAGCAATAGAGGTTAAATTCCAGAATTCAAGATTCAGAGTACCCTAATTCTGATCTCAGATACGTCACTCATAAGTCCAATTACCTCGGTCTAAATGTCTTCTGTGTAAATCTAAAGACATGTTTTCTCAAGGAAACACAAAGTTACGTAGATTTTTTCTTGAATTGAAATCATCTTCAGCCCTTGTTCATACATCAACGATGAACGCCTTCCCATCAGCCGTGGTGTCGTTGTGTCACTTCTGCGAAAACCACGGGCCGCGTAGTGTCATGGTGACACAGGCGATTCCAAGGGTAGTCCCAAAAGATCACACACAACCAACCCCTCGTGCTCATCAGAGATCCAATCTTCCATGGGACAAGATAGCTGAGTTGACGGCCGCTGCGCCAAATAGACTCAATGTTTTGTCCGTTATTGACTGTTGCAAAGAAGATTGTGGGTTTCGCACCAATGTGACGTCGAATAACAGTGAGTTTTAGGCGATGGTGATCCTGATGATGAGAACGATCTTGCATTCGGTTCTTGGGACCGAAAAGTCGAGTTCGTAGACGAGGAAGAACGGTGTGATGCCTGTAGTTCCGTGACGGATAGCGGAGCTCACATTGCAAATGACTTCCGTGCGAAAAGAAGCTACATCACGACAGAGGTGAGCTGAATCTTAATTATCGACCCTCGTACTCTCATTTTCAGCAAGCATTGAACGACGACTGCTACATGGCGATTAAGAAAGCTCTGTTTCGATCCATGATTGCAGAACGGTTAAGTGCAGTCACAGAATACATCTCTCCAGGCACATCAGAAGCACCTTCGACGTTGTCTTCACCCCGTGGCAATCTCGACTTCTCAGGGTTCAAATCTAAGTCAGATTCGTCTGATGCGAATGAAGAGGGCGTGCTACTGTTTTGGAGCGATGAAGATTGCTATGCCGCAATTTGCCGGACATTCGTTGTCAAAGATGCGAGATCAAGAGGGTTCCGAAGAAGGTACATGCTCCTAGTTCTTTCAAGAGATAGAGAATTGCTCTTTCAACACTACAAGCCTATTGTTGCCGAGCTTAGCGCTACTGCTCATTTGATTCAAATCGCTGCCTCAAAGATCTACAGAATCGAACAAAAGTTTGACAAAACCGCTCTCAGACAAGCTCGGTGGATGCCTTCTGAATTCTTCAAGTCCAAAATCGTTCTGGATACAACTAGAAGTCTGTCGATCTTGGTTGGAGACGATGATGTCTTCTTCTCTCTTCATAAAGATTTTGTTGGGTTGTTGCAGAGGGTCTTTACCTACGAACTTCAGCGAGAACCAGCTGCGCAGTGTCCAGTAGACATAGCTACGAAGTATTTCGAGAGGTTCCTTGCTTACCAAGCTTTCATGGATCTCAAGTATGTCCAGCGCCAATTGTCCCCAGAAAGTTTCAAACTGCTAATTTGGCACATCTGTATCGGAAAACAGGTCCTAGTTCGATCAGGAGGAGCTGTCCCGAGAAAACAGTTCTTATTTGCTCTAGGCTTATTACTACCCTCCGAATGCATCCGGTACGAGCCAAATTCTGGGAACTATTTGTCGGCCAGTGACGCCAACTTCCTTGGGATCGACAGGGAGACGGAATGGCCGAGAGATGAAGACAGCTTGTTTGTTTTCACCGTCAAATCCAGGAAATTAAATTTGAGTTCCGAGGTCTTCAACGCAAGGGTGCTTTTAACAAAGGCTCCAGTGATGAAGAGACCGATAAGACCTCCGAAAATTGTTCAACAATATTGGCAGATCCTTGATGGTTAGTTTTCTCGTAATTTCCTGTATAAATCATTTGTTTTCAGCAAATAACAAGAGCTCTCCTCAGTGCCAATTCATGTCTCTGCTGAACGCCAAGCTTTCCCAGTTAGAAAATTGTGAGATGATCTACGAAATATGTGACACCACTATCGGGCAGAGACAGCTCATCAGGATCCTCGGGGGATCAGATGCCGATCTTGAAGTCTACAAATTCTGGCAGGCCGCCATTACCGAGAGACAAAAGATCTCCTTCAAACTTCTGCCGGTTACGGAGGAGTTTGAGGAAGAACTGAGTTCCCCTGGAGACTGCGAAAATATCCCCAGAACTTTCCTCGACGAAGAGATTATCGAAATTACTCAAAAATTATCTCAACTAAAGCTCAATGGATCAACCCGGAAACTGATCCACGCCATAAACGGAAGAGTAAACGGCAATACTCTCGTCAAATAATTGTTGATACTGTACATAATCATTCACCCTTTCGTTATACTTCAGTTGTCTTTCGACAGAGCACGCCAAAAGATTATAAACTATTGAAATTACCATTTATTAACGAACGAATGAGAAAATAATTCGGTGCCACGAGCACTACTGGAGATTCTGGAATCATCCATCAAGTACCAACCAGGGTTGTCCTTTCGGCTTTCCCTCCCCTCGCGAACGGTAATCTTCATTGAATGCTGAAGCGATGGAGTTCTGTTGGGCTACTGTGGAGCAACACACATGGATGTTGTTCACAGTGGACTCGTAGCAGCTGAATCCGGGGTTGCAATCAGAGACTCCTCCGAAACACCTTCTTGCTTGACCCGTTTTGTTGTCGATTTGAGGAGTGCTGTTTTGACAGAACGGTATCTGTGAGCAACAGTACTTCCTCGACCTAGAAGGATTCGCCTTACAGATTGAGTTTTCCGGACAGGTGGAGGGGATATCACACGAGATGGGGTCGTCGGAGACGGTGCTTCTCAGTGGCTCTCGGTTGTCTGGACAGAAGTCTGGGTAAATGTCTGGATAAATAATTTCACAACAGATAGAGACGTTCGTAGTGGTGTGAGCGGAACACTCGAAGGTGGGTTTGCAGTCTGCATTGGAGGAACACAAAGTAGGGTTTCCTGAAGTAACGTAGGTCCTTCTGCCAAGACATCTCGATGAATCAACAGCATCAGGAAGTCTCCTCAAGGACAGCTCTGGTGAACAACAAATTTTCACGTTCGGGATATTCACGGCCGCAGTACAGGTAGTTCCGGCCTTACAGTCACTATCCGAAAAGCAAGAAACTGGAGAATCTGGCAAGGGTCCAGAATTGGGACATCTCGCTTCCTGACAACAATACATCTTTGTATCTGTCATGCTTGGCTGACAGAAGAAATCTGTCGGGCATACTGTAGGGTCAGCACTGCATTCCAGAGCCTTGCTTGGATTGGATTCGGGGAAATAGGCGGTTGCTGTACTTCCACAGACGGCAGATTCTTCTCTCAACAGGGTGGAAAAGGACCGTTGTCGAACATAGTGACAACAGACGTTGAATCCTGCTCTGTTCGAAGCAGCACAGACATAAGAAGGAGGACAGACATCCGGAATCCCTATTCTTGAACAGTACCTGACATTGGATCCAATATAAGCTGGAATCTGGCCGTCTGCACAAAGAAGAGAACTGCTGGAGGTTCCTTGTCCACAACAGATATACACAGTTTCCAGATTTGACTGTTGACAATAATACCCACTAGGACAACTATTGGCATTCCTTGGTGAGCATAGTCTCGGACCATTGTTCATCAACAAGGTAGTAAATCCAGAGGAACATTGGAGGTTCCTGGATATCCTGCAGCAGAGGAATATTCCTGGACTCGAGGACTGCGCACAACTGAAGCCTTGGGGACAACTCATGTCCGTGGCCCCTGTGCAGAACTGTTGAGCTCCATTGGTATCTCCATAAGCACTCCACCCAGTCGGACAATCCAACTCAAACGAATTAATAGGAGGTCTGAAGGTGGAATAGGGGGCCGGAGTGGTGGAAGAGAGACAGCAGACACTGATTCCGACTGTATTTGATTGAGCACAGTCATAGCCAGGAGGACAACCTGTTGGAAGCGCCAGCGGATTACAGGTGTAGGCCAATCCGAATTGCTGATTGTAGGTCTGTCTTCCATCTGCACAGACCGCTGTCGATTGGGAGTTGGTTCCACAACAGACCCAGGTCGAGAGGGTGGTCGATAACTGACAAGTGTATCCCGCTGCTGAACAAGTAGATCCAGGGCCATTACAGTATTCCAGTTGTCCATTAGTCCCAATGAAGGCATTTTGATTATTTGGACAAACTCTAGGAGCAGAATTAGATTGACAACAGATGAAGACCCCAACTCTATTCTGGGCCTGGAGACACTGAGCATTTGCTGGACAGACGTTGATATCGGTTGTGGAGCAGAAGATGTTGTTCCCATTTGTATCCGTGGCTGGGAGATATCCGGTCGGACAGGTAGTGACCGAGGGCGTGGAGCAGCACATGTAGACTCCAGCCGCTCCCAAAGATTCAACACAAGCATAACCGGAGGGACATGGGGAAGCCTGTGCTGGACTGCAGAATCTCGGATTTCCGTTATCTGTATACAGAGACTGCTGGTTAGGGCAAAGAAGTCTTGGGATATTGGTTCCAGAACTGCAGCAGAGAGGCTGAACTCCGTTGATGGAAGCAGTGCAGACATAGCCTGTCTGACACTGACCGACCGTTGCCGGCAGGGTACAGGGGACGTACCCAATATTGCCTGGTTGAGGAGTCATTCCCGCTGGACATTGAGGGATCGTCGACTGGTAGCTGACTTGGTAGCAGCAGATTAAAACCCCGTTGGAATTAGGAGCTAATTGGCAAATGGCGCCTCCGGGGCAGTCGAGAGAACTGTCTAGAGAATTGCAGAAGATGTTCTGATTGGAATTCATTAATGCGGCAGTCTGTGACTGTCTGGGGCAAGAGAAAGGTGCAGTTGGGCTTTTCAACTGGGTCAGTGAATAAGAGTCATGGTGACGAAGAGGTTCCTGGACACAGCAGATGAACTGATGCAGAGTCGGGGAGAGGATACAAGAGGCTTCAGAAGGACAAGTTGTGGCTGAACTCTCTTCGCAGAACTGAAATAAATCTTGATTGATTTTCAAAGAATGGATAATTACCGCAGTAACCCCATTCGACAACATCCATCCACTTGGACAGGGATTCGATGGCTGCAGTCCTGGGTTCGAGGAAGCAGAACAACAGATGTTGGTCCCCGGGATGTTACTCGGCTGACAGACACTGCCTGAAGGACAGGAGCCAAATGGGTCAGTAGGAGAGCATTGCTGAGGCTTTTCGGAGTCTGGGAACGGGGTTCCAGAAATAGGGCAGCTGAATACAAGTTTCTGAGGGAAGGAACAGCAGAGTCCCTGATTTGTGTCCGTCGCTTGACAACTTGAGTTTTCGGGGCAATTGTTGGAGCCTGGAATCAGACAAGAAGTGAGTCTCCCATCAGCATCCGTTACTGGGCGACTCTCGAGATCTGGACACTGACCAGGGGGTCCACAACAGACCATAGAATTGTCGGAGCAATAAAAGTCTTCCGGGCATTCTGAGGAAGAAAAACACTCCACTGCCTTTCCTTGGGAGAGGGACAAGTAGGGCACTTCTCCGATAGGACACAAATCTGGAATTTGTTCGGGTAATTCAGTAGTTACTTGAGTGATGAGGAGAAGAAATAAGAACTTCATTTTATTTCAATCTCAAAGAATTCGGAAAATTTGGAGAGGATTGAGAAATGAGGACGCGCAATCCAGGATGGTTTTTGATCCATAAGAGAAAACTTTGAATGGAATTGCATAGTTTTGACTTGCAATAAATAAAAACGAACCCGATACAGCTCTGTCTTGGAAGTCTCCCAATGTAGAGCCTTGTCCATTTTGTTTAGGACTCTTGATAGTCCACGGAACTTGGTTGAGATCAATAGTCATCTGCTGCGGACAGCAGTATCCTGTCTCGTCATCACATCCGTAAGGAGGCAGGCATTCCGCAGAAGGGCATCGGAGATACCCTACGCCTTTAATTTCGTAGGGGGAGGAACCCGATGAACCTAAAGACAGGAGATCGAGGCGAATTTAGTTTTCAAGTTAAAAATCGACATACATTCTGGAGTATAATGAGCACAGTGTATGAAATCCAGCAAAAGAGCGGTAAAAATAGAAAAGAAGATCCTAATCCTCAGTTCCATGCTTATCACGATCTAGAGGCACATTCACAAGTAATCATCGTCAATGATTATCCACATGGAAGCTCAATTTATAGCAATGATTCTTCAAATATGAAAGGACACTCAAATACAAAAAATTCGGACTTGACTCAAGACGCCCCGATACTCGGTTTGTCTGTCGCGCGAGACAATAACGATCGGTCAACTCTCTTCGCGATCCCGGATTGTGCTTTCTCGCTTGCTTTCGTTGGTCATTCTCAATTTTGGGTTTTCATCAGTGTTCCTGGAAACTAGCTACTCGTTTATTCAGCTGAATCACTTCCGGAGACATGGAATGCAAACAATATTTATTATCTCTTGATCGTTATTTAGACTATCGCATTTATCTACCAAAACCGAAGGCAGAAAATGGTGAGGGCGTGGGATCAGAGTTGGATTCTATTTCGGGACATTGGGATGCTCTTCTGGGGAAGATATCTTTGTACTCGGTATACAGAGCGTCTAGGAAAGTAGATTTAGCCTCGGCCCAAGCTTTGTCTCTGGCTCCGGGACCGGAATCAAGGCTTTGGGAAAATTCCTCGATTTTGTTGTATCTCGGATCCTGGATCAACTTCAAGGAGAGACTCATGGCTTCCTCGACGACGGCTCTGACATTCTCGGCTATCCTGGACGGGTCGAATCCGCAGCGACCGCCGGCTTTAACCATGAGATCGACCCAGATCTTGTCTTCATCCGCGACACCGGATAAATCAAACTTTTCGAATTTCTGTTCTGGCTTCTGACGGACTCCATGAGCGAGGAAGTTAGATGTAGAGAGACCGGAAGAAATCGTCTCTATTCCGCTGCTGATTGGACCCATTGTTTCAGGAGAAGGGACCTGGACAATGTGGATGCTGCTGTAGGCACTCACAATATACTCAACCATCCCCTCGAGTCCCATAGCGTATCTGGCAGCTCTGAAGTGACCGACGTTACGATGGAAAGCCGTCTGGAGAACATCTCTGGAGAGTTTCGCATCTCTTCCGGCAACAGTGAACACCTGCCGGTCTCGACGAGAGTTTACAATAAGAACGACAGTATCACAGTTCAGATCCTGAAATAGCATTCAGACACCGAGCACCACCGTTTTTCTCACCTGGAAATTCAGATACTTTAATCTCAGATTATTTGTAAACTGCTCGATATCCACAGCTTCAACAGGAGAACTTCCGATCTTCTCCATCAAGGCGACAATGATTTGTAGTTGTTGGTTCGGGCTGTTCTGACAGCTCGGGGCACTGTTTCTGATCTGAGCCGTCACCCCCATGAGGTGCTGGATCTTCTCGTTCAGTTTCCGTCTTTCTTCATCGAGCAAGATGTCACTGGGATCACAGACTTGTCCCGGGAGCAGCAGTTTACATCTCAATGGCTCTGTCCTCGGATCCGGATAATTCTGGGCCGTGAATTGCCCGGACGATAGATGAATTCCAACAAGGATTAGAAATAATAAGAACATGTCGAAATTGAAAATTAAAGAGAAAGTCGAAGGAAACAAGTTGAAATTCAAAAAGAGTCGCTGACGGTTATCCGGGTCGATCCCTTCACAATCCCTGCCTTCCGGAAAAGAAGATTGGGGCGAGCCTTCTTCGAATTAAATCCTTCAAAAAAAATTTATCCGGCGTAAATGATCCTACCAAAGTCTGTAAATGACAAAGATGGGGATTTCGCCTTGACTTTTATCCATCTTTTAGTTACGTAATCTTGGAAGGCGTAATTTCAGAATTCTTGTTTTGATCAAACAAGTTTTATATAAGACAAACTGACCATTGAATAATCATTTTAGAGACCAACTATGCTTTGTAGTCCCCAATATCTATCATAGAGAACCCGTGAAATAATCTTTGTGCAATTCTCAATCAAAGATATCCAAGTAAAAATTCGAAGATGGATTCTTCAGTTTTGGCAAAGGGTTCATCGTGTTATTATCAGAATTTCCTAAAAATGAACAACCAAAGTTTCTTTCAATTTCACAAGAGGACGCACGAATATACTTGACACAGTTTGTCCGTACGAAGTTAGATTGGCTCTGTGTGCAGAACAGCAAACTGCTCTCGCTACTCTCGTCGTTCCGCGAGGAAAATGAATTCGCAGGCTGCGTACCAGGCGAGTTTCCAGGTTCCGTCAGACTTCACACTGATCGACATCCATGGGATCGGTTTCAAGGGGTAGTGTTCACGGAGAGCATCTTCGAGGTGTCCATCAAACGGAGATTCTTTCTAGAAGGGATTGGAATGAATCTAAACCCAGGGGTCATCTAAGTTATAGGGGTGATAAAAAATCAATACTCGGGGTCACCCTCATCCACGGGATACGGAAGTCAATCAGGATAGTCCAACATCAATGTCTGGGATTTAGCGTTTAATTATGAGCTATTGTTAGAGAAAAATCACTTGATAAAGTTTTCGCTTCAGGACCCTTCAAATCCTTTGTAATCAAGAATTCCAATTTCGACATGGGGACTTTCGCCTGCCTTTCGGTACAAATCGGAAACTAACATTTCACGATCATTTTCTTACCAATCCTGAAACTGCCTCAATCCTCCCCCGCACTTCCTCGCAATTATTCAAAATGCTGTGGTACTTTTAATTTATTTCATCCATGTTCCGAATATCGATTGGTTCCCTTGCGCTGTGTTATTTTCCCGGCGAGACACATGGGCTTACAAAGTGGCAGCCTCGGTCGCAGCAAGACCCCGTTCCATTACAGACACACATTGCTCTGAAAGGCGCCCTATTTGAAAATTGTTGGACGCAGCTTGCGTGCTTCCTTGCCCGCATACAACGACAACCAGTTTTCGTTCGCTCCATCCCTTATTGTTTTCTACTCAACTTTGTTACTTGTAGAATTCGCGAACGGTATTACTGATTGTATTAAGGGTTGTTTAGAGCTTTGCCGATGGCTACAGTGGTAATGAACACAGAAATTATCACATTAGATGAAAGTGAGGATGAATTGTCTTCGTCCGGTGAATCCTCTCCGAATATCTTCCAGTCAAAGGCAGTGAATGGATTCGGGCAAGCGACAGCCACCATAGTCAACGAAAAGCCTCTGGATATTAATGCTGTTCTCGGAAATCTGTCTACTTCGGCTCCAGACCCCAAACCCCAAGCCACTCTCCCGAAGGTGAACGTTTCTAATATTCTCCGTCCAGGTTCCAAGTTGGATGCTGTGATTAATAAAGTAAGTCTTCAAAATTGTTTTATTCTTTTATATTTCCTGGAAGTATCCTATTTACGATTTTTGAAATCCGGATTTACCGCGCCATAAATTGCTATGTCGTATCAAATTTGCTACAAGTTTACTTCTAGAATTTAGGAGGCTTTTCAGAATAATTAAAAGTTAATAAAACATTACTTTATAGTCCATTCCGGTTTCTCTGCCTACCAAGCGTGTCTCGGAGCCTCCAAAGATTGCTTCAAAGAAACCTAAGCTCATCAGCTCTTCAAAGAGGTATCAACCGTATTCCAATGTCACTTATCTCTTCTCTGAGCCTCATTCCTCTCACGATCATATTTCTGATGAGTTTCCTGGACAATACAGAGTAAGTTTTTCGGATTCAAATTGTCGCGATTTTTATAGTCAAGGCCACTGTAGGAATTCTTTGATTCTGACTTTTTAATTATTGATTTATAGTGCACGGCGTTGAACTGCAACAAGCTTCTCAATAACAATGTATCCTTTGTGTACCATCTCTGGGCTCACGTGACGACTTTCATGAAGAGGGAATTCACGAAGGAAATGAACCTGGTGACCGATGAGAAATTCTTAAGGACTTGTCCGGAATGTCAATCCATATTCGACCATGCCTATCAAAAAACAAGACATTTCTTGGAGGTCCATCGCCAGGTCGTTAGCCCCAAGGGTTTGTGTCACATTTGCGAGGTTATCGATGACTCTGGAGACCACATGATCAGACATAGAAGCAATGAACTGCCTTATGACTGTCGGAAGTGCAAATTCAAGTAGGTTGCATTAATTAGTTCAAGATTAGAAGTGGACTTTCAGGACAAGTTCTCGAGAGGCATTGATGGTGCATTTCTCCGCAAATCATATAGGTTCGAATTACTTGATTTGTCCGTTCTGTTCCTATACGTCGACCGTCCAAAGTGAAAAGAACAAGCCTGTGGTGATTGCGAAGAACTTCATCTCCCACATGCTGAACCACGGGAATATAATTGCTAGAAAGTGCTCGAGTTGCTGCTACAAGTTCATGGACACTGACAAGTTCGAAAGTCACAGCAGAAATCATGTTATCGAGAAGCATTCGTTCCCAGTCACTAGCCGTTCTTTTGAGTCTTTGAGAAACAAAGCTTTGAAGACAAAAATTAGACCAGAGCAGTTGACGAAAATCAAGTGTGCGGAATGTTACAGTTTGTTCTTACGGGTCGAAGATCACTTTGGAGAAAAACGAAAATGCAAGAAATGCGGCTTCGAATCCAATTGCCATTTGGCTTACTGGAGACATCGTTACCTGGGTTCTTGCAATCCCGACAATGCCGCTAGGATGAGGTTTTATTCCGATCCACGTACTCCAATCAAGAAGCCGAAGATGTCGAAAGAGGAGAAAAAGAACCTGACTGTGTGTCGATCGAAGGAGTTCCACGAAATCATGAGTTCCGATCGAAATCCACTTTTCTGTCCTGAAGAGCAGGAAAACCTCATCCCTTCTCTGTCGACAGAGACTAAACAACTGGAGAATATCCAGGATTTCATCAACAACATGCTGACGAACAGGAAATACCACCAACTGCCTCGCATCGAACAGCACCGTCTGGTGAGCTACGTCTCGGGCAACTGCATGCACGAAAACGAAATTGAGGCCTTTATCAAGTAAGTTTTGTAATTTACGAACAATGTTAACGAATGGTGGTTTAGAAAGCTGCGTATTCCTCCTTCACCTATTTTTGATGTTTTCATTGAGGAGATGAAGAAACATGAAGAAGATGAAGATAGTGAAGCGACTATGGACACTAGTTAACTCATCGTCTTCGCTTGTTGCGACTTTACTTGGATGACCGTTTGCTCGCTCTCTGATCCGGGCATCTCCCCTTCTGAATATTCTTCGCTGGATTCAGAAGCTTCACTCTCACTGTCTTTGCCGCAGACGAGGCAACAGACTTGGAACAGTTGTCTAAAGTAGGCCTAAACGGGAGAATTGTTTTTTTGATGATTTACGTTTTTGTATGTTGATAAAATTACTTACTGTTAGAGGGTCGTAGAGTTCAATGAGACAGTAGTCGAATATTCCTATCAGGAGGACGACGAAGGCGATCCCTAGGTAGAGGGAAATTGAGGTGAATCTCATCAGGAGAAAACCAATAGCCAGACCAAGGGAAATCCAGAATCTGTAGTTGGCGAAAGCGACTTCGAGCGAGTGTTTGCCCACCAAAGCCACCCAGAAGCCGTTGATTTGAGTGTTCCAAACTCCGTCGGCCATCCCCCAGACTCCGGCGATGACATAGAACAAAGCACTGTCGGCTGGGTTCATCGGCCAGATCATCAGCGTGATGATCATGATCATGTTGATCACACCTCCGAAGATGAACAACGGCATTCGTCCGAAGAGCTTGATCAACGGACCGAACACGAGAGAGCAGATGGCATCAGCCACTCCAAAAGCAGCCATGACGTAGCCGATATGATCCAGGCCGAGACCACATCCAACGTAGGCCTTGGTGTAGAGACCGACGGCGAAGGCTTGTTCCAATCCGTTGAAGACTGTCAGAGGGACGAGAAGGAGGGGTTTCGGACGACGAAGGTTCTTCAGCGTCAACTTCAGGACATCCAAGCTGAAATGCGGGGCCTTGGTTTTGGTGGCTTCGTCTCTTTTCAAGGCGTTGAGGAACAACACCACAATCAACAAAGCAATGAAGCTGCAGCAGAGATTCACAGTCACAATGGACAGAAACGCTTCTTGCGTCGGTCGCTCCAGATTCCTCTGAGCTTGTGCACTCAAATAAGAGAAGTTATCCATGAATCCGTGACCACATGTTGAATCTATTTGGTCTAGTACTGTTCTCGGAGTCCCAAAGACATTCGTCAGAAGAAACGACGTCAGAACGTTCCCTGCCACTTGACTTAAATGCACAACCATGAAGAAGATCCCGAAGAATCTGACAATGACGACGTTCTGGGCTTCAATGTTGAGCTTAGCGTACTTGATTCCGGATTCCGTGATATAAACACATTTAGCAGCCCAGAGACAACTTCCAGCGATCCCGGTGAGGATAGAGGCTGGCAGAAGAGAATAATACTCTGGTAAGTAGTTAGCAAACATATAGGTGATATATACGGCGAAAGCGGTGACCAATGTCATCTTGGATCCGAGTCTGTTCAATAAGAAAGATGGAACGAATAAGGAAGAAATCGCTAACGACAAGTAGAGTACACTGAAATTATTTCTACTCACAAGTCTGTTTGAAATGAAACTTACAACAAACAATCACCTCCCATTTCTCCATTCACACTGGTCTGGAGATTCTGGAGAGCGTTGAAAGCAGTAAAGAGGAACAGGAAGGCAGTGGAGATAATGAAGAGATTGATTTGAATTTTCCTCTTTGTTTTGTCGACTTGAATCTTTTCTTCTCCAGTGAGGTTAGCTCTTCTCTTCTTTCTGAGCAGTTTGGCGATATAAGCTTGACTGTAAAGAATAGGCTCGTTCTCTGGAGTGTCCACAGATGTCACTAGACTGTTCATGTTCATCAATGCCGGTCTTTTCCTCCGTCGACCGTGAACTGGGCAGTACGGATCATAGACGTGAATTCTCTGGACCGGCTTTTCAGAGATGGCTGGAGCGACGAAGAGTTCGTCGTTGGACTTGAAGAGGTAAGAGCTGAAAAATTACTTATGAGACCTGATTCACCGACGAACCAACCATTTTCCTTCGGCTGTATCCTTCTTTCTGTCCTTCAGTAAAGCGGAACTGACGAATTTCGGGAGGAAATTAGAAGTGCTCGGCTTAGTTTCTTCGTAAATCGTTAACTTTGTTGGTCGGAGACAGATCCCAGCCAACGGAAATTCTGGGAGTTCAGGAGCTTTGTTCAAGGGGAAAACCTCGTCCTTCTTCTTCGACTTGATTCCGATTTTCTCCAAAACAGCTCTACTCACCTTTCGGATAGATTCCACAGCAGGGGACTTACTTCTCTGGCTTCTCTCTCTTCTGTCCTCGTTGATGATATGGGAAAGCTCTTCTGCATCAATTTCGGCTCCGAAAATAACCTCACTTTCTAGCTTGGATAAATTCGACGGAGACCTTGACCTTTTAAGGGCCTGGGAAGCTTCCTCGCCTCCCTCAACGAGATCCCACGCATTTCCGTCCATTTTCAATAAAAACTAGAATTTTAAAGAAAGTATCTTAAAATGAAAGGAGTGACAGCTGTTGGCAGTGTTCTACTGCCTCGGGTCAAGACTGGCCGCGAACAAGACTCGGACAATCGCATATATTGATTTGTGTCAGTGGATCAATTTGTTCAATGTGGACGAGTGTGCCAGATACCTCGGAAAATCCAAGTTCAAAGTTGCTTTAATTTAAGTAATACCGAATAAACTTTTATGAATCAGCTTCCAAGTCTCAGTCTTATACGCCAACGTCCAATTTAAAATAAAGGTCCCTTTGCTTTTTCAAAGGTGAATTATTAATTTTACAGAATCTCCTAATTATAAGGAAAATGAGAGTCATCTAAGCGTAATAAAAATAATAATCAAGATTTGTTCAGTTTCACTAAATTAAATTGAAATAATTTAAATTTTTTTCTAAGAATGTCTTGTATTTGTAGAATTCAAAGTTTGGAAAATTCAGGCATGGGTTCTTTCATGATAGCCGCCATCGCTGCTTTCGCAATATCTTCTGTGAGCAGTTGACTCATATTCCTGGAAATAATTCACTATTATTTAATTTTGATAAAAAAACAGACCAATTAGCAATAAACTGGAGAGACTCTGAGACAGTGTGATCACGGGAGTAGTTCAGGTTAACCTTGGTTCCTTGGACGGCGACAGGACTTTTCGTAGCAATCGTAGTGGCCAGTTCCAGAGCCGCTTTCATCATTTCCTCTCTGTTGTCATAAACTTTGGAGACCAAATCTAAAATTAAATTATTTTTAGACAGAAACTCAATAACACCGAACCATATCGAAGGGCCTCTTTTGCATCAAAGTTTCTGGCAGTGAAGGAGATATCTCGGATCCAGCCTTCGTTTCCGCAAATCTTTGGGAGTCTATTCAAGGAACCTATGTCGGCAGCCAATCCGACGTCTACTTCTTTAACAGAGAAAATAGTTTCACTGGAAGCAATTCGGATGTCACAGCAAGTGATCAAGTCGATTCCTCCACCAACACAGGCTCCATGAGTAGCTGCAATAACTGGCTTTGTGCAGGATTCAATCACGCTGAAACATCCTTGGAGATAGAGGATTTTGTCTCGCATTCTTCTTGCTCTACGAGCCAGATCTTCATCGCCATACTGCTGAGGAGATAGAAGCTCTTGACTCTCTTTCAAATCCAATCCAGCACAGAAAGTACTGAAAACCAAATATTTTCTTCTTCTATAGACAAAACGAACCGTCCGTTCCCACTCAAGATGATGACTCTGGTGTCGGGATCATTATCAAGGAATCTGAAAGCCGCTCCGATTTCCTCCCATAAACGAAGATTGAGAGCGTTTCTCTGATTCGGTCTGTTCAGCTGAACATTGACTATAAATGGAGCAACTCTGTCGATGACAACGTATTTAAAGTCGAGTTTGTTTTCGCCCATCATGAAGTTTGCTATGAATCTGAAAAAATCAAATGAAATGAGAAACTACAAAGACGAGTACACAGCTCTTCAAAAATCGTAAATTCCCTTCATTTTATACTGAACTTAGAGAGGACAAACACAAAAATTATAGTTTTGTAGTGTATTCTTGCGGCAGATAGTGTTTTTTCTCATATATAGTTGTTTACAAGTAGAACGGAGACTTCATGAGAAAAATATTATGTTGTCGAGTTGAAATTTGCACTTTTTTAGGGTTTTTTAAATTTTCTTAAAAAATTCTAACTAAACTTCAACAATTTATCCACTATTAGTATCTATGATTGCTACCAACACTCTGGAAGAGAAAGGATTCCATGTTTGTAGAAATTTTGGAACTTTTGGTGGAAAAAGTTGTCTAATTTTTCTCCACTCTAATGATCGGCAAAGGAACGGAATAAGTGGTAGTGTAGAGAACATCTCCTTGCCTATCATGCCGTATATATATTTTGCTGTTTCGGTTACTTTGTGGCCCGCACAGAATTCATGGAATAAAATCACTCAGAATTCCCTTCGAAAAATATCCATCTTTAAATCAGAGCCAGCTTCACCGCTCATAGTTTCCTTTTTATTTGAAAGACACTCGCCCCCTATTTATGTAACCTAAGTATGGAAGCTTTCAGAAGTTTCACGAATGTTTTAGAAAAATTTCTTTAAAAAGTGCAAATTTCAACTCGACAATCTAATAATTTTGAGTAGTTTTTTAATTTTTTCGAGTAATTAATTGTGATTATTCAGAAACATCGAAAGATAACTCCAGTATTGAAGATAAACTGCACTTTTCACATTTTCTAAATTTAATTTGAGTTTAGATTATTGAATTTAATATTTTTTCCTTCGGGAATTGAGCAAGTACTTTTCAGCTCCTTTTATTTTTAATTAGAAAATAAATTAAAACAAATAGCGTATTGACTTAATTATTTAAAAAACTTCACTACATGGTTGTGAGCCAAAACACACTAGACTTTAGTCAGAATTGCTAATGTCATTTAGTCTCTCATCCGTCTAAAGATTTCTTTCATCTACAGCAAACCTGACGAGTGTAGGATTAATATGAGCTGATGGAAAATGATTTGATTATTTAGTACTTTCGAGTCGTCTGGTCATTGTGTTTTTCTCAGCCCTTCTGCGAATTACGTGACTGCTTTCTGATTTCATTTCCTAATGCGTGTCTTGAGAAGATAGGAGGGTGACCACTCGAGTGGAAGAACAAATAAGCGGATGACGTAAATGATACAAATGTCCGTTTCTTTGAAATAGTGTGTAAATCCACTTTTTATCTCTTTATTTTTACAAGTTGCAATAGAATTTGTTAACTACAGTAAAAAGCAATTTGGAATGTAAATTCGAAGCCTGAGATGACTATGTTTTATTGAAGCAAGTTTTGACAGATCCATTTTTGAGCGCCGATCTGACAAGACTATCCGTCTTGACGAAGATAATACCACCAATAGATCCCTAAATCACGATTATCATTTCCAGACAGTCACATCCCACATACCATTGAATAAGGTGAAGAAAAACGGGAATCCCTTAGCAGCAAAAGAGTCGATTTTGTTTGCGAGTTCCAGAGGTGGTCTGTTCGAGCAGCCGTTCTCGACGTTGAACGCCGGCCTGAAATGGGATTTTACGGTTTCTGGATTAAACAGACATAAGCCAGCAATGTATTGGCTTCAGGTCTCCAGAGAGACTCGATGAAAGATCAAAGACAACTTACTCGCTGAGATCATCTGGGAAGAAACTCCTCTTCCTTGTCCATCCATTGGAGTTGCTGTTTCCATTCACAGAAACGTTATTCGTCTTTGTTTCGTGTCCGCCGTTGTTCAATGCCTGCTTGTTGCCAATTACAGTAACCGGGAGAGATCCGTTGGGACTGTTCGAGCTCTTCGGAACTAACTCTACAGTAGTTGCGGACCCCAGACCATTGAGGCCGAACAAGGGACTCGAAGTCCTCTCAGCTATGCAGGAACCCCGTGACTTCGTTCGTATTGAAGCCATGCTTGCCCTTTTGGATCTCAAGTGTCGTCGTCTCGCCTCAGCCATTTTGTCGACAAATCCAACAATAGCCAGCTCGATTAAAGAGAAGAAAATAAAGGCAACACAGATGAAGAACCTGAACATCGATCATTACCCAGTCTGTTATTAATTTGTTTTTAGCCCTACCATAAATCACAGGCTTTCACGAAGGATACTCGTGGGAGGTTCTTGACGACGTTGCCAAACTGTAATTTCAGGCTTAAGATTGCAAATTAAAAGATAAGAGTCTCACTGAGAACAGCAATGACATTAGCGACGAAACCCCCAGGGTAATTCTCGCAGGAAGGGCTCCTGATGGGATCCAGAAAGCAATCCAGCTGATAAAGACGGACAAATACCCGGGCAAATATAGTTGCAAGACATAGTACCCATATAGTCTCTTGAACCTGAAGGGATTACTGTTCAGTTTGATCGTTCTCAAAACTTGTTGCTTACCGAAAAGTCACCTTTAGTTGGTCCCACATGCCGGCAGTATAACTAAATGAATTTTTAATTAGCGGAAGTTTCAACGATCAAGACTTACTCTTGGGTTGTGTGTTCCCATGATAAATTATGATACTGAAAGTCGGGCAAGCGGAATTCATCGGCGTCAGGCAGAGTGACAGGCATCCATTGTTGCCAGACGAGTCTGACCTCGGCTATGTTATATGAATATGATTCAAAAATAAGCGTGCATTCCTGAAATAGGCTCCGGTCTTTGTGAAAAAACAAAGGTTAACCAACTTGAGAGTCGACGGGAAAATTTGATAATTGGAAAAAGCACGGACCAGAGACTCTGACGCGGTAATTCAACCACGTTGTTCCTGAAATATTTCGACGTAAACAATTATGTATTCAGATGGATGACACCGTCAGAGACTAGTAGTGTGTAGTTTATAGATGAACCTACCGTTGGGATAGATGATGAGTAGCACGTTGCTGGCAGGGGATTTGTGGACTTCTGTGGCTTTAGAGTTGACGAAGCAGACGTTCGGAGTCCAGAGTTTATCCGCCACAGAACCGTCCAGACTGAGATTAGTCTTGCAGGAAAAGTTCTTATATGCCAATCTGTAATTAACCGGTAAATAAATTAGTTACCCATGGGTTCAGAACAGACCTGGGATCGTGCCATATTTGACTGAACCAAACATCTGCGATGAAGGAATTGGTGATTTCTGATATCGAGGAAATGTCCTGGACGGTCAACTCCACGGAAACAGTGACTGACTCGTTGGAAGGAACCACGGTTTTGTCGTAGCTGTTGAGCATATCTGTTAGTAATGACTTCCGATGGTTAGAGTTGTAGACACACTCTCCATTTTCGTCCAGAGTCGATACGGACGGCTCCCGAATAGGCTCTTGGACACTCGGGAGGATCGTGGAGTGAAGGCCGGCAGTGTTCTTGAGCACTTCGTACAGTCCTTTCCTGTCGTGGTCCGTCCTCTGGTTGACTTCATTTGTTGTGGCTATCGGAGAATGTTGCATGAGAGCCAGCATCAACAGTAGATCATGCAACATGGCTGGACGAGATTACATTTGGAAGTCACTGGAATCTTGGATTATTCACAAATCCTTCGTTTATCAACCAATTTGCGCCAACGAGACAGACAACAATCGAGAAATCCATCAAAAAACCAATAACAAGAGAAATTCAAAATGACACACAAGAATAACTTTGTTTTCCAAAATATTCCAGCATTTTTAACGTGATTAAGGAAACGATTACTGAAATGGCGTCGTCAATGGGGAGCTGTTCGGGATTAGCGAAACCTGTCAGAAAATCAAAGTGTACATAGCAACGAAGAAAGAATGCTTCATCCAAGCTCCTAATAAGGTCAATCTTGTTTCGAAGTATTCGCAAAAAAGTTGTCTCAGAAAAAGCAGCCTGGAAATTTCTCCACTAACAATCGGACGGTAATTCCAATTCATCATTGAGCGGAAAGGGACCGAACGGCCAATGTTCGCGACAGGAACCGGAAATCAGACCACTGCGCCGTGGATCCCAAAGGAAATTCCTCTTCTTTTTGGAGGCCTTAACGATAATAAAAACAGCAACAATGAATAAAAATACAATTAAACGACGTAACAAGTCACAAATTCGAGGGAGAAATGAAAACCCATATGTCCACCAAAAGGTCGTACCCGGAGAGGAAACGTGGTCTGAATTAAAATTCAAATTCAAGGTCCCAGAAGGATCCAGGATTGGCACTTGCCCTCGGGTTTTACTTTGCCAAATTTCCTAAATTAGGACACTTTTTAACATGATGTATTCTGAAAAAAGAAGGAAAGAGAAAGGGGAGTGAGCTCTAGTCATTTGAAGAAGCACTCGAGCGTGATTCTGAAATCTATCCAAGAGACGGATATTTTGAGTTTCCTTATAGCTCAATTTTCATCCACAATAGTCCCAAATCTCGTCAGATTTAAAAAAACATTCTATAAGAGATAAAGGGGGAAAATATTGGAGAACTTTAGTGACAGGTTGTTTCCGGCGTTTGTGGTTTGGAAATGTCATAGAAGATGCCAATTTTGAAAAGATCTTGTCGGCAATTACACTGGGAATGTGGCTGCAAAATCCGTCTCCCAGACTTGGAATTGACAAGAGCACATGCAAAAATTAAATTTGGAGAACAACAGAACAAAGGGCCTTTAATCCAGGCAAATCCATAAATTCATAAAAACTTTCTGACACTAACAGAAGTCAGCAGGTTTCTCAAAAGCCCGGGCACTCTTGCAAACATATCCCAGGATATCAAAGCTAAGCCTCACTTCCTGGATGGTTCCATCCGACTTTCATAACCCTTCGTCTTTGCTTTTCCAAACAAAGCTTTTCCAAGGAAACTGGCTGGGTTATTGTTTGGATGAAGTCAATTAATTTTTGAGCAATGCTGCTGGACAAAGGAGCCGGAGATTTATTGAAAATATCCAGCTGCCATTTCCATATTTCTGGAAGTTTTACAAAGTAAAAATGTAATTAAACAATTTTCAAGGTTCAAAAAACAAGAAAAATAAACGAAATCCAATTCTTAGTCAGGATTTCACTTTTATCATCCCTATCTCACCTTCCCCAGGGAACGTCCCAGCTGCGGAATTTAATTGAAACTGTCATATTACTCGGTTTGCAAAGGTCTTAGATCATTAACACTATTTCAAGCACTCAATGGCTTTTTCGAAAATTAACTTTGGAAAACAAAATATTATATAACGAAATTGTAGAGTAAATATTTTGACAATAATAGAAATGGGGCTTCAATCGGTTGGAAAAACAATTTTAATTTTCGACTTTTCAACGTAAGAGACGGTAATTGACGGAAAATTGGATAAGCAATGCCATTGGAATTTTCATGTCTCCCAACGGCTCTAAAGCTCTAAAGTTCAATTCGAGTCGGGCCTCTAATTTAAGACAGGAGAGCAGGAAGTCTAGAGGAGTTGCGGGGATTCCTGTCCTTTTGTTCTTGTTTCGCCTGAAAGGATCTCATAGATCATTTAAAACCTAACCAAATTACAATGAGGAACTATTTTCAAGGACACGCCAATCTAATTAATCGGGTTCGCGTTGAATAAAGTTAATGTTGACACGCACACGTGGGTCATTGCTCTTTATTTAGCTCCAGAATTTCCTTTTTCTGAGTCAATGAGAGAAGTTTGATAAATGGGTCCACAAAGTGAGCTGGAAAAGCGAATCCGAAAAGCTGGAGTTCATGGTAGAGACAACCGGCGGTCTCAGGAGTGTGACCGATTGTCTTCATCGCCACTTCAATCAGCTTCTCCGGGGGATAAACACAACCCCCAGCAGGGTAGTGGGTCATTTTCGTGGCCACGAACATGGGGCAAACACTTTGAATGGTAACACCATATTTGGAGTACTCCTTGTGGAGACAGGAACTAAAGTGCTTCACGAATCTCTGCAATCATCCATTTCGTACAATCAAACAGAAAAGTGCAGTACCTTGGAGGCAGAGTAAACAGACCATCTCGCCATCTCGTAGTATCCGGCAGCTGAAGCGAGGTTGATGATAATCCCAGCTTTCCTCTCGACCATCTGGGGGATAACCTTCGCAGTCAGAGTAGTCAACGGAACAGCGTTTACTGTGGTCAATTGGAAGACTGCAGAAGGGCCTCCAGGGTAGTCATGAAGCATGTCGGGGTACTTGTGCATCTGCCCTACGTTGTTCACTGAAAACTTCTGAACATTATTATACACCCTCAGCAATTCATCCACCAAGAACTCCAATGTTGAGATCTCCTATTTCCTTGAAAATCGATCTTTCGTAATCATCATATGAAGCTGTGGAAAAATCGAACACGATAATTCTCACTTCCACTAAAGGATAACACCTGAGGATGCTTTTCCTAACTTCTTCCAGCTTGGATCCAGTTCTGGAAATCAAGATTAAATTGAACCCTCTCTTCGCAAACTCCACAGCATAGGCCTTTCCGATACCATCACTGCTCCCAGTAATTACCGCCCAATTGCCTCCAGCCAGCTTTTTCAGATCTTTTTCCTTTGCAAACAAATAGATCCAAATCCGGTAAAACCCATAGTAGATCTTGTGGATAAAAAGGATAATAGTTGTATAGGCAATAATATGAAGAGCGTCAGACAAGAATTTGTTCATGTCTGAAAACAGTTCAGAAGTAAGTGCAGATGACAAAATCAATCAGGAACCAGTTTAAGTTAAGAAGCAGTGACCGCAAATTTTCAGTCTTATTACAAAGTACAGAAACCCGTTTTTCCAAAAAATTGAAAGTGGTTCAATGATCCGTTTAAATGGACAACAATCTTCTCCAAAAAAATAGTGTTTAATGGATTTCATACTCTATTGGATTATGTACCTTTCGATTTTTATTCTCAGAATGGGAATCAATTAGTTTGACATTTGAAATCAGCCATCCCTCGCCGTTTCGGACACAAACCGAAGGTTCCCGAGAGCCGGTTATTCCATCGATTACGTCTTCTGATTCCATCTGGATGCAATAGTTGTTTAATCATGCCCTCAGGAAAATATCCCCAAAAGACCAGATCCATATCAGTTGCTATTTTGTTTCTTTTCTGAATCGGTCCAATTCAATTGACGTAGTCAATCAATGTTTTCAAGAATTTTTCGTTCTCTCCGTTTGTAGACCAAACTGGGTTCAGCTCCATTTTAAAGTCGAGAATAGATCAATCAATAGAATTATCGTGGTAGTTGCAGGTAAGGGCTGGAATGAGTCCCAATCCGATTCATCCGTCGATTTCCGACCTTGAAATCGTGACTGCAGAAGAGAAAACTCCATCCACGAGAACAGACGTGGGGCAACCCGTCCAGAAGTCGGATGCAAGAATAAAGATCAGAACTCTCTCTTTATTGGGAGCCCTATTGCCCGGACTTGGATGTTATTTCTGTATCGCTTACACCTATATTTTCCAGTACGAAAGAGTAGCCAGTTTCCAGTCTTCACATTGTCCCAGTGTTACCAGGTTTGGAATTCATAGATTTCTGTGAAACAACATCTCTTTCAGTCCCTTTCCTCCTGTCTCTTACTCGATAGGAGTCTGGAAACCCCAGGTGTATATCTGGCTCTTGGTTCTTTGTTTTCACCTTCCTCCAAGACTGTTTTTTATCGTGGTCTGTTCCTCATTTATCTTTAGTGCTTCAACCTATAAAGATTCCAGATTTACATTCATCAATACAAACTTGGGCATTCGGAATCTCAAAAGGAAAAATGGTTCCGAAACCTCATCTGGATCCACACGAGAACGATGTTCGTAGAAGCCTTCGGACTCTTGACTGTCAGCATTATTGATATAAAATCACATTTCTGTGAGTTCATTCTGTGTGACATTTTCTGGTATTTTCCAATTCATTATGATTGCAGTAATCCACGCAGCTTGCTACGCCGTTTGGCTGATTTCTTTTAATTTCAACATGCTTTTCAATACAATTCTTCATCATTATTCCGGATATCGGGATTTACATAATAACGTAAGACTTGGAAAAAGTATTATAGTGACTATTTTTCTTCAGCATGATATTACATTCCAAATTAAACGGTTAATGCTCATCACCGGTATCCCTGTATCTCTCTCTAGTGGAATTTCGTACATCATCTATGCCTACCTCTGCAATAATATAGGTAACCTCTTCGAAGACATCGTGCTCTCCCAGATTTATCTCTATTTTTCAGCATATGCTCTGTTTTCTGTCGCCGAATGTATAATCGTTGGGCTCAATTCCGGCTTCTACTTCCTCGTGATCTGGGAGATGGGGAGTGGTAGAGTCGAACTCATAGTATCCAATATCCGGAACTTCGGGACTGAAGCGTGATAACTAGATAATCAGGGAGTAGAGCCGCGGATTCCGACGTACTTTTTATTAGCACGGGTGAGCCCCGAGCTCTGGGAATATCTCTCGACTAGTATCACTCCGTTCCACTTCCGGGAGAAATATTTCTTAAACCAAGTTATGTTTATTAAAAACACATGTCACTACACTCAAGAAACTAAAACTGTTTTCTCAGAAATTAATCATCCTTCCAATTTCCTCGATAAAATCAATCTACCAGTCCCTGTCGAAAAGTTCTTAACGTTCTCTCCATTACCACTATAAAAACTCATGGAACCTATTAAACACACCAACTGCTTCATTTTTCAAGGACGACAGATTCGATTTGCCTCAGACATCGATTTTTCGATCGAATAAAAAATTAAATCAGTGATAAATTTAGTCATTTTTCATTCAAAACACAATTCTTTCTCGTGTATTGGAAACTCCGAGCTGATTTAGATGTAAATCTGAAGGTCTTTGAACGATGTTGCGAATCGGATGGGAGGGAAATTGTACAGTTTCGGATTTATTTATTTTTTCAGATCTTTGAACAACTCGGGTTTATATAAAAACAGGAAAGAACATCATTTTGACAATATTTGGAATATCGAAAAAGTTATAAAAGAACTATTTTTCTATTCTCCGAAAGTCCTGTCTTGTGATCCAACTTCGGCCATACGTTATCCGATTTTTGTAACCTGGGAAATAACTATTGTCTTTTCTCAGGACTGACTAAAGACCAGATGCCATTAAAAAACGCCTTTCACCGGACTAATTTCTTTCAATCCAAGAGAAATCGTAACTCTGCACTTTAGGTCTAAAAGACGGCTGTTCCTCTTAACATCGAACACACGCAGAGCCGACTTGACGAATCCTGCGATGCGTGTGGCCGAAGCACAGCGAATTTTTCTATTGCAAAAAGGGACGTAAACAACCCTTTTTTTATAATTTTAACAAGGCGAGTTTTCTACTCCGTACTATTAGAGTTTGCACACAAAGAGAAAAAACGTCTGGGAAAAAGTTGAAAATTGTTCAACTCGAAGTTTTTCAGACGCAAATATAAACATTCTTCAATCATTGATCTGCTTTAGACAAAAAGTAAAAAATCGAACTTGATTAATGATAAAGATTTCTCCAGTTCGTCGGAGAAAAACGTCAAAAAACAGCTTTGTGAAGAAGAGACGAAAACCTATTGCGCAAAAATTGTTCTTCGTAAAGTTTCCTGTAAAAATTGAACGATGACTGTTTTTTATGCGGAATTTTGATTTCTTTAATTCTGGAATAGTGTTCATCAAGACTCACTCTTGATTGATAGTTCATTTTGAAGGTCTTTTGACGCTCTATCGATATCACGCTTATGTGTGCGAAATATGACGAAAACAGATGAGAATGTTTTTGTGTTTTGAGAGTTGTTTTCCAACTGGCGATTTAGGGCTATTTTCCAACTTTTGTGTCTAAATCGATTTGAAACGTTCTAAGTGGTAGTCAATATAACAAGGAAGTTAGCTAAATATGAGTTGCGTTTAATTGGGATCCGAACCTACGTCTTATTGACACTGAGTTGTTTTTTTAAAGACATCCTTTCCCCTGTTCTTCCCGAGTGCTGGTGTTCTCTAATTACCCAATAATCCACACAGAATCGTAAAAATAGACAAAATTAATCAACGATTTTTAATTTCCGTTCCTAAAATAACCTTGTTGAAATCATCAACTTTCTGTTGATACTGAATTTGATGTGATTCGAGGATTTTGGAAAATGACCTGTTTTTATCATCATCGACGACTGCCCACTTGAGTTCAACATTTCGAAAGTACAAACATTCCATCTCGTTTCTGAATCCGCTTCTATATTTATGTAGTTGTTTGTTTATCAATAACAACTAGACCTTTCTTTCTGACAACTCGGTGTCTTTAGTTTTTTACTGCAATGAAAAATTGCAATATCAGCTCGATTAATGTTGATAACTTTTTTTCTGTTCTAACGGTTATAAGGCTTTTGAGACTAGTACCCGACGCGGAGAGATAAGCCGCTTAAGGTGGCCTTGATTGGGTGGTCCTTATAGTACAAGCTTTTCTACAAAAAAACAAAGTGTCCTAAAGTTGGTAATATTATTAATTCTTTATTTTTAATTTTGCGGATTTCCCAAAGTGTAAGAGGATTATCCTTTCGAAGAAATATCTCGAATGTGCAACACCAGCCCGCCCAGTGAGCTGTTTTTTTGTCAGTTCCTGGCAGCGTGTGTGGTCCATTCCCCAAGGCATAGACTTTTATGTTTTCCTCAGAGCTGTCTTCTAGTATCTGTGTTGCATTTCGAGACGACGATTGCTCTTTCGAGTTTGATTTGAGGAGGACACATTTCGTCTCTTTCAATAAAGCAAAAAACCACTGAAGGCGGTAAGGCAGACAAGACCACCCCGCTTTTCTGGAAGAAGAAACAGACCGCCAGCCAGTCGACTCAAAACGAACGCCGTGATACTCGGTGCTATGAATTATGTATGCTCCACCATTTCTCATTCCGTCTTATCCCCAAAACTCCTAAAAGTACAGAAGCAGGGAACACGACTAGTTTTGATTTTCGTCGTTTGATTGTTTCCTAGCATCAATGTTTTAGCAAATAAATTAACCGATAGTCTGAACTGAATCCTAATTCAATCAGTCGTGTCATGATGTAATTTTAACTGTCTTGGCCATTGCAACATTTCGCAACTCGACAAATTCGTTTTGCACAATTCTCTTTCATCTTCCTATCCACGTCGTCGGTACCACTTTTGAATTTCGGAAAATGAGAAAAACAACTTCGACCTCGCGTAAACGTGAATCGCACTTAGCAGTCGGTCAATTTGTTTAAAAACAACATCGGTGGTCAGTCTTGACCTTTTTGTGGACTGAAAAGAAATCCGCAATAGACAAAAACAAAGTTGTTTACGTGAAAATTTTCCTCCCCCTGACCGATCGAGACGTTTCGAAAACAGTGCACCATTGGTCGAGGACGTTATATTTTGGCTCTCTGCCCGGCGGCTTCGACAAAAAGAAACGCGACCCAGGATGACCTCTTTTATTCGAGTTGTTTTTGACTTTGTGAACTTGCTACAATCAGACCACTGAATTTTGTAAACACTTTTTGCTTGCAAAAAGAAAAGTTCCCTGTCTTTTTGTTTCATTTTTTCTACCGTATATCCTGGCTAATTACATAACTCGGTTCAAGGCTGTACTGCTGGAGGAACCAAAAATGTCTGGTTTAGCGTCTGGATGATTGATGCCAAAAAATCAAGGACCACCTTTTGTTGGAGGTTCCTCAACTACCGAATCTTCAAGGTTAAATTTTACCGACGTTCATTTTTTGGATTGAATGTCGGTAAAACTCATTCATAAAGTCGATTTGATTTTACCTTTAAAAAGCCCTTCCGATCAGGCTCATTGACCCGGGTTTCTGTCGTTTCCAAAACACCCATTTCTCACTGCCACCCTGCTTGAATCTGGGAAATCTGTCAACTGATTTCAAGATTGATTTCCTTTGTGAGACTTGGGTGGCTCAAGTTCGATATTTACCCGCTCAAACTACGGCTCCCATTATTCTAAAAAATGTCTGTCCTTGTCTGAAGCGTAACAGATGCATAGAATCGAGGCACAGCGGTTTTTTGACCACACGCGTCGCGACTTTATAGGCTGGTACGAAGGCAATTGGAGAACCAACAGGCAGATTGATGACCTCTCGTTTCCTCCACAAAGACTGGGGAGTAACGAGTTTGGTTTTGGAGCAAAAGAGTAATGGTTCCACGTCGCGATTTGCCCTGATCTCTCGGAAAAATCGGTTTCTTCGTAACTACCAAGTTTCCGCAAAAGGATTTTTATTATCAATTATTGGATATGGTTTACTGACGGGAAAAGGTTCTGATAGAAAGAAGAAAAATCAGAATGGAATAATCCACTCGGGAACCGGGTGCTTTTTAACCATTTTTTGGTTGGTTTTTATTTTTCGAGACCCTGACCAGACTACAAAAAACTGCCGGCCAAACCGCTCCTTAGGGACTGATTAGCTTCTAGTTGCTGTTGCCCTAATAGACATGACAACAATTGAATTACAAAACAAAAAATAACTAGTCTTTCGGACGCACAAACAGTTAAATTTTTTCATCAGTCGAGATAGGAGAACAAAATGGGAAAATGGCAAGGACCGCCCGTCAAGCGCTGCTGGTGGTCTGAGCGAAAAAACGACTGTTCCTTCTCCAGTTCACACTGGCTCGGTTTCCAGAGATGTCAGTATAAGCAACACGGCTGGCAGTTGTTCTTTCTTCGATAAGACCGGTTTTTCTAGCAATTGTATTTCCGGGTGACTGGAAAGTGAAATCTTTGTCTGCTTACAGTATGTTGCAACTTGGTCTACCCATCTATTTAATTGATTTCCTAGTCGGTTTTTGAGAAATCTTGTTTCGTGTTTCCTTCAATAATTGATTATCTGTTTCCAGCAAGTCAAAATCAATTGCCGAAGAAAAAAAGAAACGTGATCGGCAGTCAATCTGCATCCGATCTCCCTGGATACGTCGCAAATTGTACATTTTTTCGGGCAGATATTACCTGTCGCAAAGAATCTTTATTAACTAAATATGATGGTGTCTGTAGATGAAACAAAGTCTCCGATAACAGCTTCAGATGCGGTCCCGGTGATTTCGAAGGACACTGATCCCAACTCCGTCACCGAGATAAAGTTGGAACCAGTGTCCGACGATGACGTAGATGATTTCAGAAGCACCCACAACAGCAGTGTTTCTAGTGATCAAGAGAAAAACAAGATCTACTACTGTCAGAGATGTTTGAATCATAACCTGAAGTTCCAACGGAAAGGCCACAAACCAGACTGCAGGTTGGTTATTGCAGTTTTACAAAATCAATTATACTTTCAATTTTCCAATTACAGTATCCTCTTTCAGATATGCAACATGCACTTGCGCACTCTGTTTGATGGTGGAACAGCGGAGACAGATCAACTACGAGCTGAGTCTCCGGAAGGCCGAGTTGAACGAAGAGGAATCCACCACGGAAGGAAAGAGAATCAGAAGCCCCAAATGTGCCAGATGCTCCGCTCACGGGAAGAAGCAAGCCCTCAGAGGACACAAAAAGATCCTTTGTCCCTTCAACAAGTGCACCTGTGATTTGGTGAGGCTTTAATTCGCTGATTACTGTAAATGTTATCGTTCAGTGTGGTCTGGTAGAAAGTCGGCGAATGTTAATGGCTAGACAAATTAGGATCCGTAGGAATCAAAGAAAACAGCAGGACAAAACAAGTCAGAATGAATCTCCAGACAACTCTGCTGCGAAGAACCTACCTCCGTTGCCCAAACTGAATCCTCTACTTATCTCCAAACCTCCTCTGGCCAAACCCACCCCGATCCACGTGTCCGACAGTTCTCTCGCCGGAATTCAGGTTCAGAGAGATCAGAATCCAGTGGGCTTGTTGGGACATTCGGAGGGTTCTGCCTTCAAGCAGCCATATACCGTACCGTCTCTCCAACAACCCCAGATGGTACCTCCCACCATGGTCCCTACACAGGCTGTGCAGATGGATCTCGTCATGAAACACTTTCATTCGTGAGTTTTCTTTTACTATACGAAAACTCTTGATGAAAAGCCTTTGCCCTTTGTGAGAATTTTTCATTTTCCGTGAAAAAGGCTGCTATTGTGTTACTTGACCGGGCAATGTGTGTGGTCTTTCAATACTTTTAATTGGTTGGTACCGATGTCTCCATTACACGATGAGACAATCAAAGAGTAAACACCGATCGTTTTTCAGTCGAGAAAAACTGATCACACTGATAATCAAAATTTTCAGATTGATGCAAGCCCAATTGGCAGCCAACGCTGCAGTGTATCAACAGATAATCCAAGATACTCCATCTCTCCCCCAGCAGCTCTGTTATCCCTCCAGTGTCTCTATATCGCCTCTCACAACCACGAACCCATCCTTCATGATCCCGATGAGCATGTTCTCCCAGTTGGGGAATGCCTTCCTCCCCTTGCCCCACCCAGGCAACCAAACTCCCCCCTCCTAGAGATAGTCTCCGAACGTCTTCTCCTGTCCACCCACCTGAAGGAACCTTGCCCGCTACCCCGTGCCAGCAACTGACACATTAAAATCCCCAGTATTCAATCCGCATTCCCTCTTCAACCAAGTTGTTGTAAAAGTTGTTCTCAATCGACGGTTCATGTGGCAATAAACTTTACATATTATCTCTTGAAGAAAAAAACTCAACAAACAATTAGAAACTGTTCTTAAAGTCGCTCAGCAATGCGGCTAGACAAGTTCCGCAAATTGCCGTAAATTTTGTTCGGCGGTGTTCCCAAGATCAGGCTGCAGATTGAATGACGAGCGAGTCTGATATTCTGGAATGATCCCAGTAAATGAACCTTGCAATCAGCAACAACAATTCTAGTCTTCGTAACGTTTTCAATTGTAAACTTAGTACGACCATCTTTACCAGCAATGCGGCCGATAGCTCTGCTTAAGTGATCACCGGACAGTTTCTTCACTAAAACTCACTTGTCTCGGACTATATGAAGAACCAATCACTCACCATCAGTAACATCAAAACTTTCCAAGAACAAATGATCCAGACGAACGAGGGACAAAGCGTCATCCAATTCGAATCCCAGAGCGTATGCACGCACAAAGTCAGCAGCTTTCTGCAACTTTGCCCGTGTATCTTCTTCATTTGGAGCGCGAATTTCAACGTGATGCTTCACTGTATTATACCTGAAAAAGTCCGTTCCACCATCGTTTTAAGAAACTAACAATACCGAATCTGAAGCTTTAGGCTCTTGACAATCGGGTTGATGATTTTGATCCAATTCTTTTTGAATGCAGATCGTCGATTTGGAGGCACAGGAACCGAGCGGGTATCACCTTCAAACTTCATTAACTTTGGTTTCAGAAGACTTTTGGTTGATTCTGCACCTTGAAGTTCCTCGATTTCTCTCATCTCAACATCTCCGAAAGCGACCTTGTTTTTACGTTTACGTCTCACAATAGTCATGCCATCTTCGTCAACTTCAACAACTTTTCCCTTTTTGGGCTCGTCCACTAATTGAGGCATTTCAGCAGCAAGGAGTTCGTCATCAAGATCAACAAGTTCCGGCATCTCGGAATCATCTGCCTCCATGATAGATTCGACATGTCTTTCCTGGGTCTTGGAAGTTTGCTTTTTCTTTGTAGCCGGCATCCTTAAATGTCTAAAATTCAAGTGTCCAACAAAAACAGACATTCAAAAATATCAATCCGATCGAACGGTAATTCTTCTATATACTTGTGCTTAACATAATCTTATTCAAACTCAACAAAAATCTATAGTTATCCATCAGGAGAGAAGACCCTGATGAACCGAGCATTGATATTCAAGTTGTTCAATCTCTCCAAATGTCTGTTAGTGTATGGAATAAATGTCTGGAGAATCCTGCCAATATTCGGGAGATTCATCAGATCGTCTGGGTGCACTGATCTCAGAATGGCATTTAGAACCTCTTGAGCTGCCGAATAAGTCCGAGTGTTAGTATTCCACTGGGAAGAGAAATCTATCAGAGTAGACAACTGAGAATTATTCAAAGTGCTGATAACCTTGCTGAGGTTCTGTCGTCGAATTGACTTCTCCATGATCTTGTTGATAACTTTCAAGCAACTGAAATATGAAATTATCCCCAAAAGCAAAGTAGGAAACGAACTTTAATGGTTGGTTCAAATTAATAGCATAGATGAGGGCTTCAGAGTAACGACACTGGTCCAGAAAGTTGGTCAAGGCTTGGGTCTGTGCAAGTCTTTCCGCTGTCTTCTGAGATTCAAGGATTTTGATCTCCTCACTGATGTCTCTCCAGAGCTGGATCTTGCCATCAGCACCGACGGTAACTAACTCCGGAAGAACAACACCATCAGATGAAGACGGGAGTTGAACAATGTCCCAAATTTTATCATCATGTGCTTCCAAAGTCTTATCACAGATTCCTGAGCTCACATCCCAAATCTTCAAGATTCCGCCACCATCACCAGAAAGTAATTTAGATCCATTGCTGACAAATTCCAACTAAAAAACTCATCTCAGTTAGGAAACATGTAAGACAAAACTTACCGAAACTACAGCCATCGAATGACCTTCTAATGTCTTCAAACAACTATTATCGATTAAACTGAAAATCTTCACTGTACTGTCTCCACTGCAACTAGCCAATGTTTGGTTGTTTGGAGCAAACTTGATCCCCCAAATACCACGTCTGTGACCCTTAAGTGTTCCAGCAATTCCCAGCTTCATCACTTCCCGGTCAATGTGCCACAGTCGAATAGTCTTATCCATGGATCCAGTAGCACATAATTTGTCATTGGGTGATATCTCCACACACGTGATGTCATCATTGTGAGCAACCATTGTCGCATTCGCCACTAATTTTAGTCTAAAATGAATCAATTATAATATGCAGACAAAATACCAAACATACGGTTCATCACCCACAACCTTCAATAGTTCGTTCAAGCCCCATATCTTCAGAGTTTTATCGTAAGAAACAGAAACCATAAATGGAGAGTCCCTCTTTGTATGGCAAAATCTGACCCCAGATACGCCAGAAGTGTGACCAGAAGCAATTCCAATATGCTTAGCGATGACTGGAGGCTCGAGTTCATCGATAGAATCTACAGGTTCTAGTTTAATCCGTGAATCAGCGATGGTCCACACAAGTACGTTTCCATCCTTTGAGCTACTAGCAAAAATATGATTATTCCACCCGGGAGAATCTGTGGCGAGAACACAATCCTTGTGGCCATGAATCAAGTGACAACTCCAATCAATCACATTGTAGATCCTCAGATCAGAACTGTTGGTGCCGACGACAAGGAATTTGTTTTCCTCGCTTGAAATGTAAGAAGCAGAGAAGATCTCATCATTGAATCCAACAAATTGGCGAACAATAGCCAGCGACTTTTTGTCGATAACAATAAGATTTTGATCACAAGTGACACAAACGAATGTTGATGTATTAGGGGAATCTAGAATGGCATCAATTCTTTGACTGGCAATCTTCCTGGATGCAATACGTTTTCCAGAAAATACATCGAAAACCTTGACAACACCTTCTTCGCCAACGGTTACTAACTTTTTCCCATCCAAGATAACTGCGTCTTCAACTGGCTCGAAGGTTGGGATCACTTTCACTTTCTTATTAGCAGCGAGATCATAGAGAGAATAAGTTCTATCTCTGCTGACAATCGCTATAGATTCTGGATGTCCATCGACAGGAGCAGGCAAAATTGCAGTGATCTGGCTGGTGTGCCCGGTAATATCAACAGAAGTACGGTCAGACTGAGCTAAATTAAAATTTTTAACTGCTCCATCGGCATAACCAATCACGACGGTGTCCTCCTTAGCATAACAAATCGCAGACACAGGGCACTTTCCCTTCAGATTATGAGTGCAGAAGTTCGACTTCAAGCTAAAGATTCTCGCGAGATTATCAGCTCCTCCAGTAATCAAAGAAGTTGAATCAGGAGAATACGACATAATCAAGATGGGAGCATTGTGGTTTCCACGAAACTGTCGCAGAAGGGTAGCTTCTTCATCAGAAAGAGTTAACAGCTGGATCAGATCGTTGGAATAGGCAATTGCCATTTGCGCATCATCGTGGGACAGCGCAAAGCATGTAATCCGTTGTTCACTCGTAGAGTCACCAATTTCAAACCTAAAAGAATGATTACTAAGAGCAGGTCAATATATAAAACTCACCTCTGAGCACCGTCAGAAGCATTCAAAACCTTCACAACATTCCCACACGCAGTGAAGAGAGTTTTGCCGTCTCCGGAAAGCTTTACATCTCCTCCTGTGTAAAACACCTCTATTGTACGATCCTTCTTGTATTCAATGAGATTTGGCATAACAAAAAATCAACAAAAAGCCGGAAAATGGAGAAAAATAGACAAAATGCAGAAACAAAACCTCACAAGTGCAGGGAAGGCCGACCGCGGTCCTCTCGACGCGAATGTCTGCGGGTACAGTCAAGCATTGGATGCTCTGTTCTCTCTTTCTTCCGACCTTCCTCCTGCTTCGTCGTTCAGCTATTTTCTCCTCCTTTTCGCGTTATTTTAACGTAGTATTGTTAAATTTGTATTACCTACACTGTAATCTCCATGTTTATTTGGTTTCCTCGCTAATTGTTCGAGTTCTGATATATGAGTCTGAAGGTTTCCGTTTCTAGGCAAAATGACCAAGGGTACTCAATCTTTTGGACGTCGTCACACCAAGACTCACACCTTCTGCCGTCGTTGTGGTCGCTCAAGCTACCACATCCAGAAGAAGACTTGTGCCTCATGTGGTTACCCTGCTGCTCGTAAGCGTACCTACCAATGGTCCATCAAATCCATTCGTCGTCGCACCACTGGAACTGGTAGAATGCGCCATTTGAAGGTTGTTCATCGCCGCTTCCGGTAAGTTCCTAACTATCTGAAATGTGTAAGTACGAATGTCACTTTAGTAACGGATTCCGCGAGAACTCTGCTCCGAAGAGCAAGCATCAGCAACAGGCGGCAGCCAACTGAGTCTTTGATTCCTGAAGTTGTTTTTGTTGTATGCTCGTAAATGTTATAAAAATAATTGTTTGGAATTTATTACTCTACACTATTCCCTAGATTGGACATATGCTTTTATTGCACCCTCCGGATTATCCTTGAAGAGTTGGAGATGGCCTTGGATTTGAGCTGGAGAAGCTTCCCCTGACTTCGTGGCGACTGCTACGAATTTCTGGGTGAGATCATCGGTAACGTTTTCGTAAAATCTTCGGAAGAGACGTTCAGTCATGTCGGGTGTGCAGTTTCCGAAGTGGTGTTTGACATCTACTCTGCCAGGTCTGATGAGGGCTGGGTCCAAATGCTCGATGTGGTTCGTAGTCATAAACAAGATTCGTTCTTCTGCACTGGCCACTCCATCAATGCTGTTAAGCAGTCCGGAAAGTGTTACTCTAGTGAGACCTTCATAAGCAGGGTGGTTGGCGTTGTCGAATCGGTCCTTAGAAACGAATGCAGCATCGACATCTTCGAGAACAATGAAACTCTGAAAGGATTTGAATAATTTTTCATGAGATAAAGCGACTCACATTCGATGGGGCTGTGTTCATTAAGTAACACAATCTATCGTCGTCCAATAGTCTATCACTCAACGACATGAGACAGATACTGTAGCCGAAATGAGCTGCCAAGGCAGTGATGAAACTTGTCTTGCCAGTGCCTGGAGGTCCATAGAAGAGATATCCTCGTCGGTAAGGAATGCCCCTGTCAGTATACCATTTCCTCGTCTTCAAAAACTCCTGAACATCGTCACATATATTCTGTGTCAAATTACCGGCTAACACCACAGATTCAATCGGTCTCTTTGGTTGGACCCCTCCACTTCTTCGCCATTCCATTCCTATAGGTCGGTTGATGACCAGTCCGGTCTCCATCTTCGCCAAGGCTTCCTCCGTCGCTGCTCTTAGAAAATCTACCCAAAACTTGGGATCTACACCAAGCTTCGTCAATGTAACAGTCTCGAGAGGTCTTCTAATTCCATCTTTCTGGATTTGGTGTTCTTCTCGCTGGCGTTCAACTTGGATCCACCGATAGTTGTAAGTGAAATAGTGAATTCCGTGACCTGGGAGAAGGATGTGGGATGCCACAATCTTTCCTCCTTCATACTGTCTCAGAGCACTATTTACAGTCAAATTGGGAGTCTTGTGACTACTTCTGATGTTTATGAAATCGAGTACATATTGGTAGGACCTGAAAATTGCAAAAATATCATTGAAACGGAAAATACACATTGTTCAGCGCTTCAAACTTGATCAATAAAACTTACGGCTCCTCATTCGTAATTTGCAATTTCGATATAAACTTCCTTCGAGCAATAGCATTTCCGATAATAAGAGCTCGTCTTCCGAGTTGGGCAAGCAGACCAAGTCCAGCAAGTCCGGCTCCAGCTGAGAAAAGTTGGTTCGACGACAGCGATTGAACAGTTCTGTCGAAAAATCCCGTCGAGGATGTTGGTACCGGACCATTACTTGGATTCGTAAGAAGCTCTATAGGATCAGACATTGGATTCCAATTTCCCCGATGCAAGAGAAAACTCAAAGTTGAGAGAAGTGTTGGCGTCGTGCTCTCTTTCGCCAGGAAACTTGTTCGAGTTTTTGATGATTTTTATTTCTTCGAAGTTGCTCTCATTTTCCCTTTCTGATTGCGAATTTCATATTTCATTTTTATGTTTTATCATTTAGTTAACATTTCAGATAGACAATGAGTTCAATCGGCACAGGATACGATCTCGCTGCTGCCACTTTCTCGCCTGATGGCCGAATTTTCCAAGTGGAATATGCGCAGAAGGCTGTCGACAACAGCGGCACCATCATTTCCCTCCGTGGAAAGAACGGAGTTGTGACGGCTGTGGACAAGATCGTTACTGCCAAGATGCTGATTCCTAATGCAAATCCTCGTGTCAGTAATGCTAACGATTACATCGGAATCACGTCCGCTGGAGTTTACCCCGATTGTCGTGCTCTTCTGGACAGAGTTCAGGGAGACGCTTTGGAATATCTTAGGGAATTCCACGAGCCAATTCCGGTGAAGAAGCTAGCAACTCAACTAGCTGAATACGTCCATATTTTCACTTTGGGTATTTCCCGTCCTTTCGGCGCCGCTGTTTTCTTAACCGCTTATGATCCAAAGGTGAGCTCGAGTCGCATTTACAAATTCTCATCCAAATTTTCAGACCGGAGGAAGTATTTATCTCGTCGAACCGTCTGGTCTCTGTTACGAGTACAAGGCATGGTCTGTGGGAAAACATCGTCAAGCCGCGAAAACTGAGATTGAGAAGTTGAAGCTGGAAGAATTGGATCAAGACCAGCTGGTCAAGGAAGCTGCTCGTATCCTCCTGACAGTTCGTGATGAATCCAAGGACAAGAACTTGCGGATTGAAATGGGATGGGTCGGAGCCAACACCAACGGGAAACATCAATCTGTTCCAACTGAGGTTGTCCAGGAGGCCGAACGATGGGCCAAGGCGAAAATTGAAGAGGACGATCTCGAGGACTAACCAATTTACTACGAACTTGAAAATCTTGTATGTTGTCTCGAGATCTTTGTTTTCCGGTATTTATTCATATAATATAAAGTGGATAAGTTATTTGTTTCTTAATCCTGGGATTTCGTACCCAAACAACCTGAAATCGTGATAGTACATTCGGATCATGTACTCCATCAGTTTGGGATTACTCTTGATCTTTAACATATATCCCTTTGCCAAACTATCTAACAGGAGCCGACCAGAGTTAGTATTTTGAGATCTCTCTTTTTCCAGATGTTCCAAGATTTCTGCAACTATTTTATCCTCGATCTTTCTGCTCGTCAGAAGGTCAGCGATTTTCTGGTAGAACTTCGGTATTGTCTCAGGATCACTGCTAAACTTGATGAAGGTATAGTTTCTATAGTAGGTGGACATGTCACATTGCCAGTTCTGGGGGAAAAAGTGGTCATTTACATAGGAATGTCTGAGGCCGCTGAGATTGTAAGACGACTCGATGATCTCCTTGTATTGTTCCTTGATAAAGCAGTAAATATCGGTATTGCAATGTTTACAGGCACGGGATCTAACACATTTGTCCACAAAACCAGAAACAAACTTCTCAATTGGATCCCTGACCAAGGCCAACATTGTCCAATTTGCTGAGACAAAGTCTGGATAAGCTTTGAGAACCTGTTTGTATCCATAGAACATATCTGTGAAGCCGCTCCAGCAGCTAAAAAAGATCTGCATTATACATTATCTTGTTGTGATAAATGCTCACTTGTCTGCTTTGTAATAATCCGTGAAATTTGGCTTGTATTTGTTCGAGAACTCCGGGTTGAACAAGTAGCACATTATCGCCCGAAGCATCGAGGACATGTTCTTGTAGATTGTACAGGCCGATATTCTGTACTTCGGAACTGTCTGAAACAAGTTATCTTCATGTTCGAACACAAATTAATTTAACTAATAAAAATGGGTGTAATTCATTCCTTAATTAAATTGCTTACGTAAATAATAGACCGGTATCTTTTCAATGGGGCCGCACATTTCTTTTCGTTCTCACCTGAGCAGATGAGATTGGAATTCGCGGTTGCGAAATCGGTCCCGAAGTCGCTGTCCTTTGATCCTGAGTCTGTCAAAGGTCTTTCTTCGAGACGGTTGATTTCAACGTTCGGTCTCTCGATGACATCTTCTACTTTGAAGAACTCGGCTTTCTGGGAACTCTCCTCATGGATATTTGTTCTGCCGAAGAAACAAGAGTACAAAAAGTAACCAACGCCGACGAATAAAAAGCTCTTGGTCCAAAAGAAAGGAGATGCGAGATGCCTCATTTTGCCCGACTGAGTTTTAAAAAAGTTGTATCCAACGGATTAAGCAAGATCAACATCATAGAGTATTAATCCGTAGTGAATTATGTAAACTCAATAATGCTTAATTTTCCAAATGAATGAATTAGATTAAATGCAATTGGAATCGACACTTTAAAACATATTGCCGATGACTAATTGAATTAGTGTTTTCCACGATCATTGTCAATTGTCGATTGATTTGGAAGCCAGAAAGTTTCTCGAATTGTCAAACGCCCATGTCTTCTTTTATTTTAGTCCAAATTTGAAAAACTTTTGTAACGAAAAGTTGTCGAAAATACTACTAACCAGAAACTCATTTTGACTTTTCCATTCTAGATTAAAGATATTTCCTTTATTCCTTTCTAAGTAAATACTTTTCTAAACTAAGAGGGATTCATTGCCCTTTTTTAATTCATCATTTTGAGGAAATCCACGAGGGTGACATTGGAACTAATTATTCCCTATTGACCGAATTGCGTGCGAAACACACTTTTAATAAATCTTTGCTTCTGGCAATTCTTTATTAACACCAGGATTAACGAAATGCCCCTACTTGTCTCAAGTGTAATTTTAGACAAAGACGAAATCTTTTTAATCCGCGTGATCTGCAGGCTGTAAAACGAGCGCGAGTCTATTTTATTGACTTTTTTGAATCGCCTCGAAGGAAACTTCTCAGAGGCTTGTTTTGATCGATTCTATTTGGAAAACAGTTGTGTTTTTCCTAATCTCGGTTTGCAGAAGTTATCCAAGATGATTGGGATGATGAACGGAGGGGGCGAGATGCCCGTGGACTTTTATTCCACTCCGAAGATGGCCAAGGGAGTCCCGAGACTGTATACTCCCCAGCAGAGAGAAGTAGTCAGCTACACGAAGGATGGCAGGATGATGCTGGACGGACAGCTGGTCGTCACGGAGACCCCGGAAGAACTCTGGACGGATTTGATCATGAGAGTTGTGTGGTACATGATCTGCAAGGATTACATCCCAGATAAAGGTATGTGCGCGGAAGTCAATTAATGTTGCAATTCGTCTTTTTCAGAAATCAAGATGCCCAAAACAAGAAAGTTTCGTAACTTTTTCCGCGTTCGGACCGGTCAGAAGACCCCCACCCAAACGCGGAGAGCTTCGTCCAAGTCTCAAACGACAACAACAACTTCAGCATCAACCGATCCAAAAACCGGCTTCCATACAGTCACCCAAACAACGACTACGTCATCGGGTGGCAAAGATTGCAAGCAACACACTTTCACTTCTGTCTTTTTAAGAAAACAGAAGTTCTGTCCTCAGCCCCACAGTAAGAGAATTGTCGGTCAGTAAACAAGAAAATTAACTTGTTAATCTTCGTGCACGCCTTGTACCTTTGGAAATTTAACTTTTTTATTGCATTTTCGGAAAAATAAAATTTACTCTTGCTTGCTCTGAGTAAATTCTACTTTGTGATGATGGGAGCTGGGGTAGTTGAAGAAAGGTCGAGACAGGCGAAGATCCCTTGATAGGAAGCAGGAGTTCGATTGAAACAGCACGTCGTTCTTGGATACTTACAAACATTCAAGTTACAGTAATCGAGCTGAGTTCCTGATCTGAAACAGATCAATTAGAACAAAAAAGTTCTTTTTGAAAATAGGACTCGGAAATGGGACTTTGAAACAATTATTGATTTTCATTCAGTGATTCGTTTCCAAGTGCAAACGTTAACTAACCCATCACAAGGACAAGTAGATGTGTTCGTCAGACAGATTCTCGTTCTCATATGGATTCCACAAGACCCACAGGTATCGGTGCAATCGGACCAGTTGGACCACTCGAGCCAGGACGTCGAAGCAGTACTACAGTCTTGGCTAACACTCCCGGTGATCAGAGTTAACAACAGAGTGAGACCAGCCCATTCTGTCTTCATCTCGGCACTAAATTCAGACTTATTCTCAAATAGTCACATACAAACGACTTAGGAAAACAAGGATAGAAGACACGAAATTTGACCGTTCGACTACATCGGAACCTAGAAAGACGGACATCCGCCATTACCGCCACAAAATGTCCTGGATTCGGGCACTCGACTCTCTTCTGTAATCTACCCTTAACGAATCAAATTCTTTTTCAAAATGAAAAAAGAGAAAAGTTGGATCATTATAACAGGAAATAAAACATCAGACGAGATTACTAATCCATCTGTAAATCACTAAATTGACAATTTTATTTGAGCAAATTTCAAATTTCTAGTTCCAAATTTTGGCCAGTTGATCGAAGTAGGCTTTGGTTCCCTCTGCTTGGTCGTGAATCAATTTGACCCCGAGGACAGTCTTCAGATGAGGCTTGGCAGATTCCACACGACTTCTGGAACCCCCGCATAGAAGGTACCATTTGTGAAGAATTCTCCTGAATTCTTTCTGGAACACCTTATTTTCCAAATAAGTGATTCCCGGGATCACTGTAGCGTAGAAAGCAATCATGAGATCAAAAAGTTCATAAACCAGGTTAGAGATGAGCATGTCGTGACAAACCATAGAGACTACAAACAGAATGATGAGAATGAAGTTAAATCCGAAAGAACAGAGAAACATTTTCTTAATCATCTGGAATCGGAAATTAATATATTAATTATTCACATAGTCTGATTGCGTAAAGGTTAACTTACCTTCGCTACCCGAATATTCTCGATAACCTGGAACCTTTCGCTCAGAGAGTATTGTGCCTTCACGGACTTTAGACTTTCTTTGTAAAAAGTTATATTTTTCCTATCCCAATACAGAAATAACCCCAAAGCAAGTCCATTGATTACAGCAACAACTGTAATATGGACGATGATGGAACAGATATCTGGAAGCTCAAAAGTATTTTTATATTTCAGGAACACCATTTTTACCGTAGATGAAGGTGATCATGAAGCACAAAGATAAAAAATCAATGAAAATGACTAACGAGACTGAGATGATTCTCCTGGGCTTTATCTCGTAATCACTGACGTAATAGGTGGCAAACACCCTCTCCACAGCGAGCCCGGGAAGAATGAAGCATCCAACAGCTATATAAAATAACCTCATCATATTGGCTATATGAAAGATCATTGTTTCGTCGATCTTTTCTGAAATAATTCATTTTGTTTCGATAATTGCATAAAGACAGAAATGTTAGAATTAGATTTACTTAATTTGCTTAATATTCCCATGTTAACTCGGTGCAGCTACCTCCACAAACTAATAAATTCGAAGAACTAGTCAATCATAATCTTGTTATAAGGTAAAAGCAGACTAGAAACCAATTATAATAGTCATCTATTTAAAATCGGAAGAAAAAGAAATCTCCTGGCTTTAAATGTACCACAAGGTAATATTTGACGAATTTCGTAACTTAGATACAAACCATGATTGAGAAAAGTGAATGGAAAAAATAACTATTTTCAGAATTCCTGATTGCATCCCCATCGACTAGATCGCAGATGTAATCCGGACTAATTCCTTTCTAGAGGTAGGGATCCTTCAATGTTTTCTCAAGTTCATGTATAACATATGCCATTGCAGGATATCTCAAGGGTCCGTACAAAACCATAATAACTCAGTGAATATCGAATGTATTTCGTAGTTTATTTTTAAGCGCAGATAATCCTGTCAATTTTTATGGTCAAAAGACTGCGAAATTGAATATTTACTTTTCGGAAAAACAGAAGGGAAAATTTTCTAAAAATTAATTTGGAACAAAATGCTAAAGATTGAAGTTCACGAAAACAGTTTTCCTGACATTAAATTTACTCAGAAAATTACTTTTGATTCTACGACCTTTGGTACTAAATAAAATGACCTCTTAAAGAAAGATTAGTAAAAAGGATTGCAAAAACATTGTATATTTACCAAATTGGAATGGTTTTAAATTTAGATTCTTTCTCGGAATGATTAATATGATCGGAAG
Source organism: Halicephalobus sp. NKZ332 (assembly GCA_009761265.1). Classification (NCBI taxonomy): domain Eukaryota; kingdom Metazoa; phylum Nematoda; class Chromadorea; order Rhabditida; family Panagrolaimidae; genus Halicephalobus; species Halicephalobus sp. NKZ332. The sequence continues at coordinate 137,802 of VOSG01000013.1, read as the reverse complement.
TATTATGCGAATTTAGATATCTAGTAAAAGAGTCAAACATACACCTATTCTATTTTTAACACTCTAGATACATGGTAGAAATGCTGATATAGGGTCACTAATTCATAAATATCTGAAGAAGTTTTCAGCTGCTTCAGGAAATGTTTTTGACACAGTTTCGAAAACATCAGGATCAATGATTAATATACGGTAGGACAAGCTAAAATAGAAGAATTTTGTAGCCCATTTATTTTCTCAGGAAATTGATGAGATCTCTCGAAAAAAAGTTCCATTTTTGTACTTCCAATTTTTTGTACTTTTAGAGAGAATAGAAGATTAAAGCTCACTATCTCCACTTTCCTGGTTAATTTTAAACTGTGCTACCGAGAAACTACAAATTCTATATAACAGCATGTTTTCTGATAAGTTTACGATATTTTGTTTTTCTCGGAAAGCAAATTCGAACTTTTTGTAGTTTCTTATACGCATGTCTGATTTTGTACATAAAAATAAATGCCGAATTTGCAAACCAAGACTAAATCCAACCCAGATCAAAGGTAACCTTACCGTAATTGTCCCAATCGAGCGTTTGATGAATAATAATAAAAATCGCGGGAGAGAGAACTAAATAAGTCAAACCGAATTTTCCGAAAAGCAACATGGTGTTCACATGCATACCATAATGCCGACTGCATACCCTTATAACTAGTAGAATTAAAATAATAACTATGCCTATCATAGTGAAGAGAATCGTCAAAATCATCAGAAAAGTAAAAGGCACTGTAGCATTTGTTTCGAAAACAAAAGTCCTGTTGACGGTGAACAGATACATTGGGAATCACACGAAAACTGGTGCAGGCATCCGTGAGAAGAAATTGTTTAAGAAGGAAACAGCAGCCCCCGGCATATACAGACTGGAAATAATGTCGTCAACTAGAGCCCACTGGCCACAGTTGTATTAACTGAGAATTCCACCTGGTGGGTCCAAAAGATCGGTTAAATCCGACATTGGGAAGCAATTGCAAGTCCGGTATAATGGTCGGAAGTTTTTAATTAATGTGACATATTCCTATTTGTAGTTTACCAGCTTTTCGCTTTTATAGATACAAAGTAACGAAATTAACGTAACCAGAAACAATCGATATATAAACCGATTTCGAAAACTGAGATCAACTTCCACTCCTTCCTGGGGCTCCGACTCCGTCACCTCCCTTCTTGTTTCGTCTACAGAACTTCCGATGGGAAGCCCAATGACTCTGCTGACACTCGACGGAGCAGTAGGCAGTGTTCCAGCAGCAGTGGTATATGGCCTCGGATTCGCACTGCCAGCACCACTGTTTCTTCTTAGCATTGGAGATTTCTCGTTTGAATCTTTCTCGAAGACGAGCTAAATCCTGCTGCATCTGTTCGTCGAATTTTTTAACGAGATCTTTTCTAAAAAACGATATAAGATTCAATTAGGAAAACACGATTTACCTTGTTGATTCGAGTTCGTCTTTAAACTGAGTCAATAGTTCTGCCCGAATCTTGTTCTGATCACTGATATAGTTGTTATGTAGCTAGAATAACAATTATTATATGGAATCGGACGGAAACAAAAACTCACATTCTCAGTCAATTCACATAACAACTTTTCTCGAGATTTGGAGTACTCCGTCAACCAATGTCTCTGCAAATCAATCAAGGGTTTCTTGAAACGCTCAGTCATGGCCATCTGATCAATGTTGGAGCCGCTGTTGTTGCTGCTTTTCTGAACTTGATCCATATATGAACAACTAAGGCTAGAGAGAAAGGTTGAAAACAATCAATTTTGCTGCATCTGTTCCCTGCGAGAATGCTAGACGGACGCTGACTGGACAAACGGACTAGTGTTCGTGAGAGTGAGGGACTACTGTTGGCAAAGCTATTAATTGTTACGGTATTCTTGGATCGATTCAAAAGTTCAACACTCACAAATAAATCATAAATGCTTCTAAAGCTATAAAACTTTAATGGATCCGCAGCAATATTTTCACGGATCAGTCGGAAGGCGACATTTAAGACAATGTGATTCACATAATTGTATCCGATTTTCCCTTATTCCGGAAGAACATGTTTTCTTCTAAATATCCTAAGTGATCTTTTCCGTCTATTTGGGGATATCGGATTTCACTATTTTTTCAAACTAATCAAACCATGACTTTACCTCTAAAAAACTGGAAAATTACGTGATTGATTTTTGGTGTTGGATCTATTATGGTATGTTCTGGTCAAGTACCTCTACTTTCATTAAACTTGGATTGAATCTTATTCATTCGCCGAATCCGTTTTTGCTATTTCACTTGTCACTTTAATTCATAGGTTTTCCCGTCCTCACGGAATATAGGGCAACTAATAGTTCAGTTTTGATCGAGTATATCTCTTCCCTCAACTTTTGTAACAATAGCGTACAAAACCAGTAGTTTTCGTGAATGTAATTAGTCTCCAATTTTCCATACATGGATTTCTTCGTAAACCACGCACGTCTTTTGTACTTTTGCCATAATGATCTGGATGCGATAATTGCACCCAGAGGCAACCGTCCAGATAGAGTCAACAATCAATTCGTCTGCTTTCTTTAGATATCCAGATTTCAGATTTATAAAGATTTTCCCATGATTCATTGATGATTATCTAAAGAACCTTGAAACCCATCCATTTTTCTATTTACTCTTTGAACATTAGCTTTGCATCCTAATCTAACAAGATTAATGTAGGTTGGGAAATAGTTTTACATTTCGAAATGAAGCGGAACTAAATATTCCCACCCCCACTGTTTTTTAATCATCTCCGTTTTTGGGCAAACCAGATTTCCAGAGTTTTAAATATGGATAATAGCTCAATTGAAGCCTGAAGGAAATCTTGCGCAAATTCTATATCCAAACTGACACTTCTTGACTTGATCAGGAGTGCTGCTATTTGTCACTTCTTTAGTACTTTTACTTTTCGTTCAGGTTCTTGTCATCCGAGCAGAAACCGGAATAACCCAAATTTTTTCCGCGTTCGTCCACTTTTTTCTCCTGATTCTTATAAAAAACAAACCGAGTGGGTGTAAAAAATTTCATTGAAGCCAAATTGATTCTATAATTTGATTACAGGGAAGTTTTGCCTTCGTAATTGTAATCCTAGGAAATCATTGATGTTATATTTCCAATGCGTCGAACGGAAACTGAATTGGTCAATTGGAATTTTTTCGTTCTGATTGGCCAAACTGAAACCCGTCCAACCTAGAAATATAGAAACTGGTCGGATTCTCTCCGAAGGTTGATTGGAAATCATTTCTCATGTTCCTAACTATCTTTTGTTTCATAAGACATTGAATTCGAATCCACTTGGGAATTTTAGATGCTTATTTTGTTCCCGAGGAATCGTGCTCAAACGTTTAAAAAGTCTTGATCCATGTTTTATCACCTTGAAAACTTGATTCCCGGTCGATAAAATGGATTTCTTTCAATTTTCCGCTTTCGGAGAATCAGCTAACTGCCCATTTTTCCCATCCAATCCTTGAGGCGATTTTGATGCGACATTGTTTCCGTTCTCCCTGTCATTGTCACTTTCGCTAAGATGAACGTGTTTCCACCCTGTCTCATGCAGTTTTTGCGGGATATTAGCAATTCTTCTTTATTTTATGCCGTTATTCCTTTGCGAATTGAAAAGTTTCAGTCATAACTTGATTTTAATTCATTTTAGGAATCATGGGACGGAGGATAATATTTCCAATCCTCTGTCTTCTGGCCTTCGTCGAGTTCTCCAGCGGCCAAGAAAAGAACGAGACCAAGGCTAAGGCCTTCGCAGCCCCTACCGGAACGAATGCCTTGGAGGTGGAAGGGTCAGATAAGGCTTTTTTCAGTGAGTTTTTGCATGGTTCCTTGCAAAAAGTATTTTACTAATGCAGAATCAGGATTTTCATTAGCTTTTTTACTTCGACCTTTAAAGGGTTTCGGCGCCAAAATTAGGAAATGTGCAGTTGCGAAACTTGTTTTCAGACAAGAGCGGCAAAATATCTGGAACGAAGATTAGGCAGGTGCACGCGGAAGTGACTACAACTGAACTTTCTATGATTATTTTTAGGAATTGGTGTTATCGTAGGAAACCCAATAAAAACCAATTATTATTTCAGAGGTCGGCCCAACGAGAGATGGAGTAACTCGGGCAATTGCTGATGAAGTAAGTCCGGGCGTCGTCTTCCAATTCTCTCCAGATGCTCCCAATGACTTCCCTGCCTATGATGACAACTTTGTCTCACCAAACAAGGAGAACGAGATCTTTATTCCTCCTATTTACAAAACCGATGCAGAAAAAGAGAAAGACAAGGAAAAAGAAGGCCAAAAGAAAGCCAAAACTACAACACCACCTCCAGTGGTGACCACCAGAAGGACTAACAGACCCCCTCCGCAAGCCCCTCGAACTTTGGGGACTCAACCACCTCCTCAATTCATCCCCACCAGAGCCCCTCCTCCTGCTCCGGTGCCTCAGCAGCCTTCACGACCTCAGGTGTCTTCTTTCCAACCCGTTCAAACCCAGACTCCTCCAGTCCAACAGACCTTTACTCCACCTTTCCGACAACCTGTTCAGCAAACACACCAGCAGCAGTTTGTTCCACAGTTAGTTCCGACTGCTCCCCCCCGAACCTTCCAGCCTCAACCCCAGCCACAACCTCAACCCCAACAGCAATTCCGACCACAACCACAACCCCAACAACAATTCCGACCCCAACCCCAGCCTCAACAGCAATTCCGGCCTCAACCTCGACCACAACAACCCTTCCAACCTGCTCCGCGAACACAGCCGGCTCAACCATTCCGTCCTCAACAACCCAGAATTCCCCAGCAACCTGCTCAGGGAACTCAGTCACCAAGACCCCTCCGACCGTTCAGGACAAACAACAGAAGACCATTCAGACCCTCTGCTCCAAGACCTAGTGATCCAACAGGCATTAGAACTGGAACATGTCCATTCACTATCTTCTACAAATCAGATCCGGCTACTCAATTTGATGCTTTCCAGGCTTACACTCACTTTGCCGTTGTTGTGTCTGTGAGTTCTTCATATCACTTATTCATTTATACATCATTTTCTAACAGGTTGACCAGTGTGCACGTACATGTCATGAATTCAACTGCTTTATGGCCTTTTTCGATCCCATCAACAGACACTGTCAATTCAATGTCGGCAACAGAGGTTCTCAAAGTTGCCCGACATATCCAAATCCTCTACTAAGGAACAATGTTCCACTCAGTGCTGTTCCCCTGAGAATCAGTTGTATCACTTGTCAGAGAAGTCGGTTTTACCTTTTTTCTTAGATATAAAACGGGATCATTATAGGAAGGAGAACCAACAGAACCCGTTCCCGATTTTTCACCAGTGCATTCCCACAAGACAGAAGGCAGTTTAATCCACAAGCGGCCGGCACGTCTTTCTTCCCTGTTATTCACGGAGTCTTGCTGAGACAGCCGCAGAGCGTCGCCATAGGATTTGGTGAATCTGTCTCTAGGCAAGTTTCAGGAAAAATAATCATTAATGACTTTTGGTCTAATGGTAGTAAATTTGGGAACTAACACCGGCATTAAATTTTTATTTCCTTAAATTTATGGTATTTTTTCAGAGAAAGCTCTTTCCATTCGCCGAAGGAAACAATCATCACCTCAACTAGTGCTTCCGCAGAAGTACATGAATACAGCTCCACGGAAAAAGTAGATTCCCCTGAAACTTCAGAATCCACGGGATCTGAACTGATCAAACTACAGATGCACCAACTTCTTCCTTCCGAGGTTTCTAAAGAGCTCGATGGACAAACACCTCATCCTAGTTCTTATGAAATCGTCAACTCGACGGAAGACGAACCTTCTGATTTGACCACTCCAGGATCAACAAAACGTGTCTCCAAGAAAATCCTTCACAAGACAACAGGAATAACGACAACCTTTCAGAGAATAGCAGCTGCCGAAAAAGTTTTGGAATCTAGCGAATTTGCATAACCGGGATCAGTAGAATCGATTTTTACCATGACTTTTGTAAACTGTTGAAGGAAGAGAGTAAGTTGTTCAACCTTGGTCCCGATGCGAACAGTGGCCACACCAATTCTAACACAGGTCCCAATGATTTCTGGATTTTTTAGTTCTTTTTATGATAGACAGTAAGATATTTTATTTGAAAATATACTATCAAAAATAATAGGCTTGAGTTAAATTATATTAAATTCGAGTGATGTGACTTTTCGTATTGAGTTCAAGGTTGAACAACTAGATCTGTTCCTTTCTCTTTGAGGCTCAAATTTCTGGTTTAATTTATCTACGGAATCAATAAATTTATCCAAGATTATTCAACAGGTACTGCACTTGTTCATTAACTTACGGTATTGTGCATGGGTAGAGACTGAACTTGAGGATCTTTGAGTCTGTGACAAAGCTGTAAATGGTCGGCCAATCAGGTCCGAAAGCAGGTCTTGCTCTGCAAAAAATTGTGTTCAATCTCTTTGGAGTCGCGAATTGGGCAATCTTGACGTAGCCTCTTGTGACGGTCGGGTCTTTCGCGACTCCTTTCTCCTTGTAGACGTGAGTGACCTTATTCAATTGAAGGAAGAACGGATACAAATTATTTCCGAGAACCGTCATCGTTGTGTCAATGTATTGGTTCAGCTTCCCTAGCAACTTGCTCCCGAATGCAGCGACTTGCAACATTTGACTGAATGATAATCGACCCATGATGATTCCTACTGCCTTGCTTCCGACCGTTTCTGGTGGTTCTTCAGCATAAAAGTGTGGTTCGAAATCGTTGAGGATCTGAATGGGCTCTTGGATAAAATGAGCTGTTGTAAAACTCACATTTTCATACTGTGACTTAGACAACCAATTGCTGACTCTATTGTAGAGGATGTTGACGCATTTCGTCTTCTGGGGAGAAGAGCTGGAGTTTCCTGTACCCAGAAGAACTAAGAAGACAAAAATAAGGTATAGGTTCCGCATTCACGGAACACGTGTTGATAATTGAATTCTCAATTACGTGGATGAAAACCCTTTAATAGTTATCTATTATTTCCTCCTCAATAATCCGACAGGGTTGATGTGTATCCAATATCGAAATAATTAACCCTACATTTGATTAAAGTATAGTGCATTGGCCTACATCACCTCACAGATTAGTGAGCAGTTGTTTACAGTCGATTTTTTGCAAATAATTAGATCTTTGTACAATTGAAATTGTCATATTTAAACCTTTAAATTTACCATAAATAACTTTCTATTCCTCGTTCATGAAGGGAATTTTTGTACTACACATGAGTTCTTCGAAATTTGGGTCGGTGCAGAATTCGGCTTTTTTCCATTCAGTGATTAGGTAATACTTCTTAGTTTTCTTGTCCTTAGATGTTTTCCTAGTTGTATTGACTAACTTTTGAGTCTCTCGATAAAAGTATTTGTGAGAGAATCTCCTACGGTACTGATGACATTGAGTAGAGTTAATGATCCCTAGTTAATCCTCAACCGTACAACTTTTAACGATTATCTCTTCTCCTGCTTATTCATAAACAATTTCAACAAGTATTCAACGAAATGCAGAGGAATTTAAGCAATAATTTCGAAGGATCGAAACAGAAAAATCATTCTTTATAAAAACTCTCCGACACATTTTTTAATGCTATTATGTCAAATTCAATGAACAAGATGAATGAAAAATAGCTTCCTTTAATTCATCTTTCTAAAAGTTTCTCTTCATTGTCTGTCTGCCTATTGACCATATAACTACACAACTTCTCTAGAATATCGGTAGTCACGTAGACTTTTTTTCGAGGGAAATCCACGTGAACTTTTTGACATACAGGGAACAACTATCGTTCATGATTCCATTTATCCCGATTGAACAAAAATACACTTTTATAATGATTATGTTTACATATTGCAACTGGATAATTGATCAGGTACTAGAGATCCAACAAACTCAAAACGGGGATCCATTCACGTTTACTTCTTGTCTGCGTTCTGCCGCCAGTTTCCTCGCCAAAAGAACCTGGGAGGTGTAATATTTTAGAGCTCTATCTGGGACAATGTTGGTCTTGCTTCCGTCGTAGTCGTTCAAACTGAACCTCTCGCCTTGGTTCGTGAAGTAATACGGCACTCCTCCCGCCAAGCCCGAGGCTCCAAGGGTTACTCCTACCTGAAGTTATCAATTAGAGATAATAAATTGTCCGTAGTGCAATCACCCTTGATCCGACGCTGACTCCATCAGAAACCCCCGGAACTCCAACCCCTAATCCGAACCCGACATTCACATCCCCTATTCCACTCAGCAATCCATTGTTATCCGGGGGCAGTATCCGATGGTCAGGCAGCTTCTGGGGTAGAGGAATGTGCTCGACTCTCGGCACTTCCTCAGGCAAGGGAAAGTTGAAATCCTCTTTGTCTGGTTCACTATCGACAGATCTGTTCTGTAAGTTGTTTATTATTCAAATACATCAAAACAAAAGTTCGCAAGAAAGGAATTCAATTAAGAGGCACCTTTGGGGTCGGTTCCGGCAACAACGTAGCATCAGGCTTCAATTTCGGAGCTTCCTCGAATCCCCAATTGTTTGTTGGTTGGAATGACGAATGATTTACTTTCTTAATCTGTTCCAGTTCTCGTTCATTAGTAGTATCAAGAGTGATATTTGAGGGTCTACAAATAACTCATTAGTGTTATCCCAGGAATTTAACCTACATCTTCACAGTCCCGTCCTCGTTATACTCATTTTTGATCAGCAGAATCTTTTTTTTCGCTCCCTCATTGGGTTCTGTCAAGTGCGGAAATGGGACTATGGTTGATTGAGCCATGTACTGTTTGCAGAAAGAAAAATCCGGATTGGATTTACAGATTCTCTCGACCACATCATCTTTGGGAGGACCTGAGAATTTATTTCGTCATTAAATTAATCCATTTATATACAATCTCTCACTTTTCTCTTCACTCCAACAGGAATCGAAAAATAAAATTTGAATCAATATAAACCAGACTAACATCTTTCGGCCAGAACTGATGAAGAAAGAGATCAAAATCAACGTTCATTTTGTAATCAATCATAAACCCCTACTTGACGAGTTATCTTTAGAAGAAACCTGAATGCTTCGATGAGCTAAAAAATAGACGAAGCAGTGATCCCTGATATCTTATAATTAATTCACAAAGTGTTCTTTGGCGCACGGCTTCTGCAAAAAGCTTAAATATATTCCATTCAGTCTTGAATGCTTAAATGTCACAATAGCAATAACAAGGAAAATAGACAAAACTTGGAACACAGTAACCTTCAGTTGCAACAAAAGTCATCAAGAGAGATGGTTTTCTCTCTGTGGAAGGGACTTGCTTCCATCTTGGTGGATTTCAGTGCATGGGTAAGTGGACTTTTACATTTCATTGGACACGAATCCGATTTAGACAAGTACCCACGGAATCCCCCACATCGGGTTGTCCAAAGCTACTTGGCTGAGGATCGTCTGGGTCGTCATCTTCGCTTTCTGTTCGTCCATGTTCTTCCTGCAGATCAAAGGTCTTATCCAAAAGTACTTCTCCTACCCAGTCAATGTGGACACGGCTTTGTTGTACGGAGAACGAGTTTTCCCAATGGTCACACTCTGTAATCTGAATGCTTACAAAATGAGTGTGGCCAGTGAAGGGATAATGAAGGATTTGGTGAGTTTCAAAAAGATCAAGATGCATAATGATACCATTCCCAAAAAAAACAAACTTTTGGAGCTGTAGTAAACTGATCAATATTAAATGTATTTCGTAGTCCATTTTTAATCCCAGATAATCTTGCCAATTTTTACGATCAAAAAATTTCGTGAAATTGAACGTTCATTTTTTGAAAAATAAGAGAATATTCTTTGAAAGAATTTTGAAACAGAACGTCAAAAATTGAATTATAGATTTGTGAGCAAAATCCTCTAGTGTTGAGTTTTTTTCGAAGATTGTTTTTAACTTTATGATTTTCGATATTAAGGAAAATAACAAGTGCATTTAAGTTCAAATATGAGAGGATAATGAAAACATAAATTATTGAATTAGGATGATTCCAACTTTGGACTGTCCTTGGAATACTGTGAATATCAATTTAGATCAACGCTTACCAGGCTAGCGGTCCTGATTCAACATTTGGATTCACCGACACAACCTTTGATAGGAAGCAAAGAGCATTCAAGTGGATGAACATGATGTACAATGACCTCGTCACGGAAGACGTAAGTAGAATCCTTCAGCTCCTCGCTTATTTACTTTCGATTCCAGGAACAAAAAAACACAACTTACAGTTATGCAGACTTGTTCATCAGCTGCTCCTACAACACCGAAAATTGCAATGAGACGGACTTTTCAACTTATGTCGATCCTTACTTTGGTCGATGCTACAGTTTCAACTATGACAGTTCCAAAACAAGCTCTCGAGCTGGTCCTTTGTATGGTTTAAATATAGTCTTGAGGGTCAACCAAGCAGAGTATCTTCCATGGACTCAATCAGCTGGAGCTGCAATTCAGGTCCTCGATCAAAGCGAGCATCCCTTTGTTTACACGGATGGTTTCTTCACCCCAGTTGGAGTTGCGAGTGCCATCGGTGTCAGCTTCGTTTCTCAAAAGAAATTAGCTCATCCGTATTCCTCTTGTTCGGATGTTGGAGGAGATCAAACAGTCTATTACGATACTCCGATGTATCAACTCGAAGCCTGTATCAGAAGCTGTTTGCAGGACAAGATTGTGGCAACTTGTGACTGTTACGACGCAACTTTCCCTTACACTGGGAATGAGACAAACGTTAACTGTTATCAGGCATCTGATCCAAATTCGAAAGGTGAAAATTCACTGAAAATGTTCTTTTAATTGAAGTTACTTTCTAGTTGACTGTATTCTCAACATAACGAGCACCGATGGAAAGACCGGATTCAATGTTAATGAGGAATGCTCTTGTCCGCAAAGTTGTTCGTAAGCTTTTTTCATCTTTTGAACTTTCATATTTTTGCCACGTATTTTTGACTTTTGTTTGGCTAATTAAAATTCTATTCAGAGAATCAACGTACAATCCTACTCTTTCAACAGCTTTTTGGCCTGCAACACAGTATACTCCTCAAGAATGCGTAACTCCGAATAATGATTACCTTTATTGGGACCCGAATGATAGACCCTCTTGTAAGAATTGGTATGGGGACAATACTGTTTACTTGGAAATCTACTACGAGAGAATGAACTACCAAGTATTGACCGAATCTCCGGCTTATGCTGTAAGTTGATTTTCCATGACTCATTTCAATAATTTCTCTTTAGTTCATTAACCTCGTTTCCGATACCGGAGGTCAGGTGGGTCTGTGGCTGGGAATGTCTGTCATCTCTTGCATCGAATTCCTGACTTTAATAGTCTTGCTCATCTGCTACTGTCTCACCAGACCGAAAGACGCCTATCTGCCGCAGTTCGACGAAGCCGAAGAGCAAAGACAGAGGGAGCAGGAGAGGAAGATGAGAGAAAAACAAGAAAAGCTTTTCGGAAGAAAGATGAGTAATCCTCCTAATTCTCAGCAAATCTACAGTACGGATGAACATATGGATTTACCTCCTAAGGTCCAAGAACCAAACTGACTTTATTCCATGACTCATTCAAACACGAAAAACAGTAGCAAACTGTAGATAATTCACCTGTTGAGCTTATTTATAACATCAACAGACAATAAATGTGTTAACTGTGTGTTTCGAAAATAGTTAATGAAAAAGAAAAAGAAATCCAATCGAGATTCCGAGGAGTGCAAAAACCGACTTCAATTCCGGTGTTCCGTTGCCTAAATTTACATTAGGAACAGAGCATTGTTGTTGTCTGTAGTCCGAGCAACATTGATATGCGTATCTGAAGTTTCCGGCGAGCTGTTCAATAGGGTCTTGGTTGTTGCAATGCATATTGACAGATTGACCAGTATATTCTCGAACTTTATTTTGGACATTGGAAGCGCAGCTTTTGATCCTGATTTGAGTGACATCTGGAAGTAGGAAATTAATCAGTCATCCAAAAGTTCATTTTTTACCAGATCCTTGTTTGAAGTAGAATTCCCCAGCGACACAGAAGTCGTTGTAAAGACACGAGACAACCGTGGTGCCCCCATATGGATTGGTCCATTGTCCGTTCCGGTACAATGAGGACTCCTGCTGGCATTCCATATTGTACTGAGCCAGAGAATTCACCAAGATCACCGTGAGGAGAAAAACAACTTTCAACATTTTTCCAGAGAAAGAATCCAAAACTATCGCGAACTAGGAAATTCTTATTTGTCTGTCTTTTCTTTAGGAGTGGAATGATTATGCTTGAGATTATCGGGAAGAAGAGGATTCATCGACAATGTTATTCGTGATTTTATTTTTTTTATTTGCATTTCGTAAGTATCACATATCTTTCAACAAAAAATATTTCTCAAGTTATTGGAAATTTCTCTCGAGAAAGTGCTTGACATCTGGAACAGATAACACGATTTATTCTTATGAAATTAACTTCCTCAAAGAACGTCAACCCACACAAGCAAATAAATGCAATAATAAAGTTATGCAGCAAGCATTATCAAATAAAAACATACTTAAATGCCAGAAACGTCAAAGATAAGCGAGAACTTTGAAATTGTTGAGGATGAATTCCAAAATCCTTTTAATTCTGTCCGTTGTTACGGTATCACGTATTGAATCTTCAAAAGATTCAAAGAAGATAGTGGGTGAGTTTTTTGGAATAGAATTGCTATGCTCAATATTCTTCTGGATTTTCAGAACACAACTCTGAATACTACTTTTATAGTGAAGATGAAGAACCACCACAACCTTACGTACTCTTCGATGTATTCATGTCTATCAGTGCCATCACGATTGGTCTACAGATCCTCATCACCATCTTCTCTCCTAGAATGAGAGACCTCCCTATCCGATGGCACACCCTCAACTATTGTTGCTGGAACGTTTTCCAACTGATCATCTTCTCAAATTGCACAGAGGCAAGCGGATTGCAGAACTATTTGGCGAATTCCTGGATTGCAGAGAACTGCGACAGTGTCCAAGTCATGACTTTGTCTGTTTTTCTGTGCTGTAAGTCTTTCAGCTGTTCATTAATCCTTAATACTGGAACTTCAGCGATGATCTTACAAGTTCCGGCAATGATCTTCCTCCATTTTATCCCGTCGTTGGGGAACACCAAATTTTACAAGTTCTATGTTTGGATCCCAATCTACTTCTTTCTTGATTTAGCTATATTTCTGATCTACGCGAGTTATGTGAGGGATTTTATCAAATTCATCAATTAATGGTTTTTTCCAGAGCTGGGAATGGGTACCTAACACCGATACCCAGATAATTCCTTACGAAGCTTTCCAAGCAGGAGTTACTATAGTAAATCTTCTCGTAGAAATAATTTTTCTTTTAACCATAATCTGCTCCTTTTTCCATTTTACTGTTTACTTTTTCCAATACCTTGGCAGACCCGACAGCGAAGTGACTACGGTAATTTATTTTTTTAGGAGGAATCACAGTAGTCTTTTTTCAGAAATTCTTCAATTTAATAAATCTTATACTCTTTTTCTTCTACACAGTAACTATCAATGGTTTTCATACTCCTGCTAATAACCTGAACATGGGCAAGTTCCTGCTTCCCTACATTCGGGACTTTCTGTTGCCCTACATAGATTTCATTCTCAACATGATGACGACTCTGACCAACCTGAACGAACCATTCAAGCTGTGCATTCCAGTCTGGGAATTCATCGCGACTATGTTGTTCATCTCCATGTACAGATCACAGGTAATTTCTTTGCTGTTCGGAAATTGTTAAATTCAATTATTGTCTTTAGCTCTGTCAATGTATGACGTGTGGGCAGTCAACGAGAAAACCTAATAAGATAATCAGACCCATGATCCCAGGACAGTATAACTTCAACAAGGTTGTTCCATTCACTCCAGAAACCACGGAGTCTAACTGTTATCGGTCTCCGCTTCCAATTGTCTCATAAAGTAAATAAACTATGAGAAAGTGGAATAAATCAGTTCCCCGAATCAAACAAATTAATTTTTATGACAAACTCAACAAAATTTGAACAAAGTCAATCCAAAGTTTTCGATTGATAATTGATGTAACAAGCAAAAGCATTGGCCAAGTTTTTCTTGTGTTGAGGTTGAAAATTAGTCCTTACAGCATCAAAAGCCCGCTTAGCAATTTCTTCCATAGTGACACCGGTACACAGGATAATTGGGTTATTTGGTTTGCGTAGAAGCCTTCTTGTGAAAACAGCTGTTTTTAACTGGCAATCATCTGACAGGAAAGGCGGATCAGCTATGGCCAAGTCGAACTGGTTAACCATCTCCGGAGCTACTTCCTGGTTATGGTTATAGTCAAAGAACTGGAAATTCTCGGGATATTTGAGTTCAAATCGCCGGTCATATTCAAACAAGATTGGAATGACCGCTTTGGATTCAGCTTCCTACAAAAACTATTACATCAACTACTAATTACACAGACATCCATACGGGTTGTTTCATAAGCTGCTCCATCACTGAAGGACAAGAAATACAAGCCACATACTTGGGTCCTTCTTCAGAAGAGCTTACAGCTTCAATACACTCCCGAGCTAGTCTCTTGGCGGTGTCGTCGGTGTACCAGAACTGACTTAGCTGAAATCCTTCTTGTCATATGATCCATATATCATATCAACTTACTTGCCAATCTTCTGTGATCTCGTTGCACTCAGCAGCCTCCTTTTGTTCCAACAGGAACTCTTCCAAGGCCTTTTTGGCGTAATCGGAGAGCTGCAAATCATCGTCGTTTTCTGACATTATTCTGAAATATAATTAATTAATCATATATAGATCAGGATGAGACAAGAGTAAAGAAGAGTTGAGAATAGAAAAAAAATTACTAGGAACCAATAAAAAAAAATAACGAAAGAATAAAATCAAAAATTCAGTTTCTTGTTCATCAAAGAAATCCGTTTTCTATATCATCCGTCGCTTTTTGCCAAATTTTTATATCTCATATTGAATCAAAGTACTTCCTGATATTTCCCTTGCAATAAAATAAAGGAAATTGATGAAACCTATTTATTCCTAATTAATTTAAATCTCTCACTATTTGTCCAGCAAATTTCAAAAGTAATTAATTTCAATTGAGCATTTTATTCTAAAAACCGAAAAGTCAAATTCCTGTAAGCCTGTAATGAATTCTAATGGGATCCAAGAAAGGTTAATTCATATCAATGAATCTTAACTAATTAATAGATTATATTGATAATATGAACTTGTATTGCTGTAAAGATCTATATTGTATAAAAAAGCGTTTAGATTTATATAGGAATTTCGTCTCAGATATCCTTTGTCAACGATCTCAATTATTTTAACATGAATGTGGAACTGCTTTATCTCGTTAATGATAAAGTATCAATTAACGATTAACATAGTTATGTAAAGCCCACTTGATATCTTTGATGGATTTAAATAACATAGTAATAATGGATATTTGTGTTTTGGTCCAAGCGTGTGATATTTGAACATGAAGTGATCTGGGTTTTATGCTTCAAGTTCAGATAAAATTGAAAACAAAAACCTCAAACTTCTACATTCAGTGTTTACCTCTGATATTCTCTCGATCTGTTTGCATCATTTTTTAAGATGGCCAGAGCAAAGTACAGACACAAACGATGATAAAAGAACACAATATAAACACTGGGTCCAAAACTTTTTTCATTTTCAAACCAGAAGAATTGGAATGTCTCTGAAAGGCAAAGTTGCTCTCGTTACCGGCGCTTCTCGAGGTATTGGTCGAGGAATAGCCCTTCAACTGGGAGAAGCCCAAGCCACCGTTTATGTCACTGGAAGAAAACCAGAAGATTATGACGAGGCGACGAAATTGTTCAAAGTTTCCACTCTCCATTCTGTTGCCGACGAAATCACCCAACGAGGAGGAAAGGGAATTGCTGTTTTCGTCGATCACTCTGATGGCAAGTCAGTCAAGGCCTTGTTCGACAGAATTTCCGAGGAGCAAAATGGACAGCTGGATATTCTCGTCAACAACGCTTATGCCGGTGTTCCCGTAAGTACTCTTTATCTAATAATCGATAACTTTTGTTTTCAGTTCATTTTCACAAATACCGGCAAAAAGTTCTATGAATTCGACCCAGAATATTCCTACGACATTATCAACAATGTAGGGTTACGGAATCATTACATCTGTTCCAGCTACGCCGCCCGCTTGATGATTCCGAGGAAATCCGGCTTGATCGTCGTGGTCTCTTCCATGGGAGGGATGAACTACCTCTTCAACGTGTCCTATGGTCTTGGGAAGGCTGCCTGTGACAAACTCGCCGCCGACATGGCTGTGGAACTCAGAGGAACAGGGGTCTCTGCAGTCTCCCTCTGGCCCGGGGCTGTCAAGACCGAAATCATCAACCAAGGAGTTCTGAACAACCCAGGCGCTCCAGAAATATCGAAGCAGATCTTTAGCAACGGAGAATCCACTGAATTCTCTGGAAAAACGATTGTAGCCTTGGCCAATGATCCAGAACTGGAAAAACTCAGTGGAAGAATCTTGAAAACAGCGACTTTGGCGAAGAAATACGATATTTACGACCTCGACGGATCTCAACCCAATGATAGAGGATTCAGCGAAGAATACATCCAAGTTCTAAACAAGGTCAGAGTCGACGACACCGGTCGCCGTCCCAACTAAAAGTTGTAATTTGAACTACCTGTGAATTGATATTTGTGGTAATTTTTATTTTGTTCAATAAAACAATTTTGGTTTCATTGTTCTCCTTTCCGAAGCTTGTCCATGACTTCAGAAAGCATCTTGTTGCACATTGCAGCGTAAGGATTCATGGCGACGAGCTGCATTTTGGCGAAACTGGAACCCAAGTCCGCGGCTTTCTGGAAATCATTCTTGGATTCCTCTTTGTTTTCCTTTAACAAGTGGATCATGGCTCGTTGACTGAAGGCTTGACAGGCGGCTTTTCCTTGGCCTTTCGAAAGTTCGATAGACTTGTTCAAATCAAGAAGGGCTTCTGAAATTGTTAATCAATCATTTTAAGTTAAAAAAGCATACCATCAATTTTATTTTCTAATCGATAAGCTTGAGCTCGATTGTTATAAGGAGACGGATTCTCCGGACAGATCTCAATAGCTTTTGTGAAGAATTGAATTGACAAAGCTGCATCCTTCTTTTCAGCCGCTTGAACTCCCTGTTTTTCCAGTTCTCGACATTCTGAAATATTCGGCAAGTTCTCGAAGGGATCAGGAAGAGGTCCAGAATTCCCGTTTTCATCAAAAGGCTCGTTCGGAAGGAGAGGATTCAAGATCATATTCAATACAGCTCGATCGTTGGCTGTCGTCATCTTTAAAAATCTAAAGAAAACTAATTATTCAACACACTAAACTAAGCAAGTCATCGATCGACAAAAAGATGATCTTTTTCTGTTTCCGAAGTGATTTCTTGTGCTCACGTGGCGGTGATCGAACAAAAACATGTCTTTCGTCAGAAATCAGATACATTTCCATTTCGTCGAAAAACCATTTTCACTTTACTTCTCTTCTTAGTTCATACAGCGTTAAAACATAGAATTATTTACAATAATCTCGATCTACATTTTAGATATTTTAAACAGTAACAAAATACACATGTGGTCGAAGAAAACACGTCTTTCGAGTCTGCTAAAAAGGTTAATTCTGCTTTCAATTTTCAAGTGCAATTGTTTGCGCAACAGATCAAAACAAGCGGTAGACTATTGGGAGGGTTCGTCATCTTCAAAGCTGAAAGACAGAATTTCACAAATATGCCTTGGAAGGCGATCTTGAACAGCGGCCAATTGATGATAAATAGCCTCGGCAGTTCTCAGATTTTCGTCGAGATTTATCTTCATTGAAAGGTTGTTAATATGCTGAAGGGCAATGATTGAAAAAGATCAAACGAATCAAAAGACAAACCTTCAATATCTCAGTCAGACCAAATTTGTTCTCAATGATCATATGGACTTGTCCATCCAGAACCGCAACGCAGAAGAGAAGAAGGAAATTCTTGCAAGGAATATCTGTCCAGAGTACTTCCCAGAGATGCATAATATCGTCAAATGAAAACTCCCTCTTGAAGGCAACCAGAATCCACCGGAAACAGAAATACATGTGATCGCTTTCGTGGCTCTCCAAGTAGTTGGCGAGTCTGGGATTCACAATTTCCAGAAGACTCTTGAGATTCGAAAGCTGCTGACTTATACAGAGTTGATCCATTTCGAAGTTTCTGTGAACTCTGTTCATCAGTCCGACGAAGCACCAAAAAGTATCGACTTCATCTTCCATGATTACCAATAGAGGAGACAGGAAATCAGACATGCCTTGGACGTAGCCGAGATCGAAATCGTACATCACATAGGTCATCAGAATGTCCTTCAACATCACAAGGTGTTCTTGTTTTTCTCTGTTGAAGAATGGATGAGTCCTATCTGTTCTCGTCACATCCTTGTCTATCAAAGCTTTTCTGTCTCGGAAATCACCGAATCTCTTTTCTTGTTCATCGGAAATCGACATCCATTGAAGTTTCATCCGGAAATAACTGTCGCTCAGAGCTTTTCGATTCTGAAATTTTCAAATAATACACAAAATACCGTGATAAAACTACCAATCTATTTTCTTCATCTGTTTTGTTCCAACCATAATATTCAAGCATGTACTTCCAAGCCGTCTTTCTCAACTCCCATTCAATGCCTCCTCGGAATATTAACGATTTCAGCGAATGCACATCAGTGATTCTTCCTTCAGGATCCCTGAAGCTGTCCCAGATAGTGTAGCTCACTGGAGTATCTCTATGCTCAATGACTGGTCGATCCGGTAGTTCGAGCTCGAAAACATGTTCAAATCCATATTCATTATGAGATCTCAGGGCATCGTTTTTCTTCGGATCCAACATCGACATGGCTTTCAGCTGATTTTCGGTTGCGGCAGCGGGATCAAGCAGAGGAGCCATCAGGTTAGTCACTTTACTCAACGCTGTAAGAGATGTGGCATATGGGTTCGCCAAGAAGCGAGACATGATGTCCTTGTTAAGATTCAACATTCCAACAGATTTCTCCAAGGCTTCGGTGCTCTGATCCACAAACAAGACCAGATTCCTTTCTTTGGCTGACCGAGATAAAACAGTGTATCTGGAAGGATTTCTGTTAAAGTCTTTTTAAAATAAGGAGTCCAACCTTTGCAAACAATCAACAAAAGCTCTGTATCCACCGCCTCTGAAGTGCAATGTATCAGAAGCTGTTCCATCCTTGCAGATAAACCGAATCCAGGCAATTCCTTTCTTTGGTTCATTGTAGGTATAGCTGCGAAGGTCTTTCAAATCAGCAGAGAAGGCAAAATTAGATGGCGACTGGAATTTATCGGATTCTGGGGCAGGTCTTGGCGGAGAACCCTCAATGACCCAAGAATCGTCGGCAACGGTATTGGAGTCTTCACCGGGAGACAGTGAAAGTCTGGCAGATGCTTCAGATGGATTCCATTCAACAAACACACCAGATCCCTAGAAATTTCGAATGAGCGGAGAAAATCGATATGTCAAAGCATTACTTTCTCGATTATCGTCAAAACACCGTTCAGGAAAACCGAAGCAGAGGTTCCAGGAGGCAGAAACGATGTTTCGCTTCGATTAACTTCAGCGAAAACATCCGTCAGAAGAAATACAACCTGAAGTTTCGGTTATTTTAGGTTCTCGATATATGGAATCTTACTGCTTGGTAGTCACCCCGAAGAACGGCATCCTGATGACGCTGCATAGCAGCGTCTGCCGTAGAGAATGCGATATGATGATTCAGCTTTGCAACGGCTTCTAGATGTAATTCAGGAGCGAAATACTTGTCGAAATGAAAAACGTTCTGATAAGAATCTAGAAAGAGAGGATCAGTTGACACAAGCTTTCAAAGGATTGACCAGTTTCTTCACGTCCATCCAAAACACGCACGTCATCAAGTTTATGATGAAATGCAACACGATCTTGTTTTAAATCAATCGGAGAAGTACAGCTATAAAAAATAAAAATGAGTCACCTATCGCTTGTTAACCACGGAACAGAATACATGATTATTATTGTATTTACAAAATGAACGAGTCCAAGAGATGAGACAACGGTTATCGAACTTCACACCAGACGATCTAATTAACCTTTCATCAATTGTTGAATTTCTATGGGGATTCCAACAATTCGACAGTGAATTCGCTTGCAGAAAAGCGCGAGTAGAAAACCGGACATTCCGACGCACAGAGTTTCCTCTTGCCAGTCCAGCTCTTTTCTCCCAAAGATCATGTGGCTTTTGTTTGGCTTCGTTGCCAAAGTGACGAAAACAAAAGTTAAACTGTATTCTAAATTAAAACTAGCTCTTCTTCTTCGATAACATTTTAGAACTGTCTTTATTCAACTTTTTCCACAACGAAAACCTATATTTCCACAATGCACACAAAATTCATGTTTTCTGACGATTCATTACCGGCACTGAGTTCATTAGATTCCCTGAAATAATTCTCGATCAAAACTCACCCAATTCATTATTAGTTATTAGCGATTGTTTGGTAAAGCTCAATTACAGCAATAATGCATAATACCACAAATTAGTCAAGGTAATATAGCACATTGCTGCAGCTGAGCTTACCGTAAGCAAGACGGTTAGTAACAAAGATTAAAAATAGCAATTGTCAAAGCCTCTCTCGAGTGAATAGAAACTGAAAGCAAAGCAAGCCAAAGATTGGAGGTAGATGCGGAAGATAACAAGCTTGCTATATTGGCTGATAAGAAAGACTTGGTCGGTCAATAAGCAATCTTTTCCCGTTTTCGTTAGATTATCGATACGAGCGACCAGACATTGGTTGAAGTACAGGGGATACACTCACCTTATTTGTCGGGAACACTTCCAGCATGAGTCTCGATTCTGTCGATGATGCCGAATTCCTTGGCTTCGCCGGCACTCATAAAACGGTCGCGATCTAGAGCTTCATAGATAGCATCGACACTTTGACCAGTGTGGACAGAATAGATCTCATTCAGTCGTTGACGGAGCCGTTTGATTTCCTCCGCTCTAATCAAAATATCTGATGCCGTACCCTGAAAAAATGCGTAACCAGGGAAACGAGTCTAGAGAAACAACATACCTGAGCTCCACCGGAAGGTTGGTGGACCATGATACGGGAGTTTGGAAGAGCCGTCCGCATGCCTTTCTCTCCGGCGGCGAGAAGTAGACTACCCATCGAAGAAGCCTGTCCAATGCACCAGGTAGCTACAGGAGCACTGATGTATTGCATGGTATCGTAGATTCCGAGACCTGCTGTCACACTTCCACCTGAAAAAACAAGTTACAGACAATTCACCCATAGTTCGATTTCACCTGGACAGTTGATGTACATGTGGATCGGGTTCTTGCTGGAATCACTTTGCAAGAACAATAATTGGGCAATGATGGCCGCTGCAGAATGGTCGTCGATCTGAAATAAAGATCAACGACGAATTCGAAGTGGAACCCACCGGCATCATAACACAGATGATTCTGTCTTTGAGTAATCTGGAGTAAATATCATAAACCCGTTCGGTTCGTCCATCGTTATCGATAACCAGAGGAATCCCTATATGTCTAGGAGATGATATGTGGAAAGATCGCTGGATGGATCTGGTCGTTAGTTTGCTGAGAAGCTGACCTGCTCGGAGCATCTAAAAACAAGGATTTATATATCAATTCCGTCAAGGAATCTCATAATTGATTTCAGTCAACGGAAAAACAAAGTCGGAACGATCAAGAACGAGTTCGAGATGGAAAAACGAAAAGATCCTGAGAATGACTTCAAGCAGAAATCCAAAAACCGCAGCATGCAGGACAGGCGCACTTGTTCGTGGAATAAAAGTATAGAAAGAACATCTAAGGCCGTTCACGACGGATACTTAGGTGATGACTATCGAAACGATGGAAATGATAAAACAGGTAGAAACAACTGCATAAACCCAGGTCAAATCAATAACGTTGACCGTTTTTCATCTTCTTCAGACAGGCAAGCCTAACAATTTGACCAGACGTTTCGGTTTTGTCCACTCGCATCGGTCCTTTCTTCTCGCCCCTGTCCCTGTCTCGAGTTCTCTCACCCCAATACTCTTTCATTTGTTCTCATTTACCATGACAAGTTCCAGCAGTCGTGCTTGTCGCCTTCAGAAGCAGCTGCACCTAGTTTTAATTGACCACAAGCGATGAAGCAGGCTGTTAAGGATGATTATTCCCATGGAACTGCCGCTGGAAGGAAGTTGTTCTTTGATGATGTGAGTTTGTCTTGTATTCACACTGCATTCCTCGATGTTTGATCCTTGGGAGATGAGGGATGATAACTAAACGAGGATACCTCTTTGTTCCATTATTATCCCGGTTTCTCGCCTTATCTGGTATAATAATCGTTGTTTTCAGCTCTGTCGTCAGTTACTCAAGAAAATAGAGGGTCCTCAATTCATGGATAGAGCCGCCTATCAGCGGATATACGTCCGTCCGCCTTATAAGAAATATTTCTGAGTCCGACGTTGTTGAATTATTTTGCGTTATTATGAATAGGGTTTATTTGGGGCGTGTAAAGCAGTATCGGTTAACTTTCTTTTGCATGCACTGGTTTATCTGCCGTAGATTATTTATTTTGCAAATATTTCAGCTTTCTATAATTTAATTTTTAAGCTAACCATGTATTTCTATCGTGCTCTTACTGCCGCTGTTCTTGCCGTTTTGGTCTGCCTCAGCTTTGGTATGTTTACAGACCTGGTTCTTTTAATAACTCTCGAACTTTAGCTGACTTTAACATTCCTCTTCCTTTCGGCGGTCTCACCTTTAACAAGAACCCTGACGGACAGGTTGCAGTTGGAGTTAACCAGAATGTGAATATCTTCGGATGGGGAGGAAGTCGTGGCATCAAATTCACTGGTGGTAATGGCACTTTCCAGACCGAAACAGAAGGTGGAATTCTTGCTAACGGAACCAACTTCGGAGGTAACTCTACCTTCGGGGCTGACAAGCAGAAGGGAGTCACTCTGGACAGCGATTTGAACGTGGGAAACGAGACGGTCAAGGGCGGTGTCGGAAAAGAGAGTTCTTTCATCAGCGGCCTTGCCGATTTGGTCAAGAAAAAATCGCAGGATAAGAAGCCCTGAGGGCTCTATGAATGAAGTGTGTGTATTTATTTGTACAATCTGCTCATGTTTTTGATTTACCTGCCATAAATTCTGAATTCAAGTTTCATTCCCTCAAGGCAAAACAGTCCAAGTGGAACCATTGCTCTTGTTTTCGATTGTTTAGGGGACTCGTGAGAGGATCTGATTCAAAATTCTTTGTGTCGGCCAGGCGGAAGGAGAGTGTCCTGGAAACCAGTTGCAGAAATCGATGAATCACGGATCCCTCCTTTTGCCTTCCGCCCATTTTTGATCGCCATAAATTCGACGAGTTCGGTTTCAGATTATCTCAAAAATGAAATCTTTTTCTGTGTTTGTTTTTACCCTTATCCAAATAGGATGTATTTTCGCACAAATAAATCTAGGAACGCTGAATCTTAACAAAAATCAGAATGGAGATCTGGAGTTCGGATTTGGACAATCGGCTAATGTGGGTTTTTCCTCAAATTTATTTAATTTCCTATCTTCTTCAGATTTTCGGTTTCGGCGGAGACCGTGAGATCGCCTTCACATCTGGACCAGGCAAGTTCGACACTCAACTAGGAGGAGGAACCCTGATTGGAGGGGAAAGACTCGGGCTCGATGGAGGAGTCGGAGTCAAGGAGGGTCAAGGCCTCAATCTCGGATCCAATCTCAAGTTCGGAAATGCCCCTCCCAATCCAAATGATCCAGCAGGACAACTGAACAGCTTCCTCAACAACGTCGGATATTTTTTCCAGAGATTCGCGCCTCCCCCACTCCCTTCATCCCCTCTCCCTTCTCCTCCCTCTACATTCACCCCACCCGCTCCGACATTCGGGTCCATTGGGATCAACTCGGGAGAAGCTGTCAATCCAGAAACCCCTGTCCTCATCCCAGAAACAGCTCAAAGACCTGAAAGAATACGAGTCACCACGGAAGGCCGGAGAAGGAACGGTCCTCCTGTTCCCGAAGGTCTCGCTTCTATCACAGAAATCAGTGATCACGATGACGATGCTGATCGTCTTGCTGATCTCCAATAATTGTCTTATTCTATTGCACGGAAACAATAAATTACTTCTACCGTATAGTAAAAGCAAGAACGATATGAAATAATCGGTCAGTTAGTTAATTATCTCGACGTCTGGTATTGTGACGATTACCAAAGCGTCCGAAACTGGGACGTCTGTCATGATCACGTCGCTCAATTTCATATGACTCCGTCAGCTTATTTCTCAAATTGTTGCCCAAGATTTCGTATCTGTGTAAAAATTCGTCTAATCTAAAAATAGCACCTACTAGATATTCGTGAGTCCCATAACCAAGGGAATAAATTTTGGTAGCTTCAGCAATTAACTTGTGGGCTCCGTGCAACATCGACATAAATTCAATCCCCGAAACTCGTTCTTCTTGTCCAAACTTGTATCTCGTATAATTTAGTTTAGCCTCCCAATCCTGAACTTTGTTAGTAACTTCACTATTAAAACCTTGTAAAAACAGATGAGCCAAGCTATCTTTATTGGTGTTCTTGAGCTGAAATTTGCTATTATTTTCCTCGTTAAAGTCCTCCATGTGGTGGATCATCATTTCAGCCAAGACTAAAACTCGTTGAACATCGATCATTTCTAAAAATAGAGTCAGCAGTGTCAATATTCATAGCACTCACCTTGTATTGAAACCGAGCAAAGCCCCTCGAAAATAGAACCTTGATTCAGCTTGTTTCCGAGGATGAAATACAGTCTCCCAAGATTAGTCGTGAAAAGCTTGTTGATGTCGATTTTGTAGTAATTTCTGACCTCTCGGATAATCCGATACCCGACTTTCGAAACAAGCCTCAAGAAATCTTCATGCATAGGGTAGGTGGAGGTAATTCCTATCATTAAATCGTCCGGAACAGTGTTGGCGATTAAGACCAGTTCGAAGAAGTACTCCAGATACTTTTCGTACAACGGTTCTTCTTCGTTCATGATGCAGATGAAGCTGCTTGCTGCTTCCTTTGGTACAGTCTTGTAGATTGATAAAGGTATTTCATATTTACATTCGTGAAGGTTCAGTAAATGGAAAGCAGTATAACGGAAGGCCCAATTTTCCTCACCGCCAATGACTCTCATAGCCTCGGTACATGTGATATTCAGATTCTGGTCTAGAAATAATTTCTTGGATAACTGGAAACAAATGATACAACATACTTATAATATCGGTGCCCATAAAGGAGAGCCAATCAGTAACAGCAACATTGTCTGATTTCTTTTGGCTTTTGCCAAACCTCTTCAAAAGAAACGGAATAAAGTAGTACGGATTAGAGTAGTCCTCCGCACTGAGATTCCATTCGAATTTTTCTGGAGGCTCTTCGAACAGTCTCCTAATAGTCAAGATGTAAGCTTCTACACCATCAGTGATAAATTGGCAAGCTAATAATAGAGCTTCAGTTGGAGTAATCAACGGACAACATATCTTGTCAATCGTACTTAAAAACAGAAAGTCGGCAAGACCAGTAGAAGCAACGTAGTCATCTTTGAGTTCATCTGCAAATCTTTTGAATGCAGCAAGGAATATCTGACACTTTCGGGGTTTTTTATTCTCAGAATCAGGTTTCTCCAAGAAGGATAGATTAGAAAGGATCTGGAATAAATATAAAGTCGAAATTTCGAAGATTTAATGTTACCGTTTTGAAAGGAAAGAAAAACCTCCAGTCTGGATGGTCCACAATTATCTTCAGAGCACGATACATCGTGGTTAACGGATTGAGCATGATCAGAAATGCGAATTCATCGAGTTCCTTGCTTAGTCTCTCGCGCCTTTTGTAAAGTAACTGAGTGCCGGTGTCGGCACGAACAGTAGTATTGTAAAATTGACAATCCAAGAATTTGTTGGGAAGCTTTCTGACGCGTTCAGAACTCCAGAAGGCATTCACTGCCTCGTCTCGAGCGTTGATAGAGTTGAATGTGTGTTGAACGAATTCGAATATGGTAGATTTTGCTGGACCATCAACATCCTCCAAGTGATCCAGAAGAACCGTGGATTTGAGGAATCCTTCGTAACCAGGAACATAGACCGGGGCATCCTTTAAGTAGACTTTGGTTCTGGAAGAATCAAACTCTTTGTTAAGCAGTAACGCTAACTCTTCATTAAACTTCGTTAATGGATCCTTGTTCTCATCCATCAATCTGAAAAAACATTTATTATTAATTGACTAATATGTAGAGACGCTGTGTACTGGAAATAACGGAATAGTGAGGACAGTCATACCAAAAGTTTGATAAAAGCAATCAAATTGAATCACTCCGCCCATTGAAAAAGACTGCTGGCATAGAAGCCACTTCGCCAGTTCATGGACTTGTTGCAAACAGTTTTAACTGATCTTTCGAGACACACCGCCTTGCAGTCTAGTTGTAACATCTCCTATTTTATTTTCTCAATCTGAAGGCGAGTAAGATGCTGAAGTTATTCGCTCTCCGAGGATCCCAATTGTGGAAAAATGAATTTGTACGGAGTTTCCATACTTCAAGTAAGTTTAAAAATTTTTTTATATGAACTCGATCTGAAAATGTGTGCTTCTAGATTACTTGGCTAAGCTGGTTCAATTCAAGTTGGCTGATATCGGTGAAGGTATCGCAGAAGTGGAGATGAAGGAATGGTAGGGGATTGGAGCTCGATTATATTTAATAAAATTAATTCTAGGTACGTGAAAATTGGTGATAAAGTTTCACAGTTTGATAATATCTGCGAAGTTCAAAGTGACAAGGCAGCTGTTACGATTACCAGTCGTTTCGATGGAGTGATCAAGTCATTGCAACACGAGGTTGGAAGTATCGTCAAAGTCGGATCAACATTGATGGAGGTCGAAACCGATTCTGCCGGAGCTGAGGAAGGCGCGAAGCCTGCTGAGAAGCCGGTTGCTCAAGAGGAAACTAGGAAAGAGGAAAAGCATCAAGGAGCTTTCAGTCTAGGCAAAGCACTAGCAACTCCGGCTGTCAGACGAATTGCAATGGAAAACAAGGTGAAATTCCGTCGTGTATTGAACTCTAATTAGCGTCTTTATAGGTAGATCTATCCAAGGTACAAGGAACCGGCAAAGACGGGAGAGTGCTGAAAGAAGACGTTATGAGATTCTTAGGACAGATTCCGCCGGCGGAATCCCCTGCCCCTTCGTCTCCCCAGCCATCCTCCATTAAGATCGTTGCTGGACAAGACAGGAAAGTTCCAGTACGAGGATACACACGTGCGATGGTCAAGTCAATGTCTGAAGCATTGAAAATCCCTCACTTCGGTTACGACGACGAAGTCTGTGTGGACAAGTTGATCCAACTTCGATCACAATTGAAGCATATCGGAAAAGAGCGTGGAATTAAGCTCAGCTACATGCCTATCATCATCAAGGCTACTTCCATGGCTCTCTCGAAGTACCCGATATTGAATTCCAGCGTTGACGAAAAGTTTGAGAATTTGATTTACAAGGTGCCGTTCAGTTTTGTTTTTTTATTACGATCCACTTGCAGGGTTCCCACAATATCTGCTTAGCTATTGACACTCCCGGTGGATTGGTTGTTCCTAACATCAAGAATTGCGAACAGAAGAATATCTGGGAAATTGCTGCGGACTTAAATAGATTGCAAGAAGCTGGTCAAAAACAACAAATCAGGCCTGAGGATTTAGCTGGAGGCACTTTTACTCTATCCAATATTGGAGCTGTGAGTTTGTTTCCTATCTAAAAATATACAAAAAGCTTCTAGATCGGTGGAACTTATGCTATTCCTATCATTTTCCCTCCCCAAGTGGCTATTGGAGCAATCGGAAAGATCCAAAAACTACCTAGATTCGACAATGAAGGGAATGTATACCCAGCTCACTTGATCAAGTTCTCTTGGGCAGCAGATCACAGAGTCATTGACGGAGCCACTATTGCCCGCTTCTCCAACCTACTGAAGGACTATCTGGAAAACCCAGCTTTCATGATGACGGAGCTTCGCTGATTCCTCGGACTCTTTGTTTTAGCCAATAGGTGAGGTCACAGACTTTGAAGGTACACAAACCAGTGCCATTACCTTCGGGATCAGAATAGGTGCCATATCTTTTATGCAAACTTGGAATAATTTTTATTTCCCTAATTTTGTCTAAAAATAAAATAACCATTTGAAATGTCGCAAAAACAAGTTTAGTCAAACATGGCAAAGGCACACTAACAACAACTCTAAACCGTACCTAGGTGTATCACATGAAAGGCCTCTAGGAAGTGATCAAGGAAAGCACAATTGGCAATTCAGTGATGGCGTTAAGTGCAGTAGGTTCTCAGCAATCTGACGACAGCTTCATAAGTTCCCATCGTTATGGCAGTGTTCGGTACTGATCTCAAGAGCTACAAAGATCAAGAGTAGTTTCGTTTCGGCGATTTGATCACCTACCTGTACAGACAATCCTCGATACATTGAACGGTATCCCCCTTCTCTGTAGAGTGCGAACAGTGTTCTGAAAAATCCCTTAGCCCCAGAATCTTCTTCGCGAAGCCTTGTCCTCACAACCTCTGAAATTTCCCTCCACCTATATTGCAATCACTTCCGAGACTCACCATGTGGATAAGCTATCACACAAGCAAAAAACTTGGCAATTCCTCCAGCAATCATGAAGTTAAAGTACTTTGTATTTTCTTTCGTCCACTCCATTTCATCGATTGCTTCTCGTAGTTTCTCGTAAAGAACGAACTGAATAATGGTCTCGCTAATTCCCATGTATGATGCAGTCACTCCCTGAAAAGAATTTGTAGAATCATCACTTGTCAATCAAAAGAGTTCCACCACACGAAACGTGACCCAGTCCAAAGACCACCATTTCGAAAATTTAAAACCAACCCTATAAAATCCTTTTATTCCGTCCTTCGAATAGATCCTCGTAATACACTGCCGTATCGTCAGCGGTCCGTGATGCAATTGAAGTCTCGTCTTCACCAGCCATATAGGGTTTATCGCTGTCGACGTCACAAAACCCGCAAATCCAGCAGAAAGCATGTGAACCATGGCACTGTTAGGCACAACAATACCCGTTTGATTCCAGAACCTTTTTGAAGTAGAATAAGTGTAAAAATACACCGCTCTGAAGCAACTTAAATGAGTAACCACCATGATGCAATGAACTTACTTTGACGGTGCAACACCTATTACATTTGGTACCAATCCTTTGTAAAGAGCAGATATTCCTTCTTTCTTTACTATTTCCCTGGAATAATCTGGATATTATTTCTCAGTAAAATTTAAAACGCACGAGACATATTTGATTAGAGCCCGTTTAGATCCTTTCTTGGCCGCTTCTTTAACGGAATTATGGCAGTTTCGCAGCAACAAGAATGACGGCGATCCTTGCGAGCCTGAAATTCATATATCAATAATCACAACAGAGCCAAGTAAAAGAACTTGCTTTTGAAGAGATTCAATACAACCGCCTGACTTGGTCTCTGACTGAGGTTATGAGCCAAAAATCTTCTGTAAGCATTTGAACTTCCATTAGACCCAGAATGTGTCTGCTTCCATTGGCCTGAATTCGACGTTGACGGTCTTCCAGTCCCAGAATCTTGAATCACAGGGGGATCAAATCCATGCTTTGAACTTTGAAGTCTGGTCTTTATAACCTCCAAAGGGCACGTAAGTGCTGTCCCTGCAGTACCTCCAGCTGCTCCTCCGACGAAGTGTATCAGAGCCTCTCGATCCATCGGCTAAAATTCATATATGAACGGATAACTTCAAGAAAAGATAGAATTCATTACGGAGAAAACAAGAACTCGTGAACTCGGTGAAAATAAACCTTGCGAAAGGAACGCTTGGCCAAAGGGGTTCTTTTCGGTTCTTTCGGATTCTTCGAGATAATCTCAAGTAAAAGTTATTGATTCCTAGGGATCTTATTAGTCCAATGTTTGTCTTTCAACTAGCGGCGTTCGATCACGTGAAGATCCAGAAAAATTGCAACTTGCCAAAGGCAAACAGTTTCAACGTGAAGAGTTCATTACACACGCGGCTTTGACGGGAACGAGTAAAGAGTGGCGATTGCTCTGTTCAGCGGCCGGTGACAACGGAGAAAAAGCAATACAACGCTGTTCACATGATAAACACACGGGAAGAACCTTTAAATTAATGCTTCTCCGATTCAAAGAACGTTGAAAAAGACTACTCCTTTACTGACCAAAACTTTTTCGTGGGTTTATCCTTCATCAATCGGATAACAAATGAGATTTGAAATTTATTGCTGCAAATTTTTGATTGTGGTGAAAAAGATGAACATGTGTCTGATTCGAGTAGCACGTGTCTTTTTCAGATTGTTTTTCACTTTTTATTCCTCTTTCGAGACCGACAAAAATAGCAAATTTCGTCATCTCAGGCAGAGTTCACACGTATTCAAATTTCTACAGTCAAGTAATTCCGTTTTCACAAAATATTTAAAATGCTGTTCACATCTTTGGAAGAAGACGAATCAGAAGCCTTCCTCGTCTGTTGTGGTGGAATCCATGCTTTCATCGCTACTTTGGTCTTCGCAATGTTTGACTTTGTCGCTGTCTCCACTACCCTCGGGTTTTATCTCAAATACACCATGGTGAATCCCTCCTTCCTCAAAAAATAATTAAAGATCTTCTAGAAATCACCTCAATGGCATAATTTATTCCCTCTAGTAATCCTGATCATTTCTGTCTCTTTCTTTCCTACTGGTCCTTACGGTCTATACAACGAGAAACAGAAACAACTCAAGATCTACCTCTGGCGTTTGAGAATCATCGCCTTGTTCTCATTCCTCTGGATGTGCATCTGTATGTTCGTCCAAGAAGAAACCATCGGATTCCTGATCGCAATAATCTGGCTAGGATCCACGTTCACCTACACCTTCGGATCTCATTTCTGTTCCGTTACGATAGAATTCCTTAACGATTACAAGGGATATGATGGAGCCGATCCCGAAGTTTATGAAAAAATCACTGGACTCTCCTTGGATCCTGAATTTTAATTTTTATCTATTCTCCTATTTTAATAAACTCAACAACATCAAAATCTAAAAGGCATCGAGATTAACCCGGGTATGTTTTGGAAGAAACAATTCAATTGATTTCTCTATAGGTTGGATTTTCACTGTAGAAGTACCTGATTTGAAATCCTTGATGTTTCCTGACACAAACAGCTTCTCTAGAGTTGTCTGAAACCATCCATTTAGCTCATATTTACTCTCCACAAAAAACTCACGGGGCACTCGATAAACTTCATGGTGACTGAGCTGGCAACAAGATCAATCCCATAGAATCCTGGTGTCGCAGAGGAGATAATGAAATCCTCACTGGTCCTCGTCCAACCATTCCTCATGATTCCCAAGCGACCCGCGAATGTGCCACCAACTCGGAGCCTCAAAGAACACGCATCCTAAAACATTCACGGCTCAGAAGTAATTAGGAAAATTAAAAGACGAAATTCCAACCTCATGCTGCTCTCCAACAACGACAATGTCAGTCCCTTGGGCACACATTTCAGTCTTCCGACCGCAACCCTCGTTTACCACTTGAGAGTAGTTTTTTTCCTTTGCTAAAAGTAGACAAATTAGGGACTGAGTTATTCTTCAAATCGTCACTCACGATTAATTCTCTGAGTCTTCGGGGATCCAATCAGGATATGCCACCATCGCCAGGCTGGAGGAGGTGAAACTTTTGTTGTTCTGCACTTATTACATCCACTACAGTAATCCGTTAACTCTATTTCTGCCCGAATTTCTTTTGGAGAATTCTTCAACATCTCCCAAAAGTAAGCAAATCGCCGTTTCAAGGAGCCCCAGTACCAGAACTTCCATTTCTTCTCGTCGATATAGTTGAACCATCCATCAGCAATGTCACCGATCGTGTAAACTGTCTCCACCTTCCACTGCTGAATATCTGCACTGATCTCTGGTTTTTCTGGCTCTTTAACTTCTGCAGGCGTTCCTTGTGGTTTTTCTTCTGGCGCTTCTTCATCCTTCTCTTCCGGTTCAACGAGTGACGTAATCTCAACTTTAATAGGCTTCACACTTCTCGTCGAATTCTCAACGACAGCCATTGCAGATTCACATTGGTATCTGACGTCACTTGTTTGTCCTGAAATTTACTCAACTCAAGACTGACAAGATAGAGAAAAAACTCACTAAAAACAGCCGGAACTAATAATCTTAAGCTCTTGTTACATTTTCCTCCGGGGAAGATTCCAATAGGCAAAGAAGGCAACTCATCCTTTCTTTGAACCAATCCAGTTAGTGCATCAC
This sequence comes from Halicephalobus sp. NKZ332, assembly GCA_009761265.1. Classification (NCBI taxonomy): domain Eukaryota; kingdom Metazoa; phylum Nematoda; class Chromadorea; order Rhabditida; family Panagrolaimidae; genus Halicephalobus; species Halicephalobus sp. NKZ332. Next base: position 105,422 of record VOSG01000013.1, on the reverse strand, counting down.
TCGCTGTTCCATCTCCTCCAACCACCAGTACTCCATCTGCTTCTGTGTGATCTAGAACCGAACACAGAGCTCTCATCTGCTCAGCACTCTCTACATTGATGATCGTCACAGCTATTCCAGCTAAATGAAGAAGAGGCAGGGCGTTTTTCTTAAAGTCCGAGACTCCTGATCCACTATTTGCCGACTTGTTAACAAGTACTGTGATCTTCCTTGGAGAGATTTCCGGAGATATCGTTTGCTCGCCATATTTCACTGCCTGTTTAGCATAGAAAGTCCTAATATCACTGTCTCTTATTGATAATCTTGCATAGTCAATCCCATATGCCGCTACCAAAGACGCGAAAATAAACTTCTTCTTATGAGTATATATTGTCGTCCCAAATCTCCTAATTCTCTCCATAGTCAAATCTACAAATCAATAAAAAATATAAAAAGTTCCAAAATACAAATTGGTACCGAAACCAGTAAATCCGAGAAAGCATTCACAGTACATTGATTAACAAATAAATAAATAAAGAACAACGGAAAATGAATTATTCATTCATCAATTTATGCAACACCAATTCTAGAGTAATTTGTGCATCTTCAGCAGAATCATGACCCGTCACATCTTCCTGAATAATTTTCATCAAAACTTCACTACTTAAATTCTTCAATGCTCTTTTGAACGGAGGTCCTTGTTTATGAGGATAAAGAACAGATGTGTCGATGACATTCTTGTGGACAATCCTCATTGCTTTCAAATCGCTCTCAAGACTATGACCAATCAATATTGAATCTCGATTGACAATTTCGAAGAATCTTCCTTGGGCTCCAGCAAGATCCAATTTAGCCCCGTTCACATCTTCAGGCTTCAATCCACTGAACCGAAAGTTAGTATCCAAGACTTCTGCAGGAGGCTTAATCAATTCGTCAAGAATCTTCTCCCCTTTGCAATTCACAACCGACAATCTTGCGACAGAGTATCCCATTGCAGTGTAGACCATTTCGCAATCAAGAGCAACAACTCTCATTGATCTGTCGTCGAACCCTTCTCTTCTTGGTGGAGCTTCAACAAACTCCTTCAGAACCGATTTTGGATACATCTGAGTAACATGAGTCTTTGCAAGACAACACCCTTCAGCTTGACCATCTCCTCCACAACAAGTGTATTTAGAGACCCAAGTTGCATGTTCTGAAAACGAACAATGAGAGCAACATTCACTAAAAGCCTTACCTTTTTTCCTCCACAGTTTTCCCCAATGATAGTTGCAGTCATCTTCCTCAACCACATCATCTTCTTGGAGTTTAACTCTGAACTTCTTATTACATCTACAGCAAGCCCTAAACGGGTTATTCTCGTCAACAAATACCTTCTCGAGAGATTCATTATCTCTCAGTTTGATCTTAACCAGATCCTTTTTCATCTCGTCAACCCAAAGTGGATATCCGTTGTCCTCTAGCTGCTGATCAGAGAGTAAGTATTTATCAAAAAATTCTTCATACAGCTCGGCTTCAGACAGTTCCTTAACTCTGTCGGCGTTTTTCTTGAATCCGGAATTAACTCCAAGAGAAATTGAACCACTATGTTTCCCCTTCAGTACTTCAAGATGAGAAACCTTGTTCTTCAAGGAACCTTGTTTAGTTGTTCCGTTCATTTCCTTGACTCTTCGCAAGACTCCTGTCATCCCAGATAAATACCCACTTTGTGCAGCTGCTTTCTGCATAAGTTCATGTTCCTCTCTTTGAGCCTGAAAAGAAATATAGCTAAAGACAAAATCAGAATAGCACTTACAGCAAGAACAGCATCATTATAACTCATAAACTTGGTAAACTCATCAATCAACTTTTGCAATGTCTTTCTCCTCAAATTGATGGAAAATTTCTTGGCTTTCGGATCAATTGGTTCAGGTCTCGATGGAGGCAAGACTTTCGCATCAACCTTGACAGGCGACTTCGGGACATGGGCTATCCGGACTTTTCCAGTGGTGTTATTCTTTAGTGCTTCAGCCAACCTCTTCTGTTCATCAGTGGACTGTTGTTTCATTGCTGCTGCTGCTTCTCTCCTTTTTGCTAGTTGTTCTGCGAGGGTCTGTCTTCTCATCATCGGTGATGGTAGAGGAGGTCCTTTAGGTTTCGTCGAGAAAGCAGGAACATGAGCTACTCTTTGATTCTTGCCAGGAATAGATGTAGAGGTCAAGTTCTTAGGAACAGAAGCAGGCTTAGGATCAATCACAATGACATCATCGTCCGAAGGGGTATCTATAGACTTCTTCTTCGGGAATGGTATCTTTGATTGCTTCAATGAATCTGTTGATGAGCCAGATAAAGACTTTTGAGTTACTGGTCTGGGAGGAGGCTGAAAATGGAAAATAAATAAAAACCAAATATCCGACTACGGTTTACTTCGTCATCTACATCAAACAGCGCATCGATACTACTTGTTTTCGGCTTCTCAGTCAGCTTCTTTAACTGAGCTAGTTGTCTGTCTATTTCTGTAATCTTCTGTACATATTGATTGAACTGTTCAGTTCTTCCTTTGTCCTTTGCTTTGGAATCAGCCATACTAGCTGTCATCGGAATTCTTTTGGCCTTTTTCGAAACTGGAGCTATAGTAACTGTTTCTTTTTTTACCTTCTTTTCTAAAGATGTCAACAACGGATCGCTTCCTAGATCCGGAGGGAGTCTAGGCTTGGATGGTTCTTCAGAAGATAATGTTCTTTTCCGCTTCCGAGAAGAATCGTCTTCAAGTGATTTAGTCTCCTTCTTGCTGTCGTCAGTATTCGCTTCATAATAAGTAGAACCGACTTCGTAATTGGGAGCAATCGGGGCATAAGCTGAGTACGAATTGTAACCCGCTGGACTGTACGAAGCAGAATAATAACCAGTATAACTACTGCCGTACGCATCTCCACTTTCCTGAGTGATTTCTACAGGAACAGTGCTTTGTGCATTACTCGAACTAGCTGAGTATGAGGTAGAAGAATGTCCAACAGAACTAGGAAAGGCTTGAGAATTAGATGCAACTGAAACATTTATATATGGATCGAGTTTTAAATTCATCAACAAACCTTCAGAATGCGAAAAATGACAGTATGGTCGTTTACATTGGGGATCTGGACAAGGAATTGATTGAAAGACTCCAGAATTACCTATCATCGCGAGGATTTCATAACGCCGAGGATCGAAGAAGCGAAAACAAGAGCACAAAAGAAAATGCTATTTGGCAAACCGACCGCTTTGCCAACACGATTCGGAGTTGAAAAAACCACACTGTCCAAATCCCATCGAAACCAATTTTTCTGTCCATTTTGAAAATGAAAGATTTATTTGTTTTCACAAGATTACAAGCTTATCTAATATTCTAAATACCCAGAACTTTAAAATACTCAATATAAAATATTAAATCTAACTACTACTTTCACGACAATTATGTAATCACGGTAGGTTTGTCTCTGGCAGTGAACTGTTGCAGTTTAGACAATTCCAGGGCGACGAGAATCAGTGGTCGGAGAAGGTCTTCAGCCGGAGAAAAGAGCTTGCCTAACCCTATGTTATTTTCAATAGCACTTTCGATGTAGAGTCTGATTGTTGCTCCGGCAGATCCAGTACCACTCAAACGGAAAATGACTCGACTTCCATCCGTAAAAATGATTCTTAGACCCTGAAACAAAGTAACTTCGAAAAGGAATTGAAATTCTAATCAAACCTGGTTCTTTGCAACTGACTGATCGACAGGGTCTTTGTATTCGAAATTATCAGCTTTGGCTACAGTAAACTCAACTCCATTAGCAGACAAGGTTTTCCCGATGTAACTCGGCAAAAGAGGTTCCAGGTATTTCATCATCAAGTTGGCTCCTCCAGCATCGACATCCTCATAGTCATAGCGAGTGAAGACATTTCGGCCGTACTGCATCCAATGATCTTTGATTATTTGCTCAACAGAGGTCTTTTTCTCCGCCAGAATATTCAGCCAAGCCAACACTGCCCAGATACCGTCTTTTTCACGAACATGATCAGACCCTGTCCCGAAAGATTCTTCGCCACAAAGTGACAACAGTCCGGCGTCCATCAAATTCCCAAAGTACTTCCAGCCGGTGGGGACTTCGAAACACCGTTTTCCCTTTGCTTTAGCAACTCTATCGACGGCACAAGCAGTAGGCATGGATCTGGCATATCCGTTGACCCCATTTTTCTTGAAATAAGGAATACATTCGAGATTAGCCGCAATAACAGCGAGGGAATCACTGGGAGTCACGAAGAATCCGTTTTTCCCGATAATCATATTACGATCCTGGAAATTATTAATCAACATCAACTTTCTTCGGGAAACTACTTACTCCATCTCCGTCGAAAGCAGCTCCAAAATCGTGTTGTCCTTTCTTCAATATGTCAACCAAACTCTTCGCATAAGTCAAGTTGGGATCCGGATGTCCACCACCGAAGTCAGGTTTTGAAACCGTTCTCATGCAGGAATCAGAACTAGCTCCCAGCTTGTCTACCAAGATCGTCGAAACATAAGGTCCGGTGACACCATGCATGCTGTCCAGAAGCAAGTTGAATCTTGATCCAGTGATTTTCCCACTTATGAGATCACGAATTTTTTGGAAGTCAAAAATCTCCTCCATATACGCAATATAGTCAGCAACACTGTCTATAATCTCGACTGTAAAGCACCCCACTCCTTCGATCTCGAAAGACCCAGTTCCTATTGTCCCAAAATCGACGTTGAGTTCCGGACACAACCTGTACTCCTTGATCTCTGTTGTCAGTTTGTAGATTTTGTCAGTAATATTATCAGGAGCTGGACCGCCATTTTCGCAGTTGAACTTGATCCCAAAGTCATACTTCGGTCCTCCAGGATTGTGACTGGCAGTCAGGATGATACCTCCGTTAACTCTCTTTTTCCGGATGAGGTGAGAAACAGCGGGAGTAGACAGGATTCCATCACGTCCGACGATTAGTTTTCTAATTCCATTTGCTGCACAAATCTTGATGATAACATTGATGACTTGTGGAAGAAGGTAGCCTAAAGGTAAATTTCATTCTTAGTGGGGAGAAATAAAAAACCCACGTCCATCTCCACCAAGCACCAAAGTAGATCCGACTCTGTTGGACCCTAGACCCCCATCCAAAATACATTGGACGAAATTCTCCGTGTAATTTTCTTGTTGGAATTCCGGCACCTGAACAAATATTTTAAAGCGAGTTAAAATTAAAATTACAAATTAAAATGAAACTCACTCTCTTCCGGAGACCGCTGGTTCCGGGTTTTTGCCCTTGATAAGGCCTCGTTTGGACTACTTGGACGGCAAAAGTGGACATTTTCTGAAAAAATTCATTAGAAAACAACCAAACACCATCGATGAAGAAAACAATAACTGAACGGGGAACCAAGGCCAACAGAGCTCCGTAAAAACAGACTAATGGCCATAAACACAAACAACGTCTTATCATCCGATCTTTTTTAACGAAACTGCGCAGAGCACATGAACTCTCAACTTGTCGATACATAAGTAAGCAAAAACGATTATAACGGACGACTGTGTCAGTGTAAAATAACAATTCACACAGACATGCAACAAAATGAAAAAGAAAACAGCCGCTTTCCGGATCTTTATCCAATGTCAATGATCAGGATAATGCGAAGGTGGATATAGCAAGGGCGACAACAAGGGAACGTTTTTTCGGACAAATTTGAGTCATTCGAAAAGCAGGCACGCCAACGGCTGGCTAGAGCTAGAATAGTCTCTCGTTCTGACCCTCTCTCTCGTCGAAAGAACGTGCAAAAATGAAGGATTTCCCCACTTCTCCCACTTTCCAAATTTATTTTTTAAACCAGCAGATTTCCTCATGTTTTCTCGAGCTCGATCAAATTTCCAAAGCTAAAAACAATCTTATCTATTAAGTCAAAATAATTTCTGCGTTTTATTATCTGTCAGTCGTACACGTTTTGCTCATATATCAACTATTCATCTTTCCTGATTTCTTCGGGATCTTTTTCTGTCTTTTGTTTGGTTAAGCTCTCTTTATCGCTGGAATTTGGACTGTCTTTATCCTTCCCAGAATCTGTCTTCAACATGACAGCGTCGTACATGGTTTCTGGAAGGGGAACGTCCATAGTTTCCGGCAGCTTCCAAACAAGGGCCCCGGCGAATAAGGAGAAGACGCAGAAGATTGTCATCGGGACGAAAGGTAATGTGACATCGAAAAGAATGGCAATATAGCCTGAGGCACCGGCTCCCATTCGAGCTATCATCGAGCACATCCCGACCGCCGAGTTTCTGATCACGGTCGGGTACAGCTCGGACGTGAAAATGTAGAGGATATTGAAGGCTCCTTGGATGCAGACTTTTCCGGCAAGCATGAAGACTAATGACCACTGAAAATAGACTTAGGACGTTGTTTCGAAATTAAATGAACTCACGGTCATTTCTTTCTTGTAGCTGGAAACCATAGCCATGAGAATGAGGACTCCGGCACTGCAGAGGGTTATCATTTGCGATCTCTTTCTTCCAAACTGTAGCAGGAACACACATCCCATCAATGTAGGCAACTCTATAGCCCCAGCAACGGCGTTGTTTAAGAAGAAGTTCCCCACGAACATGGCTCTCCCAGGACTCGACTGATCGGACAACGCAATAACGATTCCGTAATATACTAAAGCGGTGGCGATCCAGATAATGAAGATGATTATATTGCGCTTCTGCATGTCCTTGGATCTGAAGGAGTAGAGGAAGTGGGGTCTTCGGTTGTGTTTCACCCATTTCCTCATCTCAGCGTGTCTGACGAGCTCCAGATCAGACGGCAGAGAGCTTTTGTTCCATCTGCAGGCTTTCCTGATTATATGGGCGGCTTCGTCGATTCTGTTCATGACGATCAGCCATCTAGGGGATTCGGGGAGGAAGTGGATCAGAATCAAGGCACAGAGATGGAGAGCAGAGGTGATCATTTGAATCTGTGTCCAGCTTTTGCAAAGATAAGCCACAAGTGCCAGAAACCTGAAAAAATAAATTTCTAGAGAAAGCACTTATCTTGATCAATGTTAACGAGCTATAACTCATTTCGTGTCTTATCAAAGATCTGTACAGGATTTATTACCTATTTTTCCTGAATGGTCTTTTTGGGTAAGAGAAATGAATAAATTTGCGGTCTTATATATCACACGTTCGAAATGTGAGGAAATTTCCGATTATTTGCCGAACTTTCGATTACTTCTTTTCGGCATTGTTCTCTATCTTATATAGTTTTAATAGCATTCGCCTTAATCAGATAAACTTCTTTTGTTGGTTGATAGATGAGCTCCATGAATTATCATAATGAAAATGTTCAGCGAAAATAAACTACGGATTCTAATTATGCTTTTCGGGAGCTTCAATATGATACAAGTGACTTCGAAAAGTAATGTTTTAGGATTTGAATTAAAGAAACTAACACATAGCCCACACTCCATGGAGCTTGAAGGAGACTTCCGATCATCGATCTGTACTTGACTCCTGTCCATTCCATGCACATGATGTAGGCAGCAAGGTCGGAAGCTTCGTTGCAGGTGGCGAGGAGGAATCTGACGACTAAGAAAACTTCGAATTCCTTGCTGAACGGCAACAGGAATCCGAAAATTGTTGACAAAATGGAGAACCCGTAGATGGCAGGTTTCCTGCCGTAACGGTCGCTGACAAGGCCACCGATCAGACACCCAAACAAGTACCCCAAGGAGTAGGAGAGGTGAATGTGGGCCCTCGAGAGATTATCGTCACAGACTCGGTTCCACTGAGTGACTACCGTGTCCCTCATGACACTTGTATCGTATTCCCATGCCGTACACCTCTTCAAATGTGGCAGGGAATCGTTTGCGACCCTCTCTTTGACCTGGTCGAAAGGTTCGTTCAGCATCCGTTGATACTCTTCCGAAGATCTGGCGAAATAGAGACATTGGTCGTGCCAGTCTTCTCCTCGTCTCTGCGTGTTCTGAATTGTTCTGTAGGCGATGTTGGACTTCAGGACCTTCTCCCAGGTCCAGCCCAACTTTGTCGCATTCGGGTGACTCTCCACGATGTCCCTCGAGAAACCGTCGATTTTGCACCAATGATCTGGCTGATGAACGAAATAAACGACCTGAATTTCGTTATTCATTAATTCAATTAAGAGCCAGACTTACAGAGAGATTGAACATCGCGTGGGGAACCTGATGGGCAGAGATCATGAGATAAATGATAATCTGCCACAGGTTACAGCCCCCGATGATTTTCAAAATCCCCTCAAAGTCAATATCAGTCAAGTGTCTTTTTTTCTTTCCCCGATGAGCAGCAATCGATTGTTTATATTGCTTCTGGATTGATTTATGTTGTTGATTTACTTCCCAATCTGATCTGTCTCTGTCTGACCTGCGAGAAATCAAACAAAGTTAAAGCAAAAAAATAAAAGCTCACATAGCTTCGACAGCTTTCTTTTCTCTTTCGTATTCTTCCTGGGTGATCTCGATGGGATTCGGCACCATGGGCATTGGACCCGCATCCGTCGTCACTGGTAATACTATGAACCTCTTCGGATGCGAAATGGCGGAGTCGCTGAGGACGGAAGGCAGTTGGGCCGGAGGAGTCGATGGAATGTCAAATTCCGACTGAACACTCTTATATAATTAATAAATGCGGATTTTATCAACCTGGATATAAGGCGTGATCGGGAAACTGGTCGGCACATGCGGATTCTCCACCGGCATCTGATCATGGTGGACCAAGTCCTCCACCTCCGATGGGATCTTCAGGTTGGTGGGCGAAAACTTTTCTCCAGGATCTTTTTCTGGCATTCTTGTTCCCTCGATCAAAAATGTTTAAAATCAGAGTATTTTAACTCCTCTTTATCATCTCAATTCCGCTTCTGCCGCTGAAGTTATCTGTTAAAAAGTATAAATATCGACTAAAAAGTGCAAAAAAATAAAGTAAAAGATCCGCGAAACCGAAGCTACAAAGGAACAACAATCACGATTGATCGATCTTCTTTCATTTGTGCCGGGGGAGTGCGGACCCGTCTGCTGATCAACCGATAGTCAATCAGCAAAGTGAAATTGAATAATGTCCAAGAGGCGAAAAGAAAAAGGACGAATTTGATTTTTCATTTGATTGTTTTTCCGTAAGAGTGAATACAAGCAAGACGACACGTGAGAATTTCCTCAATCAAAAACTGTTGGTCTCGGCAAACAGGTTAAATAATCCGCTTTTCTTTAAAAATAAATTTTTGTGATCACTTCCCTTTTTTCAATGTTGCTTCTCGAGAGTCATTAACAGGGGAATTGAGACGACAGCTTTCTTCCAATAATGGCTCGCGCAAGACAATTGTCTTGTCCGAGGCAAATGAAACAAGTGAGGTAATGACAGATGGTCAACTTACTTTCTTCCACGATCCTAATAGGGCCATATTTGAGGAAATTGAAAAAATGTTGATTTGTAGAAAGTCAAATAATCGCGGGTGTCTCCAATGAAATGGGTAACTGGACCAATTATTTTTGAGAATTTCCAAATCTCGAATAGTATCGAAAAATTCTGTTTCCAGTTCCAGAATTCTAAAAATTTAAAACCCGATAAACAGAATTTCCCATCTTTTTCCGAAAGAATTCCTAGCCACATCTATACAAATAATATTTGATTCATCAGAAATCCAACTTTATTGAGATGTTATTGCCTTATTACAGTATTCTGCCATAATGATCCCTAAAAGTTCATCCACGTGAAAACATTTAAATAAAATTCTGTTTTCGAATAATCCATCAAATGAGGATCTTGTTCGAGGTCGATCGTCAATCACTCCATTCGAGCTCCAGAATCGGTACCTTGTCTGAATTCATTAATCAGCCGAAGAGACCTCTTTCATCCTTCTTTTGTTTTGAAAACTCGTTTTTGTTTTGCCGAAATAACGCAATTGAACCGATTAAGAGTGAATAAAAGACTACTTTGAGTACTGTAATGAAACCGAACTTTCATAACTTTATTGACTAAATAATTGATAAAAATAAATACTTTGACATATTAGGGTCAGGAAAGATTGAAGGAATCTCACGGGTGTTCTTGAAAGAAATGGATTTCCGGATTTCTAAAGCTTATGAGACAGGATAGAATCGATGGAGAAGGAAGGTTTCGTGGCTCCTTGGTCGAGAGACTGGAGAAGCAGTGGATTCAGCAGGGGGTTCATCAAGAGGGAAGTGAAATCAATGGGGTTAGGGTTAGACTCAGTCTGGCATGGCTTGTTGATCAGGAAACTAAGCAATTGAGAAAGGTCCGGAGGCTGGATCTGGAGGTTAGAAAGAAGTTGGTCGCTGCCCAGGGTGTTATGGATCCCGAAGTTGGGAGAGGGAAAGAAGGAGGGTAGTTTCGGGATCTGAGTCGGGCTCCCGAGACTAGAAAAGGGAGAGATGGGGGATTTTGCAGACAAAGAGTCGAATATGGATGAGGACGGAGTTGACTGGTCCGGAAATGAGTTAACTGGTCTTCTACGCCATTGAGAGACTGGTCGAGGACCTTGATCGTCGCTTTCTAGCTGAAACGGATGTAAACTAAGAGTTCCACGAGTACAGTACACCAATTGGAGTTCTCAAGTATCGGCAATAAAGCTGAACTCGAAACTTCCGATAGGAGTCTAAACAAAACCGACCTTGAAACGCTTCTGTCTCCGAAGACAGCTCCCGTTTTCAAACATGTGGAGAGCCTTCGGGTGGATGGCCCAGTAAGACCCCTTCCCAGGTCTGTCGGGCCTTCTGGGGATCTTAATGAAGCAGTCATTGAAGGACAGATTGTGTCGCAGACTATTCTGCCATCGCTGGGTGTTGTTACGGTAGAAAGGGAACTTGTCCATGATGAATTTGTAAATGTCAGTAAGAGGGAGCATCTTCTCTTCACTGCTTTGTATAGCGAGGTAAGTCAGCCAGATGTAGGAATAGGGGGGCTTCTGGAAGTACTTACAGTAATCAAATAAATGGATAATGAAAAAACAAAAAGCTACTCTACTTTGGTCCTGACATGCATAATGGTTTCACTTTTCTGATGCAATTTTGAACGACTTCTGGGTACTTTTTTAGTTTTTTAATATTTAATAAATCGAAAAAGTGTAGTTTTCGTTTTGGAAATGATGTAAAAAAATAATAAATTTTAATAAAAGCATCTCATAAGACTCGAGTGGGACCGTTAAGAATGTCAAGACCAAGGTGAGCAACCAGATCCATTCCTCCAGTAACCAACCTGTTCATCGTAGGAATTCTTTCCAGGACGTGGCATTTTCCAGTCCAAGTAATATAATAATTGCCTTACTTCCGAAATCACTAAATTCCTCAAATATGTACCGAAGTGAAATGAACACTGCCAGGGGGTCCAGTTCAATATTAGGCTAACAAAAAACTTTCTCCTTAAAAATTCAATTCAATTAGCTTTTCAAAAAAAAGAGTTCTCCAGTTAGAACGGCTGGAAACAAATATGGCACAGAGGGAGTCAGTCCGAAATCCGAAATATGACGATTCTGATGGTCCCGCCTTATTGAACGAGGACTAAATAGGTGTCCGGAGCTCTATTGGTTAGGAAGATCGGCTTTAACAAAACATTTGCCTTCGGAAACAGACGGCGAACAAATTGCTCCGCCTTCCTAGAGCAATTGAACAAAACGGGATTACGGTAGTCCGTTTCGGGCAGGGAGATTAAAAAAAGGAAGACAGTGGAAAGGTAGAAAAAGTTGGAAATCTCGAAGTTCGGAATTGTCTGAGATTTCAAGAGCTTCGAAACCGAATTTTTTTAATTTAAAAAACCACTGACTCCATTAACTTTATTTTCTTTCTTGTAATCCAAGGAAATTGAAAGAGTTTAATCCTTGTATGACTTTCGCGCATTGTCCCCATCCAGAAACGATTTGGGCACCAAATTAGTTTCGGGTATTGTTACTCATTCGTGTCCCTAATACAGACCAGTCAAGGACGAAGCCAATTCCGACGAGACTCCTCTTCGTTGGCAAAACGGTCGCAAATATTGCTTCTTTTTCATTTGTCTCCAATTGGTTGAACAAGGCAATTAAAATGCCGGAGGAAAAAACTGACTTCCTTTTTTGTTTCCACTTAGTTTTTTGAGAAACGAAGGGTTCATAAATATTGACAGGTTTTGCATGGAAGAAATACAGTAACCTTACAATTAATTTACTGGAGTGAAAATAAAATTCTTTGGAAAATAAATTTTGTTTTGACAAATTGAATCAACAAGGATTAAGTTTTTCTGGATCTGTCAGAATCGATTTGTCAGATTTTCGGATTTATTTTGATCTAAACAGGAATAAATGGAATTTATTTTCGAAAAATTATTATCTAATTGTATCTTCTGACCCGTCCTGTCCCTGGATTCAATGTCAGTGGACCAAAATTGTCACGAAAGAAAGTAGCAGCAGAAGGGAACCCGACGTCCCAAGCGTTGAAGACAGCCTCGACCCCGGCGGCAGGGACACCCCAGGTGGTGGCTTGGCCGATTTTGCCCTCGGGCCAATTGACGATGACTGTGTTTGTTCCTCTCCATAAGGACACCCCGTGATCTCTGGGGCGATTGTAGACTTGAGAGTTGCCTGGTAATTAATTAGGGTTAATTTAACTAATCAGCTGATAAAACTCACCCAGTCCGTCGTATCCGAAGAAGACTCCTCTGACGATTGGAGGAGGGGAGTGAACTCCGAACGGGTAGGGAGTCAAGTTAGGCAACGGGGCCCAGAACTGTCTGCATTTCTTAAACCATCTGAAAAACGGATTTTGAGGTTCCTTTGATGGATCGTAAATCCTCTTTTTGGTCATTTTCCCAGGGAAAAAACAAAACTCAAATTGCAAGTGTAAACGAGCAGTGGTTTTTTGTCTTTGTCCGAGCCTAAATGAGCGGGGCAAAAAAGTTGGAATTCAACCAGGTGGAAGGAAGGGTACTTTCGGCACGGCATACAACTGACCGCCAAAGGGCTTTTGGCGGGAACCCCAGAAATTACGATAATCAAAGGAAAGAAACCTGTTGCAGTTGTATTCTGAGAGAGACTTGACTCCTGGCTCACATTCTTTCTCCATTATCCACCCGAGGAAGATACATTCGCATGCGTTAACACAAACGGGGTCGGTCTCCTTACAAGAGGTATAGCAGGAGACCAATTTCTTTTCTACTGCCTTCGGGACGCCTGCAGCCTTCCAAAGAAATCGTTGTCTTCGGATCTGAAAAATTAAAATTACTTTGATTCTAACAGCGTCCTGAACATTCTATTATCAGAATTTTTTGGACAATACTCAAGTTACCATTGGAAACAATGATTATGAACAGTCTCAGGAGATTTTATGTTCCAAAGCTATGACTTTAATTTTACTTCAAAATTGAATTCCAACTTACATGGTCAATGGTGGCGGGTACTCTGTCTCTACAAAGCAGATCGTATCGCTCACACAAAATCCGCACTTCTTCATTGTACTTCGCGATGTTGGATCTCTGGCAAAAGTAGTCGTAATGCTCCTTGTAGACCTGGCATTGCTCCGTTAAAGTCGTCGTTCGAGTGGTTTCTTTTTTTAGTTCCTCCAGAGGGATATCGAAGGGCTCAACGAATTCTGAATTTCCTAACAATTACAAAACAATAAATTCAGTAAATTTAATTACCATCTCCAGCTTCTTTAGATGAACTTTGTCCATAAACCAAAAGGAGAACAGAAAAAAATGAGATCGAAAATAAATTAATCCCAGTCATCTAATTGATTACTCAAAAATAAACCCGAATCCAGAAGTGAAAACAGCAGGAGATCCGGAAAGCGATCAACCCGATTTCCTGTTTGTCATGAACGTTCTAAAAATAATATTTCTGAAATTTCTTTTAATCCAGAAACTAATCAAGGTGGATTACAAATTTCAACAATTACAGTAACCAAAATCAAAGGTGGAACAAGTCAGGATTCTCAGCAGGGGCTCCGAGCCCAAAATGATGTATTGAACAGTTCTGCCAGTCATGACCAATTTTTCGGAAGGCTAATGAATCAAGGAGTCCGTTTCATCCAGTTCTACTGATTTTTTCTTTTTTGCCGCAAAACAAATCGCTTCTTACTAACCAGGAAAACGAAAATTCAAGGTCAGAAACTGAATCAAAACATGGTTATCCAGAGTAAATAATTTCCCGTTCTTAGTAACTATTTCAAATTGACAGGGATTTACTTCTATATAAAATTGGGATATTTGTGTTCGGAATTAAAGCCATCCAAATGTCTGATGACCTATTTAGCTTGATAATTATCTTAAACAATTAAAAAGTCACTAAGAATCAGAAACCTTTATCGAATTTCAAAAGGTTGATTTAATAAATACTCGTAAATTCTTTCTGTGAAACTGAGATTTTAAATTCATCGTCTCTACCATTAACAAAATTATAGTTTCGAGACCACTGATTGTAATGAACACTCACTACTCGAAAATCAACGCATTGAAATTTACTTATATTGCAGGCATTTTTAACTATAAGTAATAAAAACTGAACTATCAAATCATAGTCGTATCGCACAACTAGACATTCCGTACTGTAGCTCTTAGATCCGTTTCTGATCATTTTCGAGAAATTCAAAATTGACAACCTCTCGGATTATCTTGACTACCAGCCAGAAAGCATCATCGGTCTCAATGACACAGACTAAATTTTCCAGACTTTTTATGTCCAAAATCAACAATTTGTCACATCGGATAATTACAATTAAATGTAGAGCGATGCAGCGAACACGATATCCCGTTTCAACTTCTTTCGAGCCTCTTCGAAGGTAGCTTGCATTGTTTCATTTCCAATAGAACATGCAGCTCCAACCATCTCTCTCAAAAGTTCCTCGAGACGACGTAGACAACGAATGATTGATCCTAAGAACAAAAATCATTAATCATCCAAATAAATCATCACATACCTTCAAAGATATCCGTAGACGAACAAATATCACTGAAGCTCTGTCCTTCTATCCATTTATAGACGATATCCATCACATGAGGACGGAAAGAACCAACATACTCGTCAACATCTATTTCCAGTCTAGCATCTAACGTAGCAGCAGCAATCCTGCGAGCATAAGATTGCATAGTTCTCAAAGCACCACTAAGTTCATCAGCCAATTGTGGAGAAGAAGAGTTCTCTTGACAGACGAAGCACGAAAGAAGGGCTGCAGCAGTAGCAGCATCCAACTCTTTGAAAACATTTCCAAAAATCATCTCCGTCAACAACAGTTCATCAGCTGCAGAGATTTCACAAGCCACTCTTCCCTACAAAATTACTCACGTAAAGCACATCTTACAATCCCCAAACCCACCTTCTGAGTAATGATGTCGCCTTCAGTACAGTACTCCAAACGACGAAGAACTCTTTTCCTTGCTTCCAACTCAGCCAGCAGAGTTTCACTTTGTGCCTTCTTGAACTCCTGTTGAAGAGCCCGCAATTCCGCTTGAAGCTTCAATTTGTCCTCATAGCGCTGATAAATCCGTTTAAAGCCTGGATCGTTTCGAAGTTCGTGATTAGCGTAACGTTCTTTTAGTTTCTTCAACGATTCAAGGTCTTCAGCAAATTTCTTGTCCTTGATCTTCATATTTTCAATTGGGTGGAGATAAATATTCTGATTTCCAAGACGCTGCAAAACACCATCAGCTTGTTTAGCAGCAGTCAATCTTTGTTCCGCAGTTTCAATCTTCTTTTCAGAGAACTTGATTAACACCTTTGTGATTTCATCAATGGAATCAAACTTGAACAACAGAACCTCAGCACAACAGGCAGCTTCACTACTAGCAGGAGGACGAACTCTGTCCATACAAGAAGGTCCACCTCTCACAGTCTCCGGATCACATTTGATAACCACCTTAACGAAATGGTCACGTTCCGATCTAGTAGGATCAGGATTATCCCTAGCTTCAGTGCCAATAACAGGACAATAACCAAAGTCAACACCATTATGAACAATACGGATAATTCTTCCGACAGTAAGATAAGGCGCTGAGTGTCTCGGCTCTCTGATCACCGTTTTGATGGCGTTATCCACATTCTTGATTGTTCTTTCTAACTCAAAAAATCCATAAATGTCGTTTTCACGAGGAACTTCAAAGCTCTTGATTTCAGCTTTCTTGAGAGCGATTTCTAAAATGCATCATTATTTTCGTTCGGAAAAACAAACTTACTGTTCGCCATAGCGGGAATAGTTTCCTGATTTTGAAAGTGGAAGAAAGATTTTTTCAAAATAAAATCCGGTTCAACACCTTCAACTCTGAGTAAGTTCAAAATCATATTGTAAGTGAGACGGAATTGAGAATTGAGAGGGTCAGCTTTTCCTTTGATCAAGTTCTTCGCAACATCTGAGCTCATAGCTTGGTCACACATCAAAATAACAACACCCTTGTCATCCTTTCCACGACGTCCAGCACGTCCACTCATCTGAATATATTCACCACTAGTAATCCAACGATTATCTTTGCCATCGAACTTCCGGGCAGAAGTAAAAAGAACAGTACGTGCAGGCATGTTCAATCCCATAGCAAACGTTTCGGTAGCAAATAAAACCTTAATTAATCCTTCACCAAACAGCAATTCAACGACCTCCTTGAGAATTGGAAGAAGACCAGAATGATGAACACCAATTCCTCTTACCAGGAACGGTAATAAAGTAGTAACTTGCGGCAGAGCTCGATCTTCAGGAGTCAAAATCTCAAGAGCCATGTTGAAAACAGTTTCAACTGCCTTTTTACTGTTGAAGTCCTTGTTGTAATCCACTTCTCTGAGCACATTAGCGTATCCTTCACATTCTTTGCGACTGAAGGAGAAGACAATACAAGGCAGCATGTCCCTCTCCATAATAGTACGGATAATGACGGACACATTGCTCTCCTGAGCCAGAGTAATCTTCCGAGATTTCGAAGCAGCATCGGTGGAGTCGTTAACACTCAAACACGCCATAGCATCAGCAAATTTACGTTCATTGAAAACTCCACCAGTATTGACAACTTCATACAGACCTGCACCGTTGACCGGATAGATAAAGTGCTGCAGAGGAGTAGGACGATAATCTGTGTAGACAACATGACATGGCTGACTGTGAAGAGTACAAATCCAAGAAGCAAACTGAGAAGCATTCGGAATCGTAGCTGACAGGAAAACAAAGTGAACATTGTGAGGAAGCATAATAATGGTTTCTTCCCAAACAACGCCACGTTCCTTATCTCTCATGTAGTGAACCTCGTCGAAAATGACCCAACCAATCTCATGCATCAACGGGGATCCTCTGTAGAGCATGCTTCGAAGAATCTCAGTCGTCATCACGATACAGGATGAATCCGGGTTTAAAGTGACATCTCCGGTCATCAAACCGACATCCCCGAACTGTTCGTCTAATTCACGATACTTTTGGTTACTTAAAGCCTTGATAGGAGATGTGTAGATGACTCGTTGTTTTTCCTTTAATGCCAAAGCAATTGCATAGAGAGCGACCACGGTTTTTCCAGCAGATGTGTGAGCGGAAACAAGGACAGATTGGTTATTGTCAACACAATTGATAGCACGTTTTTGGAACTCATCAAGTTCAAACGGAAATGATTTGGCAGGTTCTGTTTGACGTTCAAACAACTCTACTTCGACACCGACAGGAGCAACGACCTGGAATTAAGAATCTGAAACTCTTCCGCTAAACTAAACTATACCTCGTGAACACAATTATCCGAGACATTGATAGTTTTCCTATAGAAGTTTGAAGCCATCTCAGTGATCGTTTCTGCATTCTCAGGATCAATAGGTACCAATTTCTGCTCAGATTCCAAAGATTCAGGAAGAGGAACTCCAGATCCAAGATGAGCCAGCAAGTCATCTAACTCATGGTCACTATCTGGAGCGTCCGCATCGGTATCAGCATGCTTAACAGCGGTTTTATTGTCACCGTTCATCTGAAACAAAACACAGAAAATAAAAACAATCTAAGAAGATATCGAAGCCGACTCAACAGCTTTACGAAATAACACAATGTCAGATAAATTTTATCCTAATTCCTATTTGTGTTTGGTATTCCTATTCAATGCAGCCAAGTTGTCTGGACCACCCCACACTTGGACAAAAATATCCCGTTCCGCAGTATGTTTTTCTTCTGTAGTCAGAACTTCACCAACAGTGTCAACCATTTGCTTGCATGAGCGGATAGCTCCAACACTGAAAATCAATCATCATTTGAATGACGCAAAGTCGAGGCTTACGTATTTCTTGTAAACTTTGTAAGATACTTATCGAACTCGAGGTCTTCATTGTAGATGAAATTGATAAGGCCAATTTTTTGAGCACCTTCGGCAGAAAAAAGTGAGGAGGCTGCGAGAACTTCGATTGCCCTGGACCGACCGATGGTCTCGACAATCCTTGAAGCTCCTGCCCAGCCCGGAGAAATCCCCATTCTAGCCTGAATAAACCCAATCTGGGTCCCATGCTTGGCTGTCCTGATGTCACAAGCACAATAGAGTTCAGTTGCTCCGCCGAGAACAAAGCCTTGAGCATTTGCAATAGTGACCATTGGTAGTTTCCGAAGACGACGGAGATTGGAACCCATGAAGGTGTTCATCATGTATCCGTCATTGGGGTTGGAGATCTAGAGTATAATTTAGAATCATAGAGCGTGATGATACTCACTTGCTGAACAAAGTTCAAATCTGCTCCCGAACAAAAATCGCCTTTGGAACCTTCGACAACAACAACCCTACCAGCATCCCAAGTAGTCAACTCCTCGAGTACAAGTGACAAATCGACCATCATCTTGCCTAAAGACGAGAGGCCATGGTTTCGATATATGACATCCAACAAACCTGAGAAGGCGTTTTTCTTTCCTTCGTGCTGAATGAGAACCTTAGCAATACCGCTCTCATCATCTTTCTTCACAGTTACAGAGCCTCCAGCAAACTTACTAAGGTATTCACGGGCTTTCTCAGGAGAGTAACTAGAACGCCAATCAGTCGACAAACCTGAAGGAAAGATCTCATCCATAGGTGTCAAGAAATATACTCTCACCCCGCATAAACTGCCTAGCTAGTAACATCATTATCTTAGTAACATCCCTAAATAGAAAAAACAAAAAGTATTGTGGAAAATTGACGGAAAAAGCAGAGTAATAAAACAAGGTGAAGTCAAACTCGAATTTTGAACCCGATTTTTTCGTTGCGAGACTCTCCTGAACTGGCCTATACTATTTTTAGCCTTC
This sequence comes from Halicephalobus sp. NKZ332, assembly GCA_009761265.1. NCBI lineage: Eukaryota > Metazoa > Nematoda > Chromadorea > Rhabditida > Panagrolaimidae > Halicephalobus > Halicephalobus sp. NKZ332. Next base: position 86,233 of record VOSG01000013.1, on the reverse strand, counting down.
GAATGGACTGACTTTGTTGGTAATTTTAGTTTTAAAAATGAAAGAAAGTGATCTAATTGACATTTATTAAATACAAACAAGACAAGGACGAACACTCAACTGTTTCAGTCTATATTGTGTAAATCATTGTCTTGGATCTTATTAACCGGGGTGCTCGCAGGACTTCTGGATCACCAGAAATTGTTTTCAAGCGAGTTCTTAAATTATTTCAACTCTTATTTGCGGACCTGGTTTTGATAAACAAATTCATCGGATTCACAATGATGCATAAAATTTCATCAGCACTACGAATTTTTGCAGAATCTTCCACGACTCCCGAACAAGTTTCTTCTGCTTGCAGTCTTCAAAAATAACCTTGATTATTAGTTTGTACGTTTCCTTGCACTGTTACAAGATTCTTTCTTGACGTTTCTTTATTTATTGCTTGATTCACCTTTTTCTGATTGATGGCCTGCGAATCTAGCATTAGAAAGATTCTGCGTGTTTCCCCGCATTTGGGTTCATTCCTGTTTTTTGTTTTAGTTTTGGTTTTTTGATGAGTAAGACGAACGACTTCTAGAGAGGCATGATTGATCGGCTGAAGGACGGCCCTGATTTGATTTTGGTTTTCTGATTCAATCAATGGAACTGAATGCTCTGTGATTTCCAGTCTCGACTAGGAAATGTTTTTTCAACTAAGAGATTTAAAAGATAGTCTCAAATCATTCTTAATTGTTGACGTAATTTCGATCTGACCGTAGGTGGAGTCTGTTCTTCCGCGCCCTGTCATCTCCAACGTCATCCCTTGATAATCTCCATAATAAAGAGGAACAGGGCTGAAGGGCACTCCTTATCACTCGGTCGGCCACAATTGATCAAGCCCACGCCTGGACCGTTTTTCCTGACAAAAGCAGTCTTCCTCCTTTGCGTCTTTCCGCGCATTGAAAGAAACACGTGAGACAAGTTTGTTACCCCAAAAAGTGATCGAAAAATTCATTGTCTCGGTTCTTCAATGTCTTCTTATTTTTTCTCGAAATACATATATTGATTGAATTTGTTTTAGGTTTATCGTCCGCTTTCATTGTTATCGGAAGAAACAGTCCGGTGTTGAAAGAATCTCATTTCCCTTCATTTTTGAAGTGCCTGTTGTATTTGTGGAGAAAGTCGCTGATAATTACTTCCCCAGGATTGAATGGAGATACTGCCCTGGCTGAACAAGACAGAGATAATGTTCAACGGCAACGATCAGACTAACGAGGTTCGTCATTTCGAAATTGACAAAACATTTGAGATTTCTTTAGGTATGGAAGGACATTGCCGAGTGTTCCGACAAGCAGTTCTTCGAGGCTTCTCAGTTGTCTGCTTCATTGGAAACTCCTGTTCTTCTCTCGAATGGATTGCAATCTGCCAGTCTCTATCGAGCGATGCACTTCGCCAATCTGATGTCACCTCCATTCGGGTTCGGATTGTCCCCCTACTTGCTCTGTGGGATGAGCGGACTCCTCTCTCCCCAGAATCTCCATGCTCCTCCGCCGTTGCAGACTACTCAGGCTCCTCCGTCGACAGGACAGCCGATCATCGTGTCGCTGAAGGAGCCTCCGATCATCCTGCAGGATGCTCCATTGCCTCCACAGAAAGTCAAGAAGGAAATTCTTTCCCCGAAGACCGAAGTACTCATTCCAAAATCAGAACCCCCAGCGGAGATAAATCCCCACAACCAATTCCCCTCGACTTCCAACTACAGTAATGGAGGTCCTAGTTTCTCAAAGTGAGTTCATTTTAATCATAGCCAACTTTTCTCTAACGTCCCGAGTCCCGTCAATTATTATCAACATTTTCGGTTCATCTTGTGACTTGTCTTTATTGCTGTTCTCGGTTTTCCCGATTAATTGGGAAAACTGATGCAAACATCCTTTTCCTGGATGACTCAGAATTTCCTTTGAAAATCAATAATAATCTCGGGCACACCCAAACTAGTTCCATTTACTCTCGATGAACTTGTTTTTGTTTACGATGGCCTTAAAGTCTAATTCACAGCACGAAATCGGAAATTTAACTTTCAGCTTTCAATCAGCAACAACAGCTCAATTGTTACCTCCGATCGGAGATGGACAGGCGAAGCAAGTTAAACTCGAGCCCTCTGCGAACTCCATCCTCGGACCCCCTCCCCCATACAGTGCCCACATGAACCACTATGATCCCCGACAGCCTCAATTCTTTGAAATCCCTACAATGGCTTCTTTTCTCCATCAGCCCCAGCCTCCTAACTACCTCTTCATGAATCAGTCAACTGCCGACGGCATGCTCCCATCGACCTCAACCCATTCCATCAATCTGCCCCCGATCCAAAATCAGTTCAACCAGATTCCTATTGAACAGAATTCACAGCAGCAACAGATGCTTCAGAACATGCCTTCTGAAAGGAATTTGGTGATAAGACAGCCCCAAAAAAGGAAGCCAAGGGAAACTTCGATCAAGGGAAATCACAGATGTTCTCATGACGGCTGCGATAAAAGCTACAGTAAGAGCTCCCATCTCAAAGCCCACATGAGAACACATAGTGGAGAGAAACCTGTAAGTCATCAGATTAGCGAATAAACCTCAATTCAATAATTTTCAGTATGTCTGCAGATGGGAGGGCTGTGGATGGCAGTTTGCGCGATCCGACGAATTAACACGGTAATCCTTTTTGTCCTTTTATCCCTCTAGTCCAGGTTTAGTCACTATCGGCGCCACACTGGTGACAGACCGTTCCAATGTAGCTTCTGCGAACGGGCATTCAGTCGGTCTGATCATCTTTCAAGCCATATGAAACGGCATTCCTCGGAAACTTGAAATCGAAAAAGCTGTAAGTCGTTGATTTGATGCGTTTGTGTCTTTTGCTTTCATTTTTACTCCACTAACATCACAAACGCACAATCACGACTACTTCTACCTAAAAAAAGAAAATTGCTCTTTTTAGTTCGGCGCTTCCTAATCGAATCAGGCTGTTTTTCTTCCACTTTTGGTCTTGATTGATTTTATTTTCAGCCACATGCGGAAACATACGGGATGCAAACCATATCCTTGCCAGTACTGTAATTACAGATTTGCCAGATCCGATCACCTTCGTTCCCACATGAAAAACAAGCACCCGAACATGCTTTGATAACTGATCAGGTTTCCGAAAAAATTGCATTCCAGTGAAATCAGAAATAAAATAAATATTTACAAACAATAAATAATCCCACGTCTGATTGTTGTCAGTACTCAATTCCGATTCCAACCACAAGCAGAGAGTGAAATTAACGAGAATACGAATTTACAAAGTCATCGAGTGTCATTTCTGATTGTTCTTCTTCTCCACGATGACCGGCATCGGACATGGATCGGCAATTCTGGGGAAAACGGGGATAAATGGATTGTGGTAATTCGAGTTCAGAGTCTGAACAGCATATGAAGTTTCGTGAGAAGGACCTGATTGACGCTGTTGGAAGACTTTGTCGCTGGAACTCGACTGGCCTGCATAGGTGTTCCCCTTCAGCATCATATTTCTCGTCCTATTGACTCCATCGTATGGTTTCGGTCTGTTCATCTCGTAACTAAAATCAGAAAAATCGGTCATGTCTCAGCCAAATGTCAAAAAATACAAAATCGAACAGACGATTGTTAAAACAATAATCCATATAAAAAATTTTATCCAAACCACAAAATTAATTCAACAATTGCTACGCATCTTCAGAGTCATCAGTTTCTTCATCTGAATCTGGTTCTTCGAGAACATCGATAGCATCCTTTGCTTTTTTCTTGATTTCAGAGCCATCCGTTAAGCCATGATACCAAGAAAAGATCACATCCTCACTAAAGTCATCAAGTTCGTTGTAGACCATCATAATCAAGCTCGACAATAGGGCCAACACTGTGTCGCTAATGATCAAACCTGGCAGCACAACTGAAACTGTATCGTCGTTTTTGGCGGCTTCTTCCAGTGCCACCAGCAATTGAATCTTGCTCTTTTCGGGTCTGTAATAGTTATTCCACACTATTTTCCAGTCAGTAAATAACTTTTCAACTTCAACCAGCTTTTTCTTCATGTCCAATTGCAAATTAAATACAGGCATGGACAAGAAGCAGAAAAACACGCCTCTGGCAACATCTTCTTGACAAACATTGTTAGCCAATTTAGATGAATTAATCTCCATGATAAGTTTTTGGAGCAACGGAGGATCACTCCGATTTGAAGCCTTGTACACCTCATTCATACTGTCTCGAACTTCCGTCACGAACGTTTTGAAGTAGAAATCAGTGTCAAGAATGACATCGGCTTGAACTGGTCCATCTATTACATCTTCTCCGATACTATTGTCCATTGAAACACTGGTGTGCCCACTAACTACAGAATGAGAAGAGGCGGTACGTTCACGACGGGCGTGTTTGAATGAGTGTGAACGTTTCCAAAAGTGGCCACTGATTTCATCCTTCAACTTCCAGATAAAATAGCCTGAAAATGCAAAATAAACGGGGGTTTAGAAATGACACGAACCTTTTTCCTCATCTTCTAAAAACTTAATATCATCATTGTCTTCAGGAGGAGCGGTGGCCATAATGGCTGAATGGGAGTAAATATGAGCTCCATCAGGGATAACGACATTTGATCCAATCACTGTTTTTGCTCCTATTTTGACGTTGACTCCGATCGTCACATTGTCTCCTATGACTGCTCCGTCGATTATTGAATCCCTTCCTACCTTGAAATTATGGCCAGCAATAACACTGTGCATCTTAACTCCTTCTTCCACGACTCCAAAGCTACCCATAGTCACATCCACGAGTTCAGCGGAACTCGAAATGTTTGTTTGTCTTCCTAGAACAGTTCCTTCGGCATTGGATGGAGCCTCTTCGTTCCGAGGAACATAGACATGCATTCTATGGTACCTCAACGGAATCTCATTGGCGAAAACTCTTGCCGGAAGATTGTCGTAGGCTAAAGGGTAGCACCATCGATGAATTAGGAGTCTTTGAGCTCTCAGTAAGGAACCGTAATCGCTAACAGTAAAGGCAACAATATCTTCAGGCAAGATTTCAATACGGATTGTTTGACAGTGAACTTCTTCGTTGACGAGAATCTCCGAAATAACTTCGTCCATGTGCTCGAGGTCAAAGTTGTCGCTGAATTGATGGAGAACTTCGGTGGAACAAAGGGCAATACCGCAATAAGCCAAGTCGCCACGGATAGTTATTTGGTTTGTGAACATTTCCCTTGAAATCTTCGTTCCCGGTTTATCCTTGTTGTTCTGATGCATAATCAACTTTCCGGAATCCGTCTCGAATCCGAGGAAGCGGGAATCACCAGATATCTGCAGAGAATACAACAACGACATGACACAATGCTTGTCCTTCTTCCTTAGTGTTCTAAACATTCAATTTCTTAACTCTCTGAGAAACACCACAAACCTGAAGAGATTGATCTGATTCGACAAGTTCGATGAACAGAAAGTGGCCAGATTTTCGATCAACATAAATTCGCCATTAGATAACAATCCTCTACTCTCGACTTCCCGTATGATCTGGCCAGTGCTGTTGCAGTCTTTACAATGAACAGCCCTGAAGGACTTGAAGTTGTATGCCCATTTCCTGAAGTAGTATGGTTAAAATACATGATATAAAGAAGAGAACAATAAACCTCTGGCATTCTCCCAAGTCCTCATCGCTCAGAGTCGACGAAACAACGAGGATGTGAGGATAATTCGGTGTGCCTATCAGGCTGATCCACTCTAGGGCAAGATCCAGAAGACGAACTCCGGCCAACTGCCATTGTCCCTGCAAAATCCATATATGAGAACAGCAAAAAGAGAAAAACAAACCCATGAAGTATTAACTGTGATTGGGGCAAAGTGGGAATCATAGTTATCTGCTATCAACAAGATTGTGAACTTGTCATCCTGGTTGTTGGACATTTTTGACAGAAAATAAAGAGCTTCCAGAAGCTCTAGTCATCGACAGAGCCCGAAAACTGATGCAATTCTGCTGGCGAAATCATTCGTGGCAGGAGCCAGTCAAGCGGACTGGTCCGAGTCTCGCCAGCTGGTCGATCGACTGTCTCATCCTGGATCGGATTTCGCGCGGGATTCGCTGCTGATCTACTCACTTTCCCTATTATGTAATCGAAATTGATTGAAAAACCATCCTTATCAGGTCCTGACCCCCAGAAAACGTTTAGAGAAAAGTTAATCGTTGATGGACTGTGCAGTTGTGGGATTAAGTTTTCTTCCGTCTGCAAAGTGCAAATGCACTTCAGCTGTATTTGTACACCTCAGTTTCGATCCAGTTCTCATCTATCTAGCACCTACTTTTATAGAGTCTTTAGTTTTTTCTCTTCAAACCAAGAATTCCGAGTAAACAACCCGCACAATTGGCACGTACACATTCCAGCACTTGTTTTCGCTCTTTTATTTTTAAAATCCAAAACACCACTTAGTAAGTAAATTCAGCTTTAAAGTTTTTGGCCATAACTCCGTATTGATTGTTTGCAACGCAGGCGTAGATTCCTTGGTCACCCATCAGTGCCGGATCGATTTCCAACTTGGACCACATCTCGTTTGTACCGATCGGTTTCTCATAGTACTAAAAAACTCCTTGTCCGTCGCTTTTATATAAAAACCTTACATGAGTGTTCATCTTTGGCTGCATCTCGGCCCCTTCCTTGAACCATTTTATCATGGGCCTGGGATCTCCTTTAGCTCGACAGATTAGTACCAGCTTGTAGCCCAGTCTGAACATCTGGCTGAAATGAGACCCGGTGATTATATGGGCGCTCTGAAAATTGTTCTTGAGGTTACTCTATGAGGTTTCAGCCTACTCGGTTATCAGCGAGTTGAGTCTGGATCAGTGAGAACTCCGCGACTTGAGCAAACTGCAAATTGCTTTTGCCCTTTCCTTTTCCGCCTCTCCTTCCTCCTCGACCATCGCATACCGGTGTCAGAAGCAGAATGGCGGCGATAGTAACAAGAAAGCCCCATCGAACAATGTGTCTCGTCGAGAAGCTCATGATGAGATCAAAGACGCGCAAATATATCCATCCAGCTTATCGACAACTCGTGCTAAGGTGAGTCGTATTCCTATTTGACTTATTCAATTTGACGAAGACAGTTGTTCGTTTGGGTTGCTTATCGATTTCGTTCAGGAAGCAACGATTATGTCGACGGGCAAGAAGGAAAATCCCGACAGCAAAGAAAATCCTCGACAGAGCCATCCATTATTCACCAATTCCATGTGTCCAACCATTTCTCTGTCACCAATGTGGACTGTCGTCCTGCAGATTGGATACTTTGTTGGAACATAATTGCGGTAAAAAAATCGGCGGACTCTCCGAATACTCGAACTGTGAGTTTCTTGCTTCGGTTCTTATATAAAGACTCTATTCAGGGCAACGAATTGTCTTCCACGGATACAAGAGCAAAGCGAAGGACGCTTTAGCTGTGTTGGAGACCGTCCCATTCCCACAAAAAGCGAGGATACCGAGAATCCAAGCGAAGAAACACGAGGAGGCCGTTGATGGACCCGTCGCCCCCATCTTCAACCCGAAATCATTGGTGTTCGTTTGTTTTTTCATTCATAATATCCGACAACCGAAGTTTCAGAGACTGTGCTTACGCGGTTTTGGAGACAACTCAATTCTGTCACTCTCCCGACGAAGTGGAGGTGGAGGGTCCTTACAAGGCCATTGAGAGAGAGATCCTTGTGGAGGACGATCTCTACAGTGGACCAAGAAGAGTCGGCTACTACTGTCAGAAATGTAGAAGAATCTTCAGACCATTTTATGCTTACACCAACCACCTAGTAGAAGGATCGATCTGTGCTACTCTTCCCGACCCTGAACAAGTTGACGTAAGTCGATTCGTTTCTTATCGAAATCATACAGAAATTCCAGATTACCAGCCTGTTTCCTCTTAATGGGAAAGTCATAGAACCCAAGATATCTGAGCCACCAAAACACAAAATGATGTGCACTCGATGTAAACAATCCGACTTCGAATCCAGAGAGAAGTTCCACGAGCACCTTTTTGAGTGTGCACGAAATCCAGAATTCGACACAGATGAAGACCCGGTTCCGACCGACACTTTCTCAGAATCAAGTTCAACGTAGACCGTTAAATGAAGGCTGCAATGCTTACGGGTCTTCATATTTGCCTTTCCTCGAGAACAAGTTTAATTCGAAGAGTATTTATTTCAGCTCGCTTGGGTTTATAAAATTTTCACAATGATCTACATGAGAATCGACAATTATAGGACCTTCTGATAGATTATGTAAGGTTATTTTAAAAACCGATACGGATATGCAGATTCTGGTCAAAGTGCTTTTGGAAGACATTAAGGAATTAAGACCTATTTCGATTACATTTCGTAAGAAAAATTACAAAGAGGATGAAAGTGAAATCTCCTGGAAAAACCCAACAAGATTCTACTAATCCCAGCTAAGAGAATTGGGTTGTATTAGTTAAATCGGCCTTCTGAACTCGTTTTTACATAGGAATGAACAAAAAGTTTTTCCGTCTTTGAAGACGAATTTCCTGGCGACTAAAGGAGTGTTGCAGTTGGCACATCTGAAGCAGTCGAGTTTGTTGTGCCAGAGATATTCTTTATGGGAAAGCCGAGGCTCATCTGGTCTGATGATCCTCTTGCAGGTGCTGCAGAACTCCCCGAACAAGACAGCATGACACTCGAAGCAGAACTGTCGACCATTTAAGTGAACGTATTTTCTCCCGCCTAGAGGTTCGTCACACTTGGAACAACAGAAGTGGTCGTTGTGCCAAGATTTCCCGTCCGCTTCGGTGTATTCTCTAGTGAGGATCAGTTCGTCACAGCCACCACAACGAGGGAAGTTGGCGTCCCCGAAGTGTCGACCACAGAGATAGTCCCCGTTCTTGAAGAAGTAGAGTAAATCAGTCAGGAGAGTTTCGCAAGTGGAGCAGCGGAAACAGTCCTTGTGGAAGACTTCATCCCCGTGGGAAGTTACAATCTTCGTTTCTCCGCATTTCAGGTGACAACCGCATTTCCTGCAAGAGTTTGTGGTTTCCTTGGTAGATTCCTCGGTGGAACGATCGATAAATGTGGATTCCTTGATGACCTTGGTCGAATTCTGATCCAAATTCGACGGAAAATCCTTTTCATTGCATTGAACAGCTTTTGCTATCCCAAAATGCTGGAAACTATGACTTCAGAATTACAAATAAAACAAAAGTCAGTTTTACCTTCTTCTTTGTTTCGTCCACGAATTCTCTCATATTTCTCTGAGCTTCTTCGGAAGTGTTCCAGTCTTTGGTGAATAAGCTTCCTGTTTGAGTCTCCTTTGAATCAACTATGGGAAAGAATTCACCAGTATTCATCCAAGCTGAGTCCATAGATCTCGCGTTAGAAACAGAGTCAGCTTTGCTCGAATCTTCAGAGTTTCTTCTGAAGGAATCTCTCAGAGACGACTTCATTGAATATTCCTTTCCTTCTACAGAAGTGGAAAACGACTTGAATTTTGTTTCCACCTTGTCAATTTCGTCAGTAAAGGTTTTCGAAGATGAAGATAAAAAGGACTCGGAAACAATCGATCCGGAGTCGTCACTTGTTCCCCAATCTCGACTTGCGGCTTTCAAAACATCCGATTCAGTGCTCTGTGGAATTAGTTTCATACTTAGGTTGTTGTTAGATCCGCCAGATGGATGCCAGTGACCAAATAAGGAACCTAGGTCAAGACTGATGTACGCAAACTCGAAAACTAAACAACTCACAAATAACAATATCGCAATCCTTGTGTTCGAGAGCAGGGATATCGTGAGAATCGATTCTACAACCACAGGCTTTGCAAACCTTCCTCCAATAGTGAAGATCCAGTCCAGGACAATTTCTGCAGTGGAGACAAGGAGCCCCAGCACCGTACTCGTGACACAAGCAGAACTGAAATTCGGAAAAATTCCATCAAAAAATTCAAAGCAAATAGTAGGAGCATGAAAACAAAAAACCAACATGATGTTGCTTTTCCAAGTGCTGGAAGGAAGATTTCACACAGCTTCTGGAGTTCTCAACTCGTGTTGTCATTGTTTTGAATAGAATATTAGGAAACAATCGAAAAGGAATGATACTGGAATTTAGGATATTCGCTAAAAGATAGAAACGCGAGATTGGAACTGTTTGCAGACAAATAATATCATTCAATTCCATCCATTCAATGGGCAAGACAAGGGAAACGCTCCCATCCCATTTCTTTTCTGGAAGACATGTGAGTCATTCAAGTAAGTATTGATGGCTTATGGCAATGAGGTAACGAAAAAGTCAAAATTTTCATTCTTCGACTAAAATGCACAAAAACAAAATTTATTTGTAGAGATGAGTACATCTGGATCGTCTTACACATAATTCCTTGATTGGGGGATCTTGATTGAGAACGTGCTTGATTACAATTACACCATGCATAGGGCAGCAATTAACCTGGAGATCTTTTTGTTCATTTCCTGGATAATGTACACGGAGACTGAAAACTCCATCGTAGTCGTCGGAGTCTTTTCTTGCGAGCTAAACACAATATTTAATTGCGACAACAAAAAACAAACTTACTATAAAATTAGGATGCTCAATTTTCTCGACTCCGTTTTCGTTCACTAGAAAACTTCCGTCGGAACGCTCAGCAGTCCTCTTGGCCGTCATGTCCAATTCTTCGATTCTCTGGTCCGGATAAATCCTCTTCCTCGAATTCTGCTCATAAACTTCCGTAACACTGACATCGCCATAATATATTTGTTCGAAACGTTTACCGTCTGGTCTGAAAATAGTTTTATCGTCATTCGGCCTATGAATCTCGAGTTGTTTGTTGTCGTAAGCATTAATCTTGATTCCATGGAACAGAATAGCGATCTGTTTGTTGGAAGAAAAGTATGAAACCTTCAATGGGAGACCATCACCGCAACGGTATTGAAAATCGTCGTTTTCATAAACAAGAGATTCGCATCGACAAGATTTTCTTCTTGACCAACGAACGTACGTATGTGCGTTTGAATAATATTTCGACATGGACTTCTCATCTTCATCGACTTTCTGGCAAATCATATCGGCAGGAATTAACTTTAGAAATTCACTCGCACCTTCGTTTTCGTTGTTCTCAGAAACTTCATCTGGATCGAGGCCAGAAAGACCAAACGTTTCAGCAATTGGCGAACCCCACCGAACATTCTTATTGGAAGGGTTTGAAGTAAATTGATCCACTTGATCGCCATCAGATTGCAAACCAGCAGGTAATATAGGCTCAATAGGAAGACTCGGAGTTGGTATCGAAGGAAAAACAGTCGAAATTCCTCCACATGAACAATTCGTATTTACCCTTTGATTCCTACCAGCTTGGTTCCGTTGTCGTAAAGGCGTTCTTCCACTTGATTCATTGAGTCTTTGAGGTAATACTTCAGGTTCTTTCATCGTTGGAATTTCATACTTCCGACGAAGTCGATTTAATTCTCTCTCGTGATTCAACTTGTTCTAAAAAAATGCTTACTACAAGAAAAACGATTTATTAACTTACTGCTAAAATCTCGTGCTGATTAGCGTATTTGATTCTTTTCGCTTTCTCTTCCTCATAAGCAGCATTTAACTCTGTATTCTTCTTTTTCGCATCATCGAGATTCTTCCTCAAGATCAAAATCTGTCTTCCTTGTTCTGTCGATCTACTCTTGAGCATATCGATCTCCTTCTTCAGGGTTTCAGGAACCTCCTCAAATACCTTAACTTTGTCTTTTTCTAATTTCAGTTTGGCTTTCAAATCGACAATCCTTTTCTCACTTTCTTGAAGATCCCGCTTCAATCCAGCTTCGTAATCTTGAGATTGCTTTTGCAGCATCTTGAACTTCTGGTCTCTGACCTTTTCCAGCTGCTCCATTTTCTCCCGCTTCAGGTCAAATCCCAGGTCAAGCATCATAATCATGCCCCGAAGCTGTTCGGCCAAACTTTCTAGAGTTTCATCTGGAACAGGAGCGGCTCTCAACATAGGGGTAGATAATAAAGTGGGTCCTTTGTCATCTTTGGGTCGCTGAACAGGAGGTAGATCTGGAATGTTGTATCTCGGGATTTTCGGAGTATTCTTTCGAGTCGCAGAAAGCTCGACTCCATTAACTTCAGCAACATGTTGAAGAAAAGAAGAAATATCGAGCGAAGACAATTCTCTTCTATCGTGACGTGCTTTCCTATTAATAAACGGGAACTGCAGCTTGGGTAACGACATATTAGGCATATTCCGAAGATGAGAGGGGAACAAAGGTGATTCGCTATCTTGTACATCTGACTCAACCATAGCAAGTGGATCTGCATCTATCACTGAAGAAGTTGCGATAGATGCTTGATCGTTCACTGTAGTAGTTTCAATAGATTCACGGTCGTACATTTCCTCCGGGAACCGTCCTTTCGGATTAACAGGAGTTGTGAAATCAGTACTTGTTGATTTGACCGAAGGAGTTGGTGCACTTCTCACACTGACTTCGTCATCTGAAGGTTGTACAACTATTCTTTCGACTTTTTTGACAAATTCTGGAGCGATCTCAGCAAAGGCTTGAACACAGGCATCTCCCTTGTCAGCACAATCTCCAGAAGCTACAGAGGAATTTCCTTGAGATCTCTGACTCGTCTCTTGATTGACTTGAATTTGCTCATGCTGGCTTCTCTCATACTCATTTCCATCCACGGGAGAAGGTTGGGAATCAGCTAAACCAGAATCCGCAGTTCTTGGACGTAGTGGTAGAGCCTGAAGAAGAGTAATTATTTTACCTAGTAAAAACAAACTTACAGAATAATGAGGAATCGGCGAGATCGAAGCCCCTGAGGATTCGGGCAAGTTGGTGTTGCTGTTCTGCTTTGGAGTTGAGGTCCGGTTCGTCAACATGCCGTGGTAGCCGAGTGAAGACGATGACCGTGATCTTTGTATGGCCAATGGTTGATACCTCGTCAATCCAGCACCCTTCCTGAGAAATGGAAATGGTCCTTTGCGAGGTGAATCTGGATCCATCAACTTAAAAATAAACTTAATATTCCAAATTAAAAGAGTCACGACGCAAAGAAACCTCGTTCCTCCTCCGATCGATTAAGGAAGAGATTAGAACCAGAGCAACCCACGAAAACATGCAAAAAGAGGGACAAAGAAAAACGGCAGATCAATTTATTCAGCTCGTTGCGCTGGTAACCAACAGAAAAAACGAAGCCGAGTGAACCAAGAACATTTGCGCGGCAATTCCAGTCGGATCGCCGTTGAAATTGGCATTTGCAGCAATAACTGGGCCAAGTCCACGATGTCCTTCGACTCGGATAAATACCGTAAATGATCCTTGACGACAATCGTAAATCTTTTGGCTTGGAAACGAGTAGATCTGGGAACAAAGAAACACGTAAAGAGAAATATAAAAACGAATCTTTCCAAAGATGGACGCGGAAATGACCACCTGTGGCGCCTCCGAAAGCGATAACACGACTCTGACGGCAATCAATATTCGAAGGATAAACAATATAACGATATGCAGTCAGAAAAGTATTAAATTCTTAAAAAATCGAAGTGGAAAGGAAAAATAATGAGGAGCGAGAGGAAATTTTTAAAAAGTGGACTTCGCGCCAAACGGATCGGCATTCCTTCGGAGCGCTGGATCTGTCGAAACATGTAAAGCGGTTGGTCTGGACTTGCTTTCTCAGTTCATTGACCTTTCTCTAATGGACAAATGCTTGTATCGGTTTTCTCAAGAATTAAGTGCGGTTATCTCAGATCAAGCTTTGTATTTTCCCGACACGGATTTCGACATCCAAGCAACGATACTTTATTAATACTAGATTAGTTCCCAATTCGTTTTTAAGATAGACAGTATTAACAGCCATTAATTTTATTACTACCACAAGTTATAACTGGTATCTAAGATAATGCCGAGGGATATTGTGTAGTAGAATTATAAAATACTGCTGTGATGTAAATAACTGTTTTAAATAGTTATCGGTAGATCAAATAACATTGATTGTGAATCATGTAAGTGCATTTTATTAAATACCATTACATATCAATGGTTACTAGCTGCGGGAATCCCATTTAGTCGATTAAATCATCTAATTAACAGATAAGTTTAGTATATCGTCTCTCTTCTGTTCTTCAGCTTCATTCTACAGAAGATTCAGAAGTTACAGCAACAGTTAATTGATTCTTCAACCTTGGTATCTGATTATAACATCAATTCAAGAAATTTGGAAATAGTACTTCTTTAAACAATGACTATTCATTAAAGAAGTGAAAAGACTGGATATCTGCAGCCCGAGTCACAACATTTCATAATAAAGAAATATCAGGTTTCCAAAAGAGAATAAGACCTGTCTCGTCAAGCTATTATTCACTTCATAAAATTAATATCACAAAAAATAAAGTTGTGAGTTTTTATCTAGTATTGAATTTGGAAGTAATTTACTTCATGCAGAAACATTCGCCTCTGAAAAAACTTGTTCTTCCAGAACTGGAACAAAAATTATAAGAGCAGTAATTTAAATGACTTAGTAACGGTATTTCCTTCAAACTAATTCCAAAAGTATGTCTTCAGTCATCAAAATGAATGTCTCATGTCATAGAGTATAGTGCATTATTGATTTGCTAAATTTCATCAAAAAGTGAAAAGTGTCTCGAAAGTATCAAAGAGATCAACTAGACTAGCTTCACTGTCATTCATACTTTCGACACCAAAGCAACTATCCTAGTCTATACAAAAAACTAAGATTTCAAAAAAGTATGATTGATCGATTGAAATTATTGCATCAGTCAGTTTTTTAACATAACGAATATTAAAACTTTATTACCGAAAATTAAATTATCAAAGAAAAAGGAATCAAGGAATCAGAAGCAACTTTGATTTTTAAACAAAAACAAAATATTCATTTCCGCCACTGTTTCTACAAAAATTGAAAAATACAGAGTTCAAATTTCGGATAAAAAATGAAATTTGTTCTTTGAATATTTCCAGATAAGAGATCCTGCGATTGACATCCTGAACTGTACGGCGCCAAAAATTCGAGCTTGTTTCGGTTTTATCAGTTCCCTGGGGTCTCTCTTGAACCACTGTTTCCAAAAACTGTCAGTCATCTTCCAACAGACCTGGGGTGTTTCGATAGGAGATTGACATTCTGCTGGATTGGAGCCGCTTTAAGATAAGGTTTCGACCCGAAGTTCATGAACAGCCGTTCCTATAAAAGCGAGCTGAATCTCGCTAAATTCGTGTCAGTATTAACTGAAGAATCAGTCCAAAATGAGACTGATCATCCTGTGCGGCCTTGTCGCCCTTGCCCTCGCCGGCTCCGGCCGTCTCCAGCAATGGAACAACGAAGCTGAGCCCTTCCGCTCTGGAAAGCAGTACCGCTTCCGCTACGAGTCCCAGATCTCTTCTGGACTCGGAAACGTCGAGCAGGTTTCTGCCCACAGAATCTCCGCCATCGTCAACGTCAACTTCGAAACCGAACGTGTCGCTACCCTCCAGCTCCAGAACATCCGCATTGGTGCCCTCAACCAGCCCATCGAAGAACCCCGCAAGATCCAGCCTGCTCGTCTCTTCAACGAGAAGGAAATCGACGGAGAATTCCTCGAGCAGCTCGAGAAGCCCATCAAGTTCGACTATGTTGACGGTCTCGTTGAACGCGTCTTCTTCCACCAGAAGGAATCCTCCTGGACCAAGAACATCAAGCGCGCCGTCCTCAACATGCTCCAGCTCAACTTGAAGCGTCGTGAATCCAACCTCCAGGGATACGACTGGGAACAGCTCCGCAACAACGAAGACGACAAGACCACTCAGTCCCGCATGTTCACCCTCCCCGAGGTAGGATGCCCGGCTTTTAGTCAAGTCTATAAATATCTTTTCAGAACACCCTCGAAGGAGAATGCCAGACTGTCTACACCATCAACAAGGTCAACGAGCAGACTTCTGAAGAACACCAGCTCTTCAACGTCACCAAGTCTATTGACTTCAAGCACTGCAAGAAGGTCGCCTCCATCCGCTACGGACCCCGTGTCGAGAAGCCCACTTTCGAATCCGAACAGCGCGAAATCGAGTCCAATGAACTCGACCGCTCCACCGTTCTCCGCTTCCAGCTCACTGGAACTCAGGACAAGTACGCCATCGGCCGTGTCGAACTCCTCTCCCAGTACGTCTACAAGACCTTGAACGCCGAACACGAACAGCCCCTCCAGACTGTCGTTGTCGCCGAACTCGCCTTGGAATCCGTCCAGAGCCAGGACAAGAAGAACGTCGCTGTTTCCGAGAAGGAAGAGTCCTTGATCTACTCCACCGAATGGGACAAGCTCGAGAAGCGCTTCTTCCAGTACGGAGATGAAGAGTTCTCCCGCCAATCCAGCCCCTTCGCCAAGGTCCAGAACAAGGTCCAGATCGCCAAGTCTTTGATCAAGAGAATCGCCCAGGACTCTCACGACAAGACCAACGGAATCTCCAACGAATCCCCCTTGAAGCTCCAGCAGCTCGTCGAGATCGTCCGCATGTGCTCCGTCCCCGAATTGAAGCAGATCCACGAACAGATCACTGAATCCAAGATCGAGCAGACCATCTTCATGGACACCCTCGCTATCGCCGGAACCCGCAACACCATCCACTTCATCGTTGAAGCCGCCTTGAAGCAGGAGATCACCCCCTCCAAGACCGTCCAGGCCCTCCAGCAACTCTCCGGAGTCCCCGTTGTCTCCTCCAAGCAGGTTGAACAGATCTTCCGTCTCTGCAAGTCCGAAGTCGCCCAGCGCTCTGGACCCCTCCGTCAGGCTTGCTGGCTCACCGCCGGTTCCCTCATCGGAGACCTCTGCAAGGAAAACACCTACGAAACCGTTGAAGAATCCGAGAAGCAGTGCCCTCGTGACATCAAGGAGAAGTTCCAGAAGACCTTGATCAACGAATACAAGCAGGCCGAAACCACCTACGAAAAGGTCCTCGCCCTCAAGGCTATCGGAAACGCCGCCATCGACCTCACCATCTTCGATCTCGAGAAGATCATCTCTGAGCCTCGTGAATCCCCTGTTGTCCGCCAGCAGGCCATCGACGCCCTCCGCCGCCTCCGCAACCAGATGCCCCGCAAGATCCAGCGTATCTTGTTGCCCATCTTCAAGAACACCCAGGAACAGCCCGAAGTCCGCATGACCGCCTTCTCCATGATCATGCACACCATCCCCGACAAGGCCATCCTTGACCAGATCACCTACGTCCTCTTCAACGAGCGTAGCCAGCACGTCAAGTCCTTCGTCTACACCACCATGAAGGCTCTCAGCCAGTCCCCCGTCCAGGTTGAGAAGGAACTCGCCCGCCACTTGGAAACCGCCCTCAAGATCGCCAATGTCGAAGAACAGCAGCTCCGTGGATCCCGCTTCTACCGCGTCCCCATCTACTCCCAGGAACAGCAGGAAGGACTCTTCTTCAACTGGGCCTCCCTCTTCTCCACCAACAACATGCTCCCCAAGCACTTGTCCCTCTCCATGGACTCCTTCCTCAACGGACTCCTCGAGAAGAACAGCTTCGAAATCAGCTTGACCCAGACCGACATTGAGAACTACTACCAGCAGATCTTCAACGAAGTCTACGGATCCTTCGAACGCTCTTCCCAGAAGACCCTCCGTGGAAACCGCCGCTCCGATGAGCGCGAAGAACTCGGCCGTGACTTGTTGGACAACGTCTTCGAGTCCTTGAAGATCCAGCCCCGCCGCCGCCAGTCCGAGGAACAGACCCCCTACGGAATGCTCTGCCTCCGTATCCGCGACATCGACCAGATCATCCTCCCCCTCAGCGATGAGACCATGCCCGAAATCCTCCGCGACTTGATCAAGGGAGAGAAGCCCAGCATCTCCACCATGTCCAAGCTCCTCGAAGGACAGAAGTTCCGTCTTAACACCGTCTCCTCCCTCCACGAGCGCTCCGTCAAGGTCGCCACCACCGCCGGTTTGCCCTTGAAGGTTCAGCACTCCCTCCCCGTTGTCGGATCCGTCGAAGGACAGATCAAGGCCAGAATCCAGTCTGAAGGAATCAAGGCTGAAATCAAGATCCAGCCCATGATCTCTGGAGTCCACTCCCAGAAGATGGAACTCTGGTGCCCCATGATCAACACCGGAGTTGAATCCCTCAGATCCGTCGAGTTGAACCTCCCTCTCGAATCCGAAATCGTTGTTGCCTACAACACCGAGAAGGCCGAGAAGGTCAAGATCAACTTCCGTCTTCCCCAGCAGAAGACCCGCCTCGTCTCCTTGAACTCCTTGCCCATCACCTTCACCCGTGAATTCGACTCCAAGATCCAGCTCCACCGTGAGCCCAAGATCCAGACCATCCGTAACCCCCAGATGGAATCCCGCTTCGTCGAGCTCACCTCCGAGGAACGCAAGACCGTCTCCGTCAACGGACACTTCCACAAGCCCACCGAGATGAAGTACGGACAGATCCTCGCCCTCGCCACCGTCACTGAGAACCACATCACTGTCGATTTCGAGCCCCTCTCCGAATCCCCCAAGGAAATCGAATTCACCTTCCACGGAAAGCTCTTCAGATCCGCCAACCACAAGAGCCACCAGCCTCAGCTCGAATCCTTCTTCTCCAACAAGAAGTTCCAGCGCCTCCATGAGGAAGAATTGGAAGACGCCACCCTCGACTCCGAGAGCCAGCGCGAACAGAAGTTGAACCAGTACCTCTCCAAGTACCAGCCCAACAAGGTCTACGAACACACCATCAAGGCTGAAATGAAGACCATCGGAGGACGCAAGCAGCACCAGGCTTCCCTTGAGCTCACCGCCGTCTGCGACAACCAGCTCACCTTCTGCAAGGTCTCCACTGACATCTCCCGCACTCCCATGCTCCGCCACGAGAACCGTGAATGGACCCTCTCTGCCAAGACCCAGATCTTGATCCCTCAGTCCGTCCGCCAGGTCGAACAGCTCCGCGAAAACGAACAGGACAAGCTTGTCTTCACCGTTGAAGCCGAATGGGGATCCGAACAGGCCCAGAAGTTGAACTTGAAGCTCCAGGGAGAACGCGCTGTTCCCCAGCAATGGACCCGCAGCCAATGGCGCAACCAGCTCGCTTCCGCTTTCGTCAACAAGTACGACCTCGTCGCTGACTACAAGCTCAACGAATGGACCCACGAGTTGTTCTTCCGCGGATTCGACCTCTTCAAGCTCTACAACTAC
Source organism: Halicephalobus sp. NKZ332 (assembly GCA_009761265.1). Lineage (NCBI taxonomy): Eukaryota > Metazoa > Nematoda > Chromadorea > Rhabditida > Panagrolaimidae > Halicephalobus > Halicephalobus sp. NKZ332. Next base: position 67,074 of record VOSG01000013.1, on the reverse strand, counting down.
TGGAACGTCGAACGCACTCAGGAAACCCAGGGACAGGAAGGACACATCTTCGCCTCCTTGATCATCGACCCCCGCACCCGTCAGCACCTCAACATGACCGTCAAGACCCCCTCTGAGACCACCAGATTCGTCAACATCGAATTGCCCGTCGCCCTCAAGCCCTGGACTCTTGTCCGCTCCCAGAACTACCGCCAAGTCGAATCTGTCTCCGACGTTTTCGACCAGCTCTCCGAATCCGCCCGCGCCGAATGCCGTGTTGACGGACAGAAGATCAAGACCTTCGACCAGGTCATCTACAAGGCCCCCATCCACCAGTGCTACTCCGTCATCGCCAAGGACTGCTCCGAACGCAAGTCCTTCGTCGTCATGATGAAGAAGCTCGATGAGCAATCCGAGGACAAGAAGATCAAGATCGTCAGCCGCGAAAACGTCATCGAAATCGAGCCCAGAAACGAGAAGCTCTCCGTCCAGGTTAACGGAAACAAGGTTGAGCGCGAACAGTTCGAGGAATACGACATCGACTATTCCGAAGACCTCGTTATCGTCCAGCTTCCTCAGGGAGTCTCCGTCCGCTTCGATGGACAGGAAGCCACCGTCAAGTTGAGCAAGCTCTACAAGAACAGCCAGTGCGGTCTCTGTGGACACTACGACGAAGAATCCGACGATGAATTCAGAAAGAACGACGACTCCGAAACCGATGACTTGAAGGAGTTCCACAAGAGCTTCTCCATGCTCGAGGACCGTGAATGCGAGCGCCGCTCCGTTGAAAAGCTCTACGAGCAGGATTCCCTCTTCGGACTTGAATCCTCTTCCCGCCGTCGCCAGCAGCAATCCAACTACGAAAACACCTTCGAATCTGACGAGGACGCTGATGAATACGAATTCTTCGAGCACTCCCGCCGTGGACAGAACAACGAAGAAAACGAAGACGAAGGTTAGTCTTTTCGAACAATCTCATTAATGAATAATGATTTGCAGAATCCCCCAAGAAGCAAACCCTTGTCGTCGAATACGGACACAAGATCTGCTTCTCCATGAAGGCCATCGACCGTTGTCCTCAGGGAACCTACCCCGAGAACACCGAACAGGCTAAGGCCCAGTTCACTTGCTTGACCCGCTCCACCGAGACTCGCCGCCTCGTCGACCAGGCTCGTGAAGACGACATCACCCGCAAGCTCTCTGGCTTCAAGCCCAGCTTCGTCGACACCGTCAACGTCCACACCGCTTGCTCTCAGTATTGAGCTGTGTCAACCTAAATCGTAGTATAGTGCCCGTTGGAAAACGTGGATTTTAAATAAAGTTTAATCATTTCAATTTGTTGACATTATTATCAGTTACTTCCTAGACAAAGTGTCGATTCTAAATGAACTTCTGGATCTCGTCGTAGATGGCGAGCACAAGGGCACCACCGGTACCACGGATAACGTTGGATCCGGCGCTGCAAAGAAACGGTAACTCGGACCTTCAAGAAAACAACTCACCCCTTGAACATCGCAGTCATTCCTTCGTTCTTGATGATCTTAACTGCACAATCCCAGGTGTTCTTGTAGAGGATATCCTTGCGACCAGACTGCATCATCATACGACGACGGACAGTGTCCCACGGGTAAGACAAGATACCGGAGGTGATAGTGACAACCTGAGCAATACCCCAAGCAGCGAAGAAGTTGAGTTTCTGGTCACCGGACTGGAAGGCAACCTTGGCCGTGTCGAACATACCGAAGTAGGCAGCACGGTAGATGATGATACCTTGGACAGAGACAAAGAAACCACTGAAATGAAGGTTGATACTTGAGTTGTGACCATTTTCAAACCTACCGATAGAGACCAATTGGACCATCGGACTTGGCAATCTTGACCAAGCAATCAGCGAGACCCTTGAACTCACGAGTATTTCCCTTACCGACATCGGCGGCAAGACGGGTACGAGCGAAATCTAGAGGATAGACGAAGCAGAGGGAAGTGGCACCGGCAGCTCCACCGGAAGCCAAGTTACCGGCGAAGAACTTCCAGAACTGCTTCTTCTTGTCGACTCCATCGAGGAAGAGCTTCTTGTATGTGTCTTTGAAAGCAAAGTTCAAAGCCTGAGTAGGAAAGTAACGGATGACATTGGCCAAGTTACCGCGCCAGAGTGAGGCGAACCCTTGTTCTTTGGGGACACGAACGAGGATATCGATGATACCCTTATAACGTTTGTCGGCACTGATAGAGGAGGATGCATCTTGGACCTAAATCCCGCAAATCTAAGGAAATCCAAACATGAAACTAAAAACCTGGAGAAGGAGCTTAACACGTTCGATGGGGGCGACAGCAGTCTTGGAGACGGCGGCGGCAGTACCACCAGAGGCAAGATCAATCAAGAACTTTCTGGTGTCGAAACCCTTCTTTGATGCACCGGAACCACTTTCAGCCATTGTTAGGAAACCCCTGGAACGACTATGTGAAAGATAAAATAGACAAATCACGACATGATGTACAAAACCCAAGTAAAAGAATAAGTAAAAATGTGTCAAAATAAATGAAAAGTAATGCAAAGAGAAAGATTTAGGATTGAAATGAAGGCCAACCCTGTAATTAGAGCAAGAGGCTAATGAGAAAGGAGAATGCGTGAAAATGAAAGGAAAGCAGGAAATGAAGAAGTGAGAAGAGAGTCAACGAAAGCTTCGGAAGCGATTCACAGGTTTTCCACACGAGAAACAGGTATACGGACTGTTATGTTATGTCTGGAAATTTCCTTGTCTTGTTCTGGATTACTCGTTTTTTACTTCTCTACTTGTTTATTTATCGATTTTCGCCAAGAACTCATGCGAATAGCTTCCAATGTAAATGGCATCAGGTGTTTCGGTAACCTGTGATATTAATTTCACCGTTCCTTTTGTGTCGTGCCAGCTGTTGATGATCTTTCCTTGGGCATCCAATTCCAGGAAGATCCCATAGTTTGGGGCTGCTCCGGTGAAGAAATTAACAGATTGAGATCCCGGAATAATTTGTAGGATGAGTTTTCTCAAACTAGGATAAGGAGCTAGGAAATCCATCAGACTAAAGGCATTCGGAAGTCTGGGAATGGCACACGCGACGAAGAAAGTTCCTCGCAAGTTGGATCTGATGTTGTCAGGAAGACAAGGAAGATTGTCGGCGAATATCTCTCTAAATCCTTGTTTATCTCCCGCGAAGAAGATCCTGGTCACTCTCGCAGCTCCGGTCTCAGACACAAGGACGGATTCTTTATCATGGTGGAGTTGAATCCCATTAGAGAAGTAGAATCCCTCAGCTAGAGCTTTGACTTGTTTTGTTTTCAGGTTGAAGGAGAGCAATCTAGGTTTATGATGGTTAAAGCTAAATTTAGAACAAACTAACCTTCCGTCGCCTCTCATCTCGAGCATGCTATTTGAGAACGTGCTCAAATCCCATTCCGATGCATCACTGAATATGATTGTGTCTTCATCGACATAGTCAAAGTCATCTGCAAAGTTGATTGATTTCCCATCAACCAGTGTTGACGCAGGAAGAAGGACTTCGAATTTTCCTGACTCCATGTCGGCAAGGACGATCCCCAGATAACTGTCCGCAACAATAAAAGATTCATCTTTGAAATGCCGTATCCCTAGAGGACGTCCGCAGACTTTGTTGGCTAAATATTAATTACGATCAAGGTCGTTGTGATGTTCTAGGAACTCACGACAGATGGGCAGCTTTTTGACGATTTTGTCTTTGACAATTTTGACAATCCCAGAATGATCAGTGACATACAGAGCATCTTCGTGATAAACAATAGATTCCGGTCCATGGAGGACGCCTTTGAACAACAATTTAGCATTGTCGAACTTGTTGCTCGGAGCCAATGACCCAACAAGTGCGGGTCTTTCCTGAAACTTAAACGGCTTGGTGTCGTAATGGGAAGCGTTCTGGATGACAATGATCCCCAACAGAACAACAGCCAGTCCAACCAAGAAACCCATTTTAACGTTGAATCAATTGTAATATGCAGAGAACAAGAGTCAACTCACAGTCAAAACAACGATCTGATAAGAAACTTGCTGTCCTTGAACCTGGCATATCAATCATGTTTATTCGATCAAATTCTACATTAAAAGACCGATCATTTACAAGTTATCTAGGCATGACTGCGAGAAATGGATTCATGAAACTGGAAACATAGAGATTCTTCCCGTCGTCAGTTATCTGAGACAGATGGTTGATCTTTCCCTCAGGGGCGTGGAAGGTTCTTATGATCTTTCCATTGAGGTCGAGTTCGGCAGCGAGTCCGTAGTCTGATTCAGTATGTTCCATCATCAGGAACTGGTGGAGTTTGTGAGGAATGATATTGAACAAGAACCATCTCAGATTCGGGCTGCTCATGACGAAATCTATTGAGTTAAATTCCCCAGGGAGTCGACTAATACAGAGAGCTACGAAGAATGATTTCCCGTCATGAGAGATCCTGATGTTGTCGGGATTCCCTGGGAGATTTGTCGCGAAGAGTTCCTTCTTTCCCTGCTTTTCTCCGGATAAATAATACCTCCAAATTTTTGCCGTCATCGTTTCACTCACGATAAACGATTCCTTATCTGGAAAGAGCTGAATTCCATTGGAAAAATGCAAGTGGTCCATCAACAAATGAAGTTCTCCAGTCTTGATATTGTAGTGATAGACTCTTCCGGAAGCCAAACCGGACACGGCGGCTGTGACGAAGTTATCCATTCTGTAGAGCCAACTGGCATCAGTGAATATGACCTCATTCTCGTTGATCACATCAACATCATCGACGAAGCTGATCGGCTTCCCTTCGTATACGATTTCAGAAGGAACCAGAATCTTGAATTCACCTGAAATATAGATGGGTCTTGAATTTTAAAAAACTAAATTTACCTGTGTTTGGATTGAGGGAAACGAGTCCTCTAATGCCATCGGCAATGACGAGCAACTCTTTGTTGAGTCTCCTGATTCCGAGTGGATGACTGTTAGGGCACTTGAATCGCTTTTCAATTTTGTTGTTGACGATTTTGACTACAGCTTCTTTCACAGTAGTGTATATTGTATCTGGAAACGATTACTGTTACTTCAACATTGTTTACCACTAACCTCCTTCGACCACGGCAGATTCAGGTCCATCGAGTTCTCCAACGAAGAGTTGTTTAGCGTTTCCTAGTAGATTATTTTGAGACAATGCGCCGGTATGTTCCGGAGGGTTTTGTATGCTTCAAAGATTAAACTTATATAGCTTCGATTATGGAAACTCACTTGATGTGTTCAAATCTCAAATCGGCCCATTCCTTTGGTCGTTGCCAAAAGCTCAATATTCCAATAACGATAGAAAGCAATAATATTTTCTTCATCATTTTGGAGTTGTTTGGGACTGAAGAAACCCAAGTCTATTTCAGTTCAGAAAAGTGATTAATATCAATCAATCGAGACACAACTATTCGGAAATGAGCAAAAAAATAATAAGGTGACAAAGAGCTAATGCACAAAGCAATACAAAAGTTGTGGTTTAATATTTACAGAGAGAAGTAGGTCCGAGAACTCTAAAAATGAAGTTATCATCAACCAAAAATCTATTAACATGAAGTATTATTCACGGTTAAAACTTTTTTTTATTTATTCACCATTTTTATCGAATTAAATCTCGAAAAATAATTCGCCGGAATCTCGACAGAGAATGTTTGAATTAGAGTGGTGTCTGGCTGGACTTTGACTATTTTCTTTCTCAATCGATAAGATAGTACGATCAAAGCTATTTCCCTCAAATTCGAGTTTTTCCGGATGAATCTCCTATACAGTAAGATCAAGTACAAGGTTACACAGTATTCAGCGAAGGTGTGAGTCAGCGCAAGGACCTCCATAGCCTCCATAATCGGTCCGGAACTAGATGGATTTCTTCAGAAATGAAGAAAAATGTTTTTTCGTGCGTAAATGGTTCAGGAAACTCACTGAAGTTCAAACCTTGCTGAATCATCGCGTCTTGAGGCACTCTGATGGCCTGTCCTCCGTTATACACAATAGTGAACATAAATATCGCATGCAAAACAAAGAAAAACAAAATCATCGGAATAGAATGTCATGCTTGTTGTACTTTTCCAGGAAACAACCCGAAATAACGATAGCATAGACTCATACAAATCCCTCCGAGGGACATCACAATCATACTCAACGCGATCAGGAAAGTGAATACCGACGAATTGATGGATGTATCTCGGAACATGCTGCTACTACAGTGAAATGCTCAACCAATTCTATACTGATCACCAATCGAATTAGTTTGCTGAGCCTATCAAAATAAAGGCACAATCTATTTACTTGCATTAACGAAATATGACACTTTGCTAATGCTCCTCACATCGGAAAAAACAAAAATGAATTACCACTAATTTCCAGATTACAAGAACTACTTTATTTTTTATATTCTTTTCAACATTGAAATACGGTTATTTTGGTTAATAAATAGTTCACATCACAATACGGGATGCTCAGTTGAACAAATCACAGATTAGACTGCCACTACACAACTCTACTCGACAGTCACCGACTTGGCAAGGTTACGTGGGCGATCGACATTCAAGCCATTCAACTCAGCGATATGGTAGCTCAACAACTGGAGGGGAATGACAGCCAACAAACTCTGGATGCAGTCAACCGTCTTCGGAATGCGGATAACGCGCTCGGCACCTTCAAGATCTCTCTCCGGAACACTCTCGTCGGCGATGATGATCGGACGACCCTTGCGAGATTTGACCTGCTGCAAGGCATTGAGGGACTTAATGTACACGTTGTCGTTGCAGATGATCATAATGATGCACATATTCTCGTCAACCATAGCAAGAGGTCCGTGCTTCAATTCTCCACTCATGATTCCCTCGCAATGCATGTAAGACAATTCCTAAAAACAAACTCAGAGTCAGTACGGAAAATTAGAATACCTTGATCTTCAAAGCGCCTTCAAGACACGTGGCGAAGTTGTATCCTCTGCCCATGACAAGAAGAGACTTCTCCTTGTAGATCTCCTCCGCGATCTTCTTCACTTGCCCATCCAGCTTCAAGATAGTTCTGATGTATTCAGGCAGACGGCAAAGTTCAGAGATGATCTTCTTGCGACGTGGTGCCACAGAAATGCGGTCGTCGCTCATCGTCAAGGCGAACATGATGAGAGCAATAATCTGGGAGGTGTAAGCCTTCGTGGAGGCGACACCGATTTCAGGTCCGGCATTGATGTGGATACCACAGTGGGTTTCTCGGCAGATGGAGCTACCGACAGTGTTGGTGACACCGATGAGAAGAGCTCCGCGAGGCTTGCAATAACGAAGGGCGTTAAGTGTATCGGCAGTCTCACCGCTCTGAGAGATGAAGAAGCAGACGTCGTCACGGAAAATAGGAGTTTCGCGATCCAAGAAGTCACTGGCAAGTTCCAGAACAACGGGGAGCTCAGTCAACTCCTCCATGATCTGACGGCAAGCAATGGCCGAGTGGTAGGACGTTCCACAAGCAACGAGAATAAGACGGCGGCAGCGTCTGATGTCCTTGACATAATCCTTGATACCACCCAAAATAACACGTCCATCGGGCAAGACTCGTCCGCGCATGGTGTTAACAACGGACTCTGGCTGCTCGAAGATTTCCTTCTGCATGAAAGTGTTGAATTCACCCCGCATGATCTGCTGGAGCTCCAGATTCAACTGCTGGATCTCACGAGTCTGGCAGGTAGGATCGCTTCCATCGCGACGAATACGGTGAATCGAGAGCACTGAAAAGCACATTGGTTGTTGATGAAACCAACAAAACTTACATCCGCTTTCAACAACGGCAACATCATCGTCCTCAAGGAAGAGCACCTGCTTCGTATGCTCAATAACAGCGCTGGGATCGGAAGCAACGAAGTACTCGACTTCAAAGTTCTTGCTGGCGTCGAAAGGACGAATGCTGCGAGTCGACTCGTGGAAGACCGCCTTGTCGAGACGAGTGGAAACATCCAAATTGGAAGTGATCGACATGTTGAAGACATCGCCGACGACAGTAGGTGAATCAACGAAGCTCTCTTCTCCGCAGTAGGAGCTCAAGACATTGCGGGCTGTAAAGTCAATGTTAGAAACGGAAAAACAACTGAAGAAGCAGTTAAAGATAGAGAAAAAGCAATGGTCGAAAATGATACCATCAGCATTCCCATTTGGAACGGGGCTGTGCGCTGATCGCTTATGGTCGTCAAACCAGACCCATTCAGCGTCTGAATAACATAGTTGAACAACAATTGTACGAATACACAATTTTGAAAGGAAAAATGGAAATTACCGTTGCTGAAGTTAACAGTCACGTGATCGGTGGAGAGCCGGGAATTGCTCTTGATTCCGATGAGCAAGGGACTGCCACGACGGGAAGCCACAAGCTGGCCGGGGAAGAGTCGGCTCTTGAAAGCGAGGGCGAATGCTCCTTCCTGCAGAGAATTAATCAACCAAGGAAAAACAAAAGAGCACCAACCAATTGCTGAATAGTCGTCTCGACCAACTGACGGAAACTGAACTTGGGATAGCGATCATGGATGTGCTGGATCAACTTCGCAATCACTTCAGTGTCAGTCTCGGACTCGAATCTGATACCCTTCTTGATCAAGTACTCCTTGATTTCACGGTAGTTGGTGATGATCCCGTTGTGGACAACGACGAAGTCGTTCGTCTCGCAGGAGCGTTGAGGATGGGAGTTGACATCGTTGGGAGTGCCGTGGGTGGCCCAGCGAGTGTGAGCAATACCACAGTGGATAGGGTATTCTATTTGTCCATTCATATCCTTCTGCTCACGGATGAATTGGTCCAACATATCGACTTTGCCAACTTTGCGGAGGACGGAGACAATGTCATATGGTCTTTCCGCGTCATTGGACCCATCAATAGCAATTCCAGCAGAGTCATATCCACGGTACTCCATACGACGAAGTCCTTGGAGGAGGATCTGGATGATCTCGGCACGCTTCTTGGGGGAAGCATAGTTGACGTAAGCGAAGATTCCACACATTGTGAGGGGTTAGAAGGTTAGTCTGCAAAGAGCAATTATGATAACAATGCAACAAACAGGAGGGCAACGCCCACGACAACCAACACGGAAAAGAGTGATCAGCAGAAAAAGTAATCAGAACTGGACGACGGCGTGGGAAAAACGAAGAGTAGGAAAATGAGCGACCAGAAAAGAACGCGAGAGAAACAATACTCGCCTCGTGGAGGACGGTCCCCAGGACAAGGCGAGAGCCACGTCGAGTTTGTGCATTGCAAACAAGACTGGCGGGGGAAGCAATTTGTAAATTATACGGAACTTCTCTTACTTTATATCAGTCTCATTCAGATATCTCTTTCATTGCTCCTTCTCCTTTAAATAGCAGTGTCGAAAGTGCTAGTCGACTAATTGAGTCGATAGATGACGTGTGAAATGCGGATTTGTTGGGGAACTACAGGATTACATTTCCTACGCCCCGACTATCGAGGTCAGATCTTGAATTTATTTTGATTTATTCGATTTATGCATATTGTTGTCGAATTCCGCAACTAGGGAATTTTCAACTTCTTTTTATAGAAAGTTCGGGAACGGAATATCACAAGGACAAACATGATTTATGATTAATTTAAAAGTTTATGCAATGATCGATCTGTGTAAAAGTGGTCTTTCGAATTAAGGAAATGACGTTCCCTTAGTTATTTAAGACGTTTGACATTTGGAAACGGTCTCTATGATTAATTGAAGAGTGCTTCGAACTTGGTTTTATAGTTATGACTGCTTGAGATAACAATTCCTTGTTTCGGGGAAAATGAAAGTTAATTGTTTGAATGAATTCCGGTATTCTTTGCTGGAAAGGGTTATTGCGAAACTTCAGTGGGTAAAGTTCAGACCTGAGCATAAAGGCCAAAGTAATTGCTCTGATAGCTAGATTTATCATAATCCCGACATAGAATCCGATGTACCAAGCTTGAAGTGGAGTCAGCTTGAGTAAGCTCACAACCAGATTGACAATAACATACAACATCCAACCGAGGAAGATCATCGAATTAATTGCAAGGAGGGATTTGAACAAATGTTGATTTGTATCTGAGTGATACGTGAATCAATATCGAAATCAAAGAAACTTACTTTTATTAAGTTTAATAACGACCCATACAATCAAGTAGCATAAAATAGTCAACAAGTTGATGCCCAAGCGTGCGTTGAACCAATACAGCTGAGTCCAGTCTGGCTGAGCATCAGTGATCAAGCATATCGTTTCTCTCCTTGGATTCTTAGCCATTTCGACGTAGAGATTGTAGAGTATGCAGAGTCCGAAGTAGATAGTGAGGAAGAAATAATAAGATCTCTTCAGATGCCAAGCGGGGAGGAGGACACTGAGCATCCGATCGACCCCGATAAAGAAGGTTACCAAAATCCCGGTACTCATCCCGATAATTGGCAGGGTATTCACAATCACATGTATCTTCAGAGTAGTAAAATTCTTTCCAGACAGAGTCAGGTACCCGAAGTGGTAATGAGAAAGCTGACGAACAGAATCGGAAACAGCTGCTGTCGTGAGGAGGATTCCACAAGTGTGTTGAAGTTTTCTGAGAGGATAAATGAGAACAAAACAAAGATATAACGAATTTTACTCTGATAAAAAGACAAACTCCATATGAAAAAGAAAGAGCCTACTTATATTGAACAGTGACGCTGATGATTAATCCGTTTCCAATCATCCCGATTATCTGGAGCACAATTCTAAGCACAACTAGAGGGACTATATCGACTATCAGCTGGTTACGATAGTCATTGTAATACTCCAAAACTAAAAATTCCGCAGTTTAAAACCAAATGGTTAAACAACTAATAATACTTTTTACTCATAAAAACCATCTATTTCCCACTAGAGGGATTTCTCATTGAATTTGTGATAATTTGATAGTTATTTTCATGTTATATACACGATAATCCGAGTTTCGAATACTAAACAAAAACAGACATCGAGATAAAGAAGACATTTTATTAGGGAAAATCAAATAAGAAAATAACTGAAAACTCTCACAACGGAATTGTTCGACGGACTTCTGTATTTCCAAAAAACATCTATTGATCATCCAACAAAATGAGAACTTACTGTAAGGGTTCCATTGTCCTGTACCATATTTCGAATTATTTAGTTGATCTTATGAGTCAAAGAATAAGTAGTCAATTTACTCTAATTCGAAAACAAGTTCACTCCGACAAATAACAGTGTCGTTTCAAAGAGAAATGAGAAATCAATGTAGCCTTCTACAATCTGCCAGAGGATGTGTAGTATTTTGTTCATTAAGGGTTATTGAGAAAAATCTGATTCTAAATAGCAAAAGGTAATGCGTTCTAAATTTGTAGCAGTAGATTTCTCGGACGAAGGGATAATCTACTTTTAGATTTCAACAAAGATCAACAATAGAAAATCCAGTGATTCCAAACAAAACAAAGCACATCCCCCCGAGAACTCGTAAATGCCAGTTTATCCTGTTTATAGGACACTCATTAAAAACAAATTAAAATGCGTTGCGAATAAACTATACCCGCAAATGAACCAAGTTATAGATGATTTCACTTCAACCTTCTTGACCTCCATCTGTAGCGGTGTCTATGGGTTCCGAAGCAGACACATTCGGGACTTCAGCTTCTCCGACTTCCTCATTTTCCTTGTTGAACGCTTGAGCCTTCTCTACTTCCTTCTCTCCGACTTCCTCGTTGTTGGATTCCTCGCCGGTGAAATCAAAAAGAGTTCCATTCTGTCTCAAAAACGCTTGAATCTGAAGGTGCGTAAGTTTCATCCGCATGTCGACTTCTCGTCTCTTGGCGTTGAGGAGAGCTAGTTGAGCTTGATGCAGTTCCTCTCTCCTTCTGTAATTCGCCTCTACTTCAGTTTCATACACGTCTTCGTTGACAGAAGGAGTATTGGCCCCAGATTCAGTCACAGAATTAAGTTCTTCGTGGACACTCGAAGGAGGAGTGGAGTTGCTTGGTTTCTCTTGTTCTTCCTCATCTTCTACTGGGAACTAAATCGAAAAATAACAGCAAATTAGATACCATAAACTTACAATAATCTTCTTGAAGATGAATGTTTCCGCCTCTTGGTCAATGAGAGCTGGCTCGGTCTTCGTGGGAGGGAGAGTTCTCCTTTTCTTGTTCACGGGCTCGTCTGCGTTCTTTCCGATCGATAGAGACCGCTGCTGCTCTCTCTTCTTTACAACAACCGGCTTCCCACCGGCTCCAGGTTTGAAATTGGAATCATTTTTAATCATATTCTGGAGCCATTGAGGGAACTTAATCCCAGGAACAGAAACATCCTCCAATCTGATGCCGTGATTAGGTCCAAGTCGCTTGTAGAACATTTCTGCCAAGTGACGGGCCTTATCCTGCTTGAAAGCGTAAGACGACCGGAGACTTCTCCATCTATTCCGGACCTAAAGCAAAGTACTGTTCAATAGATCAATAGATAATTCCACAAAATGCTCAAAGATAAATGTCTTTTGTTTATAGACAGAGGAGAAAATCGATACTGAGCAAGGTTCAAGTACAACTGGGAAGATAAGAGAAATCTGTTTTCGCGCCAAATTTATGAACATCAACGAATTCCATGAGAAATAGATTTCCCAACGTCATTTCCACTTCCATAAACAACCCGTCTACGGATAATTATCAGACAAAACCCACCTGTTCATCAGTTCTCTGGATAGCCCCGTTCCTGTCACACAGTCGTTCCCGGATCAAGTCCCACACCCTGTTCTTCGCATCCATCGTCGGTCCCGTCGAAGCAGTGTTTGCAAGAACATGATCTAAAAACCCATTTCAAAACTAATCACGATAAACACGAGGAACCGACCATGTAGAGCTATCAACACAGTTATGATGACATTCTCCTCATCGTCGAACGTAGCTACCGAACTACTATTCTGACTTGTATTCAGAGGCTGACTTAACGATTTCGGCATTCTTCGAGTTGCAGTCACAAACTGACGCAAAAACTGACTGGAAAGAGTTAGAATTATCCGAGTGAGCACAATCACGAATGAAAGCGACGAAGAAGAAGAAGGAGAGCGGCCAGCTTGCGTGCTGGACGGACGAGACGCACCCCTCTCGCAGCTGTTGCGGGCCGGTTCTTCCCAGACACCGCCAGGTCACCCGACATGTACGCTCCCTAGGCCACATCCACTTGTTCAGGAACACTGTTTATTCCGTCTAACCAAACTAGCAAAAATACTCGTAAAAGTTAAGGCAAATTCACCGAAACCTATCACTTGGATTTCGTCCCCTTTCTTCCCTTATTACCCTTCTTCAGAATCGATTTCAAACCATTGCTTCGTCCTTTGTTGCGGAGGGGAATGTAGGCGTATGGTTCGAATTTATCCCCCTTCTTCTTATGGTCGCTCATCTTGGTCTTTCCATTGGTCGTTGTTGCATTGCTCACATACGACATCGCTTCTGAGTGAGCAGTTTGTCTGTGAATACCACGTCCGCCTGGCTTGTAAGTACTCGCCACCTAAAATGGGTCAGTATTCTCACTCACAAAGGGAGCCAGAACAAATCCAACTTACCACCGAGCGAATGTCTTCCTTCTGTTCTTCTGCAACTTCGTCCTCAACGGTCTTTCTTTCCGCTTCTTCGTCATCGTCTTCAAACATCTCGGAATTGTAACGTTTCCTCTTTTTGTCAATGTTGACGATCATGATACGACCCTGCTTATCAACTCGGAAAGTCTCGTCTTTCTTCGGAGCCTCGATCGTAACCTTCTTCTTGATACGAGAGCCAGCAACACTAAGCTTTTGAATGTAGGTATCACGGTCAAGCAGGTCAACAACCTCGTCTTCGTTCTCATTAAGAAGAGTGGATTTATTGTCGAAAGATTTGATCTTTCCTTCATCTCCTTCTTCATCGCTATCCTCCAAAATATCGAAGATAGTATCTGCCTTGACAGTATTCGCAGCCGTGAAAGTGGATTGGATTTCATCGTCCCCTTCTTCTTCTTCCGACTGCATACCAGCAGCTTGTCTTTCCGTTCTTCTCTTCGCCTTCGCAATGTGCTTAATTTGCTTCACAAAGTCATCTTTCTCAGTAACATTCAGTAAAAATTCATGACCATAACGATCAACCAAGACTTCCAATAACAATCGGTTGGCTTTCCTCACCTTCAAACTATGGACGGCAAAGTCTTGCTCGAAAATGTGCTTCAGAAGAATATCCTTGTATTGAGACATGGCAAACTGCGGCAACTTATTACACAGAATTCTCATACATCGAACGGCAAGCATCTTGATAGGACTACGGAGATCGTAAAGAGTAGCGCAAATTGTGTTGATGAGCTTATCTAACACAGCAGGATTGAGGATTTTCACATATTTCTGGGTAATCATATTCAATGAAATTAGAGCTGATCGGGCTTGTTCCAAAGATAATTCCTCATTGTCGGAAGTAGGTTCATTGTACAATCGTATTATCATGGCCAAAATTGGTTCAAGAGCAGCAGAAGGTGTCACACTGAAAAGCAAAGACAATTAGCTATACTACGAGAGGAACTTACTCGGCATCAGATCCGAAGTCAATCAACTTGTCACAAATTTGGAGGAAACAATGAGCAGCTTGTTCACGAGTTGTTTTACCAAAACTCTTGTCTTGAGAGAGAATCACTTGTTCCAAAATCGAATCGACAAAGTGCTTCAACTCATCATACTCTTTGAAGGTCGTCAATATAGAGCGATATACTCCAATTCGTGGACCTCTTGCTTGTTTCTGAACACCTTCGAAACCTTTGGCAATGAGATCTTGAACGAACGGAGCATTCTTTTCAAAGAAGGGACGAAGTTGTGAGTCGTTTATCCTCTTGTACATCTCAGACAGGACTCTGAAAACAACAGATAAAAACACCACCCTGCCAACGGTCAAACCTGTAAGCCTTCTTCTGGAAGGATCCAATTCCACTCGTGAACCAATCTTGGATAACATTGAAGACTTCAGCAAACTGCTCAGCATCCATTCCACGAACAAGAGCAACAATCAAATCTGTGATGGCCTGTTTCTTCTCCATAGTCACCTTCTGATCATCGCTGGTCAATTTACTGAGTGCAGTAGCAGTAAAGTTGTTCTTCACTTCTTCTGGAGTGTGCAAGATGTAGCTTCTAACGGTCTCCAAAGTAGACAATCTGACAGTTCGATCATCATAATTGCAGACATTCTGACTTTTCACAATGTCCATTGTTTCAGCAGGAGAAACAGTGTAGATGTTGAAGAGAATCGGCAAGTAATTCTTGGCATATTTCTTGACAACTTCTGTGTAGCCATGTCTATCGGCAAATCTCAAAGCAGAACGCAGGGCCTTCAAGAGAACAATTCTCAAATCCAGTCTTTGTGCGAGAGCTGAACCAATCATTGGAGCCAAAATAGGAAACGATTCAGGGAAGTCTGCAGGAGAATCCAATAAACGAGGCAGAATATCCCAAGTTTGCAACTCCAGTGTACTATACAGTCTCGCACTCATGTTGTTCAGCTTTGGTAAACGTTCATGCAAAGCAACCAGTACCGGAATAATAGTGGAAGTAAAGAAACTGATGTTCTCATTTCGCACATTGTTGATTAGCAAAGGCAGCATCCACGACCTGGCAAAGTCAGTCGAGAGCTCGGGAGCTGTAGGATCAAGACCCAATTCGATAACCCCCATGACTTTCGCCATTCCAACATTTTTAATGGCGGAAGCAACAACGCCGTCGATATCTTTAGCACAGATACAGTCATCTCTTTCACGCATAGTAGCCAACGTTTGGAGCACCTTGATGAAGACATTACTGTCGATTGCTTTTCCAGCTTGTTCGATCAGCATAGCCATAGAAGCAAAGACATGTTTCCAAACAGCTGTATTCTGTACATTGAATGAGCGCTCAAGAACATCCAAGCATTTCTGGGAAGCTTGAGCATTATCCTTGATGCAGTCAGACATCAAACGATTCAAAGAAAGGTGAGCGGCGTATCCCAAATCGGCACTAGGAACCTGGAAGGCTTTGCCAAAGAGTTCCAGAGTGTCAGGCAGAAGATTGACGCTCTTCTCGGGTGTCTTTAGACTGAGACAACAGTGAGCTTCGGTAAGGGCTTGCAGCCAATACGCAAAAACACCAACATCGGTCGGGATTTGTTGAGATCGAAGAGCAACAATCAGTTCAGCATTGCGATTGATTGGAAGGGACTCCACAGAGGGTGGTTTCTCAAGAGTTCGTTGGATGCATTGGTATGCAGAACACCTCACAGTCGCGTCGCCGAAAGATCCAAGTTGAAGGAGGTATTCCAACAACGAACCCAGAGTCGTGTCGGGCATCTTGTGCAAGATTCCTTCGAGTAAGCAGAGCAAGCGGGTAATCGTGTCCTTGTTGCCATTAGAGGTATCGAGCTGCTCCTTGGCAGCTTTCGCAACGGTCCTAGCACCTGGATGAATGGCGTTAGGAGCAACATGTGGCTCCTCAGCCAGCAAGGCTCTAATCGTCCTTCGACTGATCATTCGCACGCCAGGATGAGGATGAGAAGCAAACCCAACCAAGTCACTCAAGATAACCTTATGTTCGGTGACATTCCAGAACGCCTGTGGCTGTGCCTTCAGTAACGAGCCGAGAGAGCTGAGAAGGAATTTTATTGCTCCGTAAGCATTCTTGTCGGTAGCCAGTGCTTGCAGCTTCCGATCGAGGATCTGAAAGCAAAAGTTACTCTGTGTACAACAAGAAAAGACCATACCGGTTTCACACGATCAAAGTGCTTGATCAAAAGTTCCTTCGGGATCTTGGGAAACAACAAGTGGAGGAGGTAACTGTTAGCGTAAATCTTTTTGACATCTTCGATCGGAATATCGTCCAAAGCAGCCAACAGAACACCATAATACTCCACATCGCTCTGACCTCCTTGTCTTTCACGAATTGTGTCAGCTGCGAAGGCGAGAAGATTCAGCACATCCTGTTGCTTTTCAGCATCATCCTCATCCCAAACTCGATTGACCGGATTGAAAGTAGGATTCGTGCAACTCGTGTATCGGGAAATAACTGTTCTCGCTCCAGTCGAAGACTCGTCGATATTCATATCCCCCTGAAAAAGCTAAGTGAACTCCTGTCGAAGTCTCGAGACAAACCAATCCGATTTGATCAGTGACATCGTCGGAAGCCGCTTGTTCCATTTGGTCATCGATAGCAACCAGAGGAGCTTGATTGGCGACACGCTGAGCTCTAGCCTCATCTCGGAACTTGGTTACCGAAGCATTGCTCGAAGAAGATTGACCGGGCTTCAAGTTCAGAGCACCTTTGCGATTCACACGAATACGAAACTTTCCCATCCTTAATCCCTAACAATCGGCAGTAGATCTAGATAACTCGAGGTAGCTCAGTCTTCTGTTGAGAAGTCAAAAAAGCATAACTTCGAAGGTCCAGCCTGAAAACCCAAGTTATTCCATGGACTAGGTTCTGGGCTAAACATCCATATACACACGAGTAGGGAAAAACAAGGCAAAGCAAAATTAAATCCTAGGCCGAAGAAAATCGCCGGAGGATTGCACGGACAAGAATCCGAGGGAGATCACATGGATCCAAGCAGTAGCGAGAAACATTTTCGCATGCGCCCGTACCATACGAATTCGCTCTGGGAACCGGCGAACGGACTGGTAGGAATTTGGCGCGTCCAGTTACGTTTGAAATCGAGGACCTTTCGTTTGCGCATCCGTTCGACTTACTGTTTCTATGTAACGGGATGCGGAAATTCTCGTTCAAACGTAATAACGACCTCACTGTGGGGAATATTATCAAAATCCAAGAGGATTTGGAGAACAGCCGAGTCAGTGGTCACGATGTCGTCGTTAAAGACCCAAATGTACGAAGCGATCAGTTTCAAGCTACCAGACGAGTGAGTTTTTGTTCTCCATATATCGAAACCTGTTTATTCTTGCAGTGGAACGTGATATTGAGCCGGTTTTACAAGGACATGCCGAGAAAGAAGAATAGGAGACAGTGGAGGCAATATCCGGATTCCTTCACCGGTAAAGAGGCCAGTGACTTCCTGTTGATTCTCTTCCCGAAGGTGGTACCGAACAAGCCATTCGATTCGTGAGTTCATTCATCGACTGTTGCTAATGTTAGTTTAGGTCTAATACAGAGAAATTCATGCAATTGCTGCTGACCAAGCAGTTGGTGGAGAACGTTCGTGAACCGGATAACAGGATCTTCCATGCAAATGCTAGTCTGTACAAATTTGTCGACGACCAGGTTAAAGAGGAAATTAATGCAACGAAGCCTATTCAACGAGCTTCGTCTCTCACGGATTTGAGAAATCTCGCCAAATCGGATTCCTTCTGCAAGCAGGTCCATATGAACACCAAGAAGCTCAGGCGATCCATCTCCGTCACTACTTTGAATAAAGTCTGTGTCTTCGTTTTGCCTCTGATTCGAAAGCAAATTTCAGGACACACAAGGACTGAGGCTGTCGCCGTCGTCACAACTGGAACCTCCAAGAAGCCAAGACACGACCAAAGCTCCAGCTCCTCCGAAGAGAATACATACTCTGGCTCCTTCCAAAATGGGATCGGAGAGTGATTACGAGATGATTAAATATCGCTCTCCTCCACCTTACGATATGATCGACGCTCATGTTACTGGCGACGACTATCTCCTGGCTTGGAAGCAGCTTTTGTTGAGATTCGTCGGACTTCAGAGCGTCAGTGACAAACTCTCTGAGGGAATCATCGGTGCCCATATCAAATGGAATTGCACCGAAGTTGGCGAAAAAGGAATTGTCCGTTGTCCAAACTCCAAGGACGACCTCCCTCTCGACATCAAGAAGGATTTCCAAGCTCTACTCGAGTGGAGAATTGACAGCGATCAGCATGGACAGTCTCCTAACAAGATCTTCGATCATCTCTATGGACTGATGTGTGTTAATTCGCCAATTGTTCCTTACGATTTCAGCCACAAGTTGTCAGTCCTCTGGAAACACTTTCACCGACGTTTCTCGCCCGATGCTTACGACAACCCATTCTACCGTAATGACGACCCTTATTTCTCATTTTCCAATTCTTCTGCCAAGTCGGCTTTTGTCTCATCGTCACTGAGTTCAGGTTCACCGAACATCAAGTACATCGATGAGTTTGAGACACCAATTGCCGTCAATTCAAAAGGAAGGTACGAACGAACTCTCCGAGCAACAAAGTCGAGCACGAGTTCAAATGTGAACGACTGTGAGTTTCGGTACTTTTTATCTAGTTGTAAAGCGTTTTTCAGCGAAAGAAATGTTCTACGGTGCTGTTCAGGCGATGCTGCTTACTTTGAAGCCGGATATTAGACGCAGATTGAATATCGTCTGTCGTTACATGAAGAGACTTCAGGAGAATCCAGATCTGAAGCTGCATGAATCCAAGACGAATCTCAGCTATCTTCTGGAGAAACTCTCTCCTTGCATTATCGACTTCGGAGTGAATCTGCCGATGAAGCAGACTTTTTACTTTGTCTCGATGCTGGTTGAATCCCATACTCTGCTTTTCTCGTCGTCATCCAGTTTGGTCATGGCTGCTCGACGCTATTGTGCTTCTGGCCGAAAGAATGCTCCAGCTCCGCAGACGACAGCCTTCTGTCGCCAGATTCCGACGGCAGAGTATGAGAAAGAGAGGAGCAACACCGACATAGAGCTTATGAGATTGCTAGACGGGATTATTTTGAACGAGAATATGGGTCCATCTGAGAAAGCCAAAAAACTTGAGAGCTTCAAGAAAACTTACCCTCATTTGTATGCCAAGAGATTCCCCAACGAAATGGCGGGTGGTGATGGGAGCCTGAGAAGAAACCCGACTCCAACAAGGAAATTTGTTCAGAGAATCAGGAGCCTGACTAGAAAAGATTCTGCCCGTAATAATTAACTATTCGAATTATGGATCTCGTGTAATTGGGTATTTTCATTTTATTTTCTCGGACTTATGTTAATGAAGTTGTTTTTTCATAAGTTCTAGTTGCTGGGAGATAGACCGAGGTATCGCCCGATTCGGGTCCTGAGATTGATTCGAAGAGATCCTCGAGGGACCGTCTCGATGGCCATCGTCGAAATGTTCGGACTCTTCTTCGATCCGATGCAGCTGGTACTTCTTCGCTGACTGACCGTCAGTGTCGATGGAGCTTGTGTCTCCAGAGGGTCTGGCGATCTGTTCACCTGTTTCTAAGTTGTAGCAAGCCCCGCCTCCGTTGATCGACCGATTGTCGCTCTCAGAAGGTAGCATGAAGGAGTCAGAAAGGGACCCTGTCGTGTCCACGGGACTTCCGAGACCACCGCAACTGGATGCCTCTGGGGAAGAGAGCCCAGGAGAATCCCTCCCTGGTAATCCGAATTTCTTTGCATTACTGTTGAAAGCAGAAGTCGAAGGTTGAGCAGTGCTCAGTTTCAGATTAGCTCGACGCTGAGGAACAGGGGCTGAGGGTTCCCACGGGGGAGCAGGGGGTTCGTATAGAGGAGGTTTTTCCTTGAAGGGTACATTCTCAGGTATAGGCACATGTGGATTGAACTGATGGATTCCAGTCATCGGAGGAGCTCTAGTTGCCGGACAAGGTTGTCGAGTACTCACATAAGTCTGGAAATGTTCTTCATAAAAGTAACCAAGTACAATACTCACTCTGTCGATAGAAACGAGATCTATCTCATTTGTCCTGTCATCTTCACTGACAACAGACAACTCATCATCTTCGGGAATCGTAGCACAGCTCTTTGTTGTCCCGCAATCTAGAGAAGTTATCCGAGAATCTGGAGTCCCAACAATCACGGGAATATGTTGAGTTGGACGGACTGCAATGAGTTCCAAGTATGATTATAAATCCACAGGACTTACGATTTCTATTATTTGCAGCGGTCAGAGGAACGATCATGGTCTTTCCTGTATTCGGTCTTCGAGGAGGCGGCGGAGAATCACTGACACTGGCACTGGCAGCCATTATCAGTTGCTGCTTCGTTGGTTGAAAGGCACTCTTGACTGGAGGAAGCGAGGGAGGAAGATTTCTCGAGGACAATGACGCTTCTTTGAGGGCTTGCTTGAGGGAAGAAGTGCTCGAGGCTGGGGTCACAATTAGTGGAGTCAAGCTTTCGAATTCATCCAGGTTCGCGAACATAAGAGCCAGCAATCCTCGCTGCAAAGATCAATTTAAGAAAATCCTAAATGAGAAACTACTCTATTTTCGTTCCCATTCGTATGTCTGAACCTCCTCAAACAGCAACGACAGCAACAAAGAAGCGGAATGCAGCAACACTGAAGAAATGTTACATATGAAATAGTAATAAAGTTGCATATCCAGATATCTATAATCGATAGTGGACGAAAACTCACAAAACAAAGCAGAAGGCTCCCGATGAAGGCACAAATGGTCAGGAACGTCAAAGGAGCCATGTGAAGTGTATTAATCGAGAATTTCTCGAATGCACTAATTGAGCTGTTCCACACAGCTAACGCCGCATCTTGAATCATTCTGGACTACCTCATTAGCTTTATCTTCTTCATGAGTCCTCTAAAATGGAAAAATGGGACCAACTTTTAAACACATTTTCTCTCAAGGCACAGAACGGAAACGAAGACCTCTCGAGGAACTCGACAAAGTTCTGTTTCGGGGTCAGGAAGAGAAAAAATGCTTGAGTCCAACTTTTTTGTTCGGAATTTTTAGACTTTTGCTTTCTCGAGTCTTGTTTTCGGACAAGGCCTCGTGGGAGCGGCTCTGTTCCAAAAGTTCTCAAATAAGTCTGCCGAAAAATGCGCGAGCTGAATCTAATCTGCAAACCCTCTCCCAAAAAAGCTCCTGAGATTGAATTTCAGTTATATAGTCAAAAAACTTCCATTAAAGTTGATTTCAAAAAGTTTTTGGATGAAATTACGAACTCAGAAACTTCCAGATAGATGAAACCAGTCCGACGAAGTTCAAGTGGGGGTTGTGGGAACTCGGACAGTTTCGTTGCGCAAAGCCGGGGCAGAAGTCAAAGAAGAGACAAATTCGGCAGCGTTCCCGGATGCCGAGACAAGTGTTCCAATTGCGGGAAATGACATTTTTCATTGTCAGTCTCTTCAAAAGAGCTTTGTCCACTCGGTCAGAGATTGACTCGAGCTTGATAAGTCAAAATTGACAAAAATTTCTTTATTTAGTCCGACACGCAAGGAAAACAATGATGTCTCCAGATAAGACAAGTGACTCAGGAAGAGCATTTCTCGCTTCGGTCTTCCTCAGGACTGGAGCTTTTCCTCCTTCGAACTGCGAATTTTATGGGTCTCGGCTCATCTTGTAGGAGAAAGAGCATGAAACCATCCATTTGTCATAAGCCAACGCCACAAAACAAGGAAACAAAGAAAGCAATTCGATAAAATCCAACTTTTAAATTTCGAATTCAGGGATTGAGACTTTTGACAAAGTACGCAAGTTGCAGAACAGAATAATTTCGACGAATTCAAAACCCTCAGAGATAAATAACTCGTTTAAGTTTTCGAACGAGTTCGTTTTCTATTTTCGTTAATCTTTATTCATTTTGGCTCACGTTCACTCAAGTTCGCTGGGTCCTTAATTCATCAATCAATATATCTGTTCTGTTGTTATCGCCTCACATGGATCCAAAGTACATCGGTAAACTTCGTTTTTGATATTTGTCAGGATCTCTTTGATTTGTTTCCTCGATCGACGGCAAACTCCGGCGACAGTTGCTGTTTTGGCTTTCCTTACTTGAGTCAGTCACTTGTCAGCGAAATTGCAAAACGACTTGGCTCCCGTCCTGCAGAAAGGCCAGAGCTGGATTGTTGTAAAATTTTCCGAGAGATCTGGCAACTTTTGTCCCATTGTTGACCAGTCGCAATGGGAAACTGCGTGAGTGAGTATAAACATGGGGCCTTCAAGGAGGATTTCGGCGACGACCCTTCTGCTTTCAGAGTGTTCATCAAGAGGAAGAACAAGTTCCTTCAAGGTTAGTTTAATCACGTGGTTAAGGTTATTGCTGGTTTTTAGGCTGGCTAAAGATAGCGGATGAGGAGATAATCTTCACAAGAGGTGGGGGTCACATCGAGTGCTGGCCTCTGGGTTACTTGAGAAGATACGGCTACACTAGAGCTGGGATATTCTTCTTCGAGAGCGGAAGACGATGCAAAACCGGAGAAGGACTCCACACTTTCCAGTCTCATCAGGCTGAGAGAATCTTCCAGGTCTGATTAGTTTCAGGAATTTTCTTACTTTTTCTTTCCAGATAGTCCAGTTGAGGATCAAGAGCGTCGAAATCAGAAACAGCAGGGCTTCTTCCGTCGCCAGTCAACGGTTCAATGCTGTCAGCGCCAACTCCAGAATCTACCCTGTCCAGAGATTTTCCAGCGAAGGAGCCAATGGACAGATCTTCGGAATCCATTCTGAATCCACTTCCAATGTCCCTAATCACGCTCCGGTAATCCCTTCGAGAGTGAATAGACCAAAGTCCTTAGTTTCCAACGGCAATCTCATGACACGATCCCAGATCGAGTTCATCGATAATTGGCCCAACGAACCTCCTCCACCCGAGTCCGAGATCGTCAGCGAACACGTTCTCAGAGCGAAGAAGCCGTGTGTGGACCCTATATGTCGTCAGAGAAAGTATCACTCTTACGTGAATGTAGAGTTGGCAGAACCTCAGCATCGGGTCCTGAACTACTCTCAAGGGAACCTCTCGATGCACAGCCCGAACAGTGCCTTTTCTCAATGTCCGCCTTCAATGAGTGCCTCCTTCTGTGTGCAGCCATCGACTTCAGCTGTTTCCGAAGAAAGCTCTCAATCTAGTGATTTCCGTTACGGCCATCACAATGCCGCCTTCGACCCCATGTCTATGAGTGCGAGTGCCGCCTTGGGACAGAACATCATGGATCCTCCCAGGCTCTCCTATACAACTCTAGCTATGCCGGAGAACTCGACTGTAGGGTCTTCGAGCAATCGGTGGGTCTTTGTTTCGCTTCTTTTTCACCGATGGGCTTGGTTTTCGAGATATTAACTGCTTTTTTCGGTTCAGCGCACATTCGGTCAGATCCGATTGTTCGTCTTCGAGCACTACTTCGTCACCTCTCAAAAGCAGCCCCTCGGTGAACTATACTCGTGTCCAATTGAGACAGAATTCTCAGGTGGCAACCCAAACAACGAATCCCACTCGTCGTTTCCGGACCTACCGTCATACAACCCCGCCAACTCCAGGTTCACGGGAGCAATTATCAGCAACAATTACGACGCGTGATCGCATATAACGTCGGAGGAGCCGTTAACCGACCCAGCATCGCCATCACCAACAACGGAAACAGACGGTACGTCGCCGTTACAAAACCTCACAGATAACAGAAACACGTGTCTTGTAAATAATATATATGAAGTAAAATAAAAAGGAATCTTTTATCAGACAGGTTAATTGTGTACATTTTAGCCATACAGTTTCATTTTCGGAATATCAATTTTTACGGAGCATTTCTAGTCTCGCTTGCAAGTCTGCATCGGCATCGCTCATCGGGACATCTGCAGCAACGGGTTGGGGCTTCTTCTGAGCCGGAGCAAGAGATCCTTCAGTGGTGGGCAGTCCTCCAAGTTCCTCGCTCAGTTGGATTCCGAGCTCGTCGAGAACCTTGGCGACGACAGCTTCGGTTTCTTCTTCATCGTCGGCATCTCCCATGGCGTCGTCGATGGCATCGCCCATCATTTCTTCCTTCATGTCCATGATCTCGGTTTGTTTCTCGAATTCCATCATGATTTTTTGGATCTGCGGCAAATTCAGTTGCTTGTTCATCGACTGCATGGCACGGGTAACGCCTTTCATCGCCTAAAAGGTGTAATTAGTGGAGTTACTGGACTAAAACCGATGTTACCTGCGCCATTGCATCCTGGCTCTTCAGTGTCTGAACTTTCAAAGAAACAGCTTGAATGTTGGCTCGCATATTGATAAACTTCTTGACATACTGCCTAGTTCTAACCAAGTCTTTAGCCATGACTCTAACGGAATCCTATAAATTTCAAACTAACTACTAGTATTTCCGAACAAACCAACCATCTGACCCATCTTCGCCATTTTCTTGATGTCGGCAATGATCTTCTTTTCCTGCTGCTCCAATCTTTGTCGTTCTCGGTCCAACTCCCGCATAGCCTTATTCAGAGCCCTTTGATTTTGTCTCAGAAGCTCCTGAGGAGTTTTCCGGCGACCAAAGATAGCTTCGATCATGGTTATAATAGGCTGAAAAAGTTCCATATATGAAAATCAGAAAAATCACGCAATAACAAATTCTCAGGGGAAATAAGAACAGAGTAATGCTGTTTTGAAACAATTCAAGGGTAGATATAGGAAATTAAATGATGAATCATCAATAACGTCAGTAAAAGCTATCTTCAGTATGTTGTCATAAAGAAAACAACCGAGCATTTTCCTCGCGAGAGCAGGCGCCCTTTTTTTCGGACGTCTTTTATGAAATCTCCTCTGGTATTGTTTCCGCTACTCCTGACTGTTAGCTCTTTTTTTCCACTTTTAACCGATACAACTTTATTAAATAATCAGGGAAGGTTACATTTATTACTCTTCAATCATCTCTTTGTCGGTAAATTCTCTCTTTTTTGAAACAAATCGCTCCGATCAACAGGAAAATCAGGAGCCCCAAATCTATAGCTGTCACTATAGAGAAACCTATGAACATTCCGGCTATTCCACCAATGTAACTGAAGACTACTTGATAAAATATAAAGTTTACTAATGACAAACCTGATGAATTGATTGAAACTCATCTTTGGGGTTTCTTTGAAGAGCTGATGTGACAGTTTCGGGATGTAGACGGTAATGTACGCCATATCTACGAAAAAATTGTTTTCATAAACCTTTATACGTCAGAAGAGAAAGCGAAAACATACCTGTATAGTTACTCATACAATATTTGTAAGCTTCAGGACCGTTATTTTCCATCACTTGGTTACAAAAGATATCTGTCGCAATGAAAGTCGTGACTGACCAATCTGATTCATACTGGGATTCCATACAAGGAGAAGGACAGATACAAGACTCCCAGTTTGATGAATCCCCCTTGACGACGGTTACGTTGTTGACGCAATCCCACGCGTCGATTCCACAAGCAGGAACCGTAGCAGCCATAGCATACCTGGGGTCTTGGCATCCACAGGCTTGTTCGACAGCGTCTTGGTAGCACGCCCTGAGGCACCCAGAAGTAGTGTAGTTCCCAGAATAGTAGTACGAAACTACTTCGTCTTTGTGGTTAATGCAAGTACCGTATTTGCCTCCTAATCGTGTGTAAGTAATTTTGTTGGTTACAATCTGGGCACTCTTGTTTGGAGCCACCTGATATCTGAGAGATTCGGAGAACACTGTTTCGTCTTGGGGATGCAGGAAGATTAACAGCGCCGCAGTATCGTACCATTGAAGATACTCATCTTGGCGCACCTTCATGAGTGTCCTGAATCCACCTGCCGCACCAGCTTGTCTGAAATTGTAGGTCTTGCTGGAGTTGATATGATTGAAGGTGAAGCAATTCCCCAAAGTCGTGTCGAACCATTTGTAGATGTCTTTCTGTATATCCAGTTCCGTTTTCTCATAAGCAGCCCACACAAACAAGTCATCGTAATCCCAGCTCATGGAGGACTGATTCTCTTTTGACATTTGTCCAAGTAAGAAAGGAAGCATGTCTTTGATCAACGAAGGTTGTCTGACGACTTCTTCCAAAAGATCCACAATACTCTGACCTCCGCCGAATCCAGCAATGACATTCCAGACAATTATACTCATAGTACAGTTAGGTCCTGTGTAATCTGGTCTGCAAGGAAGTTTGTTCTTCAGTTTTCAGAAGCAGATACTTACCCACAAAAGCACTTGAATGTATTCAAGCCATCAGTGCAGTTACTCTTGTCATCTACAGTAGTGCATCGATTCTTGCCGTTGAGAGTGCAATCGTCAAAGTTAATTTCGCAGTTTTTCCCTGTAGTTCCCTAAATGGCTTTTTTAATGTCTTAAATACACAGCAATTTGTCTCCAATTGCTTTTATATTCGTTAATTGTAGTTTCCAAGCAGACTAAAAGCTGTTAAATTATCAACTGATTTAGATAAACTTTTAGTGTACATGGAAACCTGTTATCGTCTGAAGAAGCTACTGTAAACGTAATTGCGTGGACTACGAAGTAACATCTCTCCTGAACTAAACCTCAGGTTCTCTGTGAAAGCTACATCCAACTATAAACATTTAAGTACCGTACCTCTGGACAGTCACAAATGTGATCTGCGATGAGATTCGTACAATTAGCTCTTCTTGTTTTCCCCATGTTCGTGTATATGCAAGGGTTCGGACTACAATTGTCAGTTACTGAAATTCGGAGATTTGTGTTATTCTGTTTTAAGAATAAATTATCATGGTGTGCATAAACTTACTATTTTCGCACCTCGGCCCTTCATAACCGTTTACACAGGTGCACGTCACATCTCCGCTGCCACTCATTTTACAAGTCCCCCCATTCTGGCATTTGTCGTAATTGCATTTGTCGAATACTGAAACTTTCTTTTTCCTTTATTCAATAAATCCGTCTTACCGTTACAGTAGTCTCCTGTCCAGATGGAGGTACAAATACACTTTCTGGACCCGTCAGGTTTGGTGTAACAGTATCCTCCATGCTTACACGGGTTAGTAGCACATGGTTCCTCTGAATTTTATGGGAACTCATGTTATTTCGAAATCCCAGACTTACTTTCGCAATCGTTACCAGTGTAATTCTGACTGTCACAGACACACTTGTGGTTTCCATTCATTTGTTCGATACATTTTCCGCGTCTAAAGTGGTCAAACTGATTTCAAACTTGTGACAGCAATCTCACCCGTTACATTTATCTCCGTCGTCGCATCCACAGTTCACCCACCAACTGTCGCAGTCATCGTAGCCTGAAAGAGGTGGTATTTGTTTCGATATTAACCGTTTTCCAGAAATTACTTTCACATAAATCTCCATAATAATGGTTTTTACAGTGGCATTTGAACCCGCTTCCATATATCCGCTCACACCAGTCCGAATTGTAGCAAGGGTTGGGATCACAGCCATTGATTTCGATGTCGCAGTTGCTTCCGGTCCATCCTGGAAGGATTGCAAATGATAAGTTTCCCTATTCCTCATACCTTCAGAACAGCTGCACAGTCTTAATCCATGAGCCAAGTCGGCACATTCAAAGTGCTGATTTTCCGAAGTAGTGCATGGATTCAGAGCACAGCCCGAACCAGGCTCCACTTCACAGCACTCCCCCAAGAATCCATCTGGACAAGCACAGGTGGTACAATTTCCGTCAGAGGCAGGAGTCAGACAGTATCCATAATCAGTACAATCAACACATAGTGTTAATCCGAAAGAAAAACAATGACAGAAAATGAACAAACATAAAATAGTATTTCGTACTTCCATTTTTGTCTTCAAATCAGATTACTGTCGCTTTTTATCTTCCTTTTAAATTTTTTAAAGGTGGTGTTTTTTCTGACATCACAATGAAGGATACATGGTCGCTAGGTGATTTATTTTTAAGCTGCAAAACCATGCCTGTTATGCAGAACACAAGAGCAAAAGTTCATAGACAACAGTGCAAAATCGGTTACTAGATTCAAGTTTGACGAAAATCTTTTTTGAAGCCGATGGTCTGTACAGGAGTTTGTCTGGAATTTGGCATGCATGAAGTAAATGGAGTCAGGAGAGATTTTCTGAGCGCAGAACTGAAACAGTTAATTTTAAAGTCTGACGAAACAAGTATACAGTAATACCTCATCGCAAAAAGCCCGACAATGGTGATGAATTGATAGCAAATATAAGCAAAGTCGTGGATATAGAGAAAATCTATAGATTTGCTTATTTTCATCAAATCGATTCCGTCATATCGTCTGAAATTATATTTGCATTAATTAACAGCTTTAACAGTAATTGTGAATAGTGTCGAGAAACTACGAAGTAGGAATTCCCCAAACACCATTCACAATCAATATTAATGAATAATGTTCAAGAACTTTTCACATGCTAGCCTAATGCTAATAGTATTTGCCCAAAAGTCTTACATAGAAGTGGTCGCAATACGAAAGAAATATTGTTGAACAACTTTACATAAAAATAAAATACAACCGCCAATGTTAGCAGCAACTACAGCTGCCAAAAGCTTCTTTTCGGTCGTAGCTCTCTTTGCGGTCATATAAGAGTTGGCAATTTGAACGTTCCGGCATTCGCTCAATCCGGCCATAATCACACTGATCACACAAAGGAAGAATCCAATATTCCTTGTCCAGTTGCCCCAGTAGATGTTCTTGATACTGAAAAAGGGAAGAAAAAGTTGGACTATCCCAATAAAAGGGGTGATCAACATGATCATTATGGCAATGAGCGTGTTTCGTTTCGTCCAGAAAGATTTGTGCTTTATCGGATTCCACAGAACTGTCACTCTGTTGCAAGTGATGATTGTTTGGCAAACAGGGATAAACAGAATAAGATAATATTCATAGACGGAGTAGGCAACATCGAACTCGCTCTCGGGATCAGTCGACGTCACTTTGGAAGCAATCAGAAACGGCAATCGGAGGAATTGGATGAGAGCCATTACAGTAAACAGAACATACTGTGGTTTACACAGCTCTCTATTTTGTTTTATGAATTGAATGAGCATCAGTAAGATGAAGAATAAATCGATAATACTTCCTAGACAAAAGAAAGAGAATCTCACTTTATCCAATTTGTTGTAGAAAAGTAATTTTTCTCTGTAACTCGTCTCGGTGGAGGCCATTTTAGAGAAATTAAAAATATAAAAGTGTAAGGAACAGAAAAAATGAAAGTAAAAAGTTTTCTCCCAACCACAAAGCAACTTCAAAGGTCGTGTTTCGAGTTTCTCTCTAGCAATTTGCAGTTGGAAAGCATTACCGAGGGCGAAATTCAATAAAGGTATACATTTAATGCTCCTATATTATTACATTTGCCTCTTCTAAGTAGTGATTAAAATTTTTCATTCTCTACAATAAAATATTAATTACTTCGACAATCCTAAATGCAGAATTTTTCTAATTGTCTTCGGTCCGTTCCAGTAGCCCTTGACAAGGAAATTCCAGTACAAAATCGGCATCAAGTACCTCTTCATCCAATAAGAAACCCTCAATGGTCTTGCTTGATTGATTGGCAAGGTTTCCATAGGGCCGTTCGGTCCGAATTCAGCGAGGATAACCTTGTTCAAGGAAACAACGAGAGGACAAGATGCGTAACCGTCGTATTTTTCTGTGAGCTCTTTCCCGTTCATAGCCGCAGACAAGTTTTGTTTGAGAGCACGAAATTGACTAGCTGAAATAATTTAATAAAACCAAAACTGCTAAACCAATTGGAATTATTACATATAGCTGCTGCGGTTTTCGCATTCGGAGTATTTGCACAATCACCGATGGCAAAGACGTTTCTGTAGACTTTGCTTTGGAGAGTTTGAGGATCAACATCGACCCAGCCATTGGCATCAACAAGCTTTTCCTTCTCTGTTGCTGCCTTTCTTAGAGATTCTACTGGAGAACAAGGAGGACCAACGTGCAGAAAGTCATACTAAAAATAACGTTAGTAATTACACAAAACCGAAATCTACCTGTTTTTCAACGGTTTTCCCGTTTTCGTCCAGCAACTCAAACGTTGCGATTCTTTTTTCTGGATCCACAGAAATCAAATTTGTCCTCGTGTGTAGTTGGATTCCTCTGGATTTGACGATTTCCATCAACGCATTGGCGTATACCTCGATTCCGAATATCTTCGGCAAGGAAGTGCTGTAGCTAACCTCTATTTTGTCCCTGACTCCATGGCTTTTCCAATAATCTTCCGCAATGTAACAGATCTTTTGAGGGGCTCCGGCACATTTGATCGGGGTGTTGGGGAAAGTGAAGAGAGCTTTTCCGTTCTTCAAGGACTGAATTTCTTGGAACGTCTTCGCAGCGTATTTAGGACTGTAGATCGAACATACTCCTTGAGTGTCTAGAGCAGCCGGAAGGCCTTTGATCTGGAAATTAAGTACGTAAAGGCAATTAAGGGTGGAATTCCAACCAAGTCGAATCTGAGTTCAAGTCCAGTAGCCACGACCAGGAAATCGTAGTTCACGGTTTCTCCATTCGACAAATTCAACTGGTTACTTGAAGGAATAAATTTATCAACAGCTGAATTGATCCACTTAACTCCAGAAGGCAGGACATCTTTTTCTTGCTTGGTCACTTCTTCGAGTTTCATGATACCTCCCCCAACGAGTGTAAATCCTGGTTGATAATAATGTTCCTGAAGAGAAAACATAAATTCCATTGATCAAAAATAAACTCACTTTCTTCGGTTCAATCACAGCAACCTGTCCACTTCCCAAAAGCCGAGCAAACTTGGAAGCCACTGCTACTCCGCCGCAACCCCCACCAACGATCGCTAATTTTACTTGGCCTAAAATTAAATCCATTAACAGTCTACAATAATAAGCAAAAACTCACTTAATAAACTACTAGTCCATTTCATTTTGATTTCTTTTGCTTAAAGAACTCAAATCAACTTCTAAAACAAAACAAAAACACACCTGGTATTCGCGTGCTGCCCGACTTTCCTTTTTTCTTTGCGCTGTTATCGCTTTATATAAGTCCACAAATCAGTCCAAGAAATACAGGTCTTCATCAAGGCAGAGGGGCGCACTACGTGCAAAACCTAACCTTTTACTTTATTTTATTTGTATACACGTTTTATTTAATTAGGTAGTCTGCAAACCAGGCTCTAGTTTGTGCTAATGACTCTAAACTATACTTTTATCATAACACGATTAATGGAAAACACCCGTCTAATCAATATCAAATTTCATCCTTGAGATCCTAACATGAGTAACTGTCATCCAATTCTTTAGCAACTTGCCGCATGTTTTCGCAGATCTGGGGGGCCATATCGGACCTTCTGGACCTTCATAAGCAAACGGGAACCGAACTACGTAATATCGATTCTGAGCAAGTTCAAGTGGCTCGGTAGAAGGATAGAAATATCCGTCTGTTTGTTGGACACTGCTTGCTTGGACCTTCAAATCCAATTTCGCCACTATTGGGGCTTTCGGAAGAACAACATGAAGTCTCATCAATTGAGCTGCGACAGACGGGGATCTTTTACACGTGCACGGAGTCCAGACCGGGATATCTGATCTCAGCAAATTTGCAGCTTCCTCTTTGTATGCCTGGAACCCTTGTTTTTTATCCATTTGAAGAACTTTCCCCGGTTTCTCAATGATAAATCTGTGGCCTCTGGGACATTCATAATCAAATCCAATGAAAAACCTCAGTTTTTCTCTGCGCATGTCGTCATCCACAGGACTCTTGGTGGCTTTCCTAGGTGCAGGTTTGAAATCATTCTTGGAGATGCTTCTCATGTCTTCTTCCCATTCATCGTTGTTGACAGTAATGAAGACATCCAAAGGCAACAGGTAATCGCTTCCATGCTTGAAATTCGGACTTCTCAGTCCAGCAACATGAGAATATCTGTTTGACTGTCCGACACAAAACACAGACCAAGAAGAGAATCCAGGAAGCAAGCCTGAAGGTGCATTAGTATGCGGCAGATATTCGAGAAATTGTCCTAGAACGCACTTTTTAGATCAGTATTGAAACAAGAAATTCACCTTTGTATTGTTTCAATAAATTTTCATAAGTAATCGATGGACCCTTTCCTTTGTTCAGTCCAGTAATTTGGGAATCATACGTTTCCAGATAATTCCCAGCAGGTTCTTCTTCCTCTATCGGACTCACGACTTCCTCGCTTCTTTCGGGAGATTCATCCATATCTTCCATCCTTTCCGTCCTTTCAGTTTCCTCTTCATCAAGGAACATTTGCTTCAATTTGTCATCGTCCAGGTATCGATCGAAACAATCTTCCACTTCTTCATCATCAACTTCGGTGTTTGTTTCACCAGAAAGTGCCGAAGTGTCTTGAATACTCGGTGATGACCGTTTCCTCTTTCTTTCCGGAGTCTTCTGTTCATCAGAAGCTCTTTGAGGGACTTTTTCTTCAATCGATTCAGGAGCATCTTCCGGGACGAAAATTGGGAATTTCAAATAAAAACTTTCATGCATACAACAGGTGAATCCTTGTTTGTAAAAATCATAGTTGGCTTCTTTCAAAGTGAACGGATCGTTTCTGGTCATCTGCTTCCTTCCGCAGTTGCAGGACGAAGTGAATCTATATCCACTATTGTGTGGCAAATGAGTATCTTCGTGATCTCCATGTTTGCAGTTGTGACCAGTAACAGAGACAGCTTCGCACCGTTGATGATCCTTCCACCATAAATCATGACAGGCTGTTGATAAGGACTCAATTAATTCTGCCAGAGCTTCACCAGTGACAGGCAAAGATGCGATAATTTTGTTCAATTCGACTTGGTGCTCTTGTTCCGTAAAGTAGCCCTTGGCCATCAATGCTTTTCGATAAGCTTGGAATGCTTTTTCAAAGTGGCTACTCTCGATTCTAAAATAAACCAACATAGATTAATCTAAAAACATAAAAACATACGATTGAACGAGTTCAAGCTCCGGGATCAACTCCGTCAAATCATCTCTGCCGATTGGTCTTTTCACGATAGCATCGAAAACAGCTTCAGCTCCAACAACAAACTCCTTCAACGTAGGGAAACAGTAAAAATGAATATCGTCGTCTCCATAATTAAATGCATTTTGGATGTGATTTCTGATGAATCCACCACAATCAGGATCCGGTTCGTCGTCAACACCACCGGGATGGATGAGCCGATGATCTGCGAGTCTAAGCACTAAATCTGCTAGGATGTCTCGAGGCTCTTCTTTCGGAGACTTGCAGATAAAAACGGATCGTAAATTCGAGATATCTGGCAAGTGGCCGATGCATGACGACCTGAAGCTGATCGGGTTAAATCTTGTAATGAAAATGCAACATACATATTGGAGTCATCCATGAGTCTGACCAATTTCATATTATCATAAATCTGATTTGCCCA
Organism: Halicephalobus sp. NKZ332; assembly: GCA_009761265.1. NCBI lineage: Eukaryota > Metazoa > Nematoda > Chromadorea > Rhabditida > Panagrolaimidae > Halicephalobus > Halicephalobus sp. NKZ332. The sequence goes on along the minus strand of VOSG01000013.1, from coordinate 33,104 downwards.
GCACTGTTCCAGTTTCTCTGTTATTTCCCTTTTTTTATTAATGTGTAAGTCATATCGAAGAGCCTTGTCCGAGAAAAGAAAACAGCATCTGGGAACTGCCAGTCTTCCGTGTTCCAGCCAGTCCGACGGGACTCCTTCTTTTGCTTGGAGTTTCTTGATAATAGAATGCATATTGTTCATCCTCATTCTATTGATTTGAGACAAGGTTTTCAGCCAGTGGGTGTCAAAGTACCGTCCTTGCTCGACAAAGAAGACCAGATGGCTGAGCAGGAAGATAACGTGAAGCAGATTCACTTCTTCGTACTCTGATTGGGCCAACTTCTCGAAGAAAGACTAAAAATAAAGCTACTTATTTGAATCATATCGATATAAAAACCTTATTTTTGCTGTTTTCGGATGCAAATAAGTCGAACTGATAATCAACGTCGTGTATTCCGTGAAGCACCAAATACAAAGTCAACTCTTCTTCGATAAAATGTGTCTCAATCTGAAAACCTATATTAAGAAAACAACTTTAATATATGGACTGACAAAAATTTCCGGATCTCCATCATCTGATTGACCAGCGAAAACAAAAGTTTGAGTGGCGTCGTTGGCGATATCGCTCTTCTTCCATTCTGCAGAATCTTTTCCAATTATCCCAACAACTAGTATCCCATCTTCCTCAACAGATTCGTGGATAGACAAAGCTTTTTGGAAGAAATCTGTAAGTTTCAAAGACATCGAAGGAGATTTTACAACTCGACGTTCAATTCGAATTTGAGCTGTTCTCGCTATTCAGAATGCTTTGCCAGAGATGCGAAAAATGAATTTCCAAATTCCCGGAAATAACACTAACCCAAAAAACCACATATTTTCCCAAAGCAATCTTTCCACTATCGTATTTGGAACTGGAATTCTATCTTTATCTTCGAATCGAACAAGGATCTAATAAACATCTTTGATATTAATATTTCTGTTCACAATTCATCCTTTGGAATTTGCTCACAAATACGAAAGCAGTAAACGATCATTTTATTTATCAATATATCCATCGAAAGGAGACATTTTTGTATCCGAATTCTTAGAATCCAACAATCTATCAAGCCAAGTTCTCACGTAACTTGAAATTCATTCCATTGTCATGGTTGAAAATAACCTTTCTATCGATAACTACTCAAAATTTGATTCCTTACAGACTGACTTTATGGTATAAATCGATAAATACCTTGGCAAAAAGACTACAAAACTTGTAAACGCGCTAATCTGGGAGATCTCCTAACAGGAGTATTTAATTCTGTAAATGGTTTCCTGCTACTAGCAACAGGAAGTTGACGGAAGACGTCGACGGTGGAGGGGGTCCCAATGGCTTTCGAGGTGTTTAGAGACTTTTTGGCTGGTGTCTTAGTACTGACAACAGATGTTCCTGCTGTCTTAGCCTTAGTAGAATTAGGTAAACTGCTCCTACCCCGTGAAGACAAAGCTCGTGCAGCTGGAGTGGACGCTACTGCTCTCGATACTGTGTTTCCGAAAGACACTGACGAGTTGAGGTTGTTCTCGTCAGCATACCTCGGTGGTCTTCCTCTGTGCTTGGCAGTCGAAGACGGGGTCACCCCATCGTTGTTATTGAGTTCAACGATCTTCGGACCTGTCGATTTCGAAACATATGGGATCATCTTGGAACCCGATGAATAGATCTGAAAGTTATCTGGCTTATTCTCTCTCAGTCAGATTAATTTATCCCGACTTTTAAAATCTTTGAAACCATTTCCTTGATCTATGGGACCCCATTCGGTCAAAAACAAAACGCCTATCGACTTACAGTAGAATTGTCGATTTTACGAAGATCACTCATTGCAGAGGTGTGGAGTATTCTTCTTGTTCTTCTTTCGACAATCTCCTCCATCATAACTTGTCTGGACGTGGGTTCCGGCAGAGAACGAACGGATTCGAAAGATTCATTATGTCTCGCTCGCTTCTTCGGAGGCTCGGCGAATGATCTCTGTTTAACCTTCCGTACTTCCCTGTTCCACACTTCTACGACATTCTCGTTTTCATCTTCGTAACCAGATTGATATCCTTCCGACGAATTAATGTCGGCCAAAACAGGTAACAGAGCATTTCTCCATCTCTTCAAACAGTTCTGAGTAGTTTTCGGCATCCTGTCAAACTCGTCTTGTGAATATTCCATCAACTTCAATCCATCAGGAGGTGGATTCTCAATACTGTGGTTCACCAGATCACTCATCGCCAACTGTTCGATGCTCTCGTAATCCTGTAATCCATAAATTACTCAGAAACAGTAATCCAAACAACTCACGGCCTCTTCCGGATCACATTCCGTCAGTCGACCAGAATGATAGCAAGTGTAGAAAGACCTCAGCAAACCATTCTCACCTGGCATTTGAAGCAAAGTCCCGATGAAGGAAAATGATCCAGGTGAAACCGTCATATCTGAAATGAAATGATCAGAATCTGTAATAAACCATAAATCAGACCTGCAGAATCCTCATGATTTCCAGTAGTAATCGCAGGCAACGAGGCTCGCTTCCTTTTGTTAGATAATCCAGGAATGTCTCCTCTGACTTCAAAAATAGGGAATTTGACAGATCTCTTTGATCTTTCGGCACTTCTTCCCATGACAAATTCCATGGTTTTGTTATTCAAGTAATCGTCGTAATAATCTGGCAGAGTGATTCGTGGAGTTCGTTGTGATCGGTTCGTGCTAGGCACCAGTTCCATACTTCTAGAAGGTATATATGTTGAGCACTGGACCGGTTCCAGAGAAGTGAGATCGAAGGATTCTGAATGAACACGTAACTAGGGAAAGCGAGGAATAAAACTTACCATAACCATGAAGTGTTTCCAAGTGATAGTAGAACTTTACACAAGCAGTATACTTTTCTTTCTTAGTTTCAACTGCGGCTGCTTCTAGTCTTTCGTGCCAGCGGTTCTTCTTCTCGTTGAAGTTCGGCTTATTGGATTTCACCTTGAAGGCATTCCTCCTCAAGAAGGCCGGTCGAGCAGAGTCCAATGTAGAGACATCAAATATTTTTCGATTCACTTCTGCCGAAGAAATACGATCAACAACAGTCTCCAGACGGGTTCTTCGTTTTTTATACTCAGGACACTTCAAGGCGATCTTTCCATTCGACATATAAACATTGCATTGGAGATTCCTACTCCATGGATGGGGATTAGAGAACCCATGTTTATAAATCGAGAACGGTTTTTCCGAGGACATCTGATCTGAAATAGATTTTTATGTGAGAATACTGGAGCAGTCACAAGTGGATATCGTTGAAATCAATGGAGACTCAAAGTGGCGCCAAAAACGAAAAAATTCGAAAAAGAGCGAGCGCGCAAATCGTCGTTCTCTCCGGGAACCCTCATCCGAAAATCGGATTCCTTCTTCCACATCAATTAGAAGACTTTCACTAGAGCTGTTCGCTCTGCACTTTCCGACCGGTTCCAAGGTGTTCGAACTGGAAGTGGATGAATTATGTTGGAAATTAAAGATATTGGGAAATCGACAGCTAGGTACATCCTCGGAGAACGTGACTCTGAGTCAGTTCCAAATCTCCTTTTCAATTATTCAGTTCCCAGTGATAACACTCGACTCTACTCGTTTAAACCATAATCACTGACCTCAAATCCAATCTTCCCTCATGACCAGAGTTGATATCGGAAAGTAAAATTCAACTTGATATTGACCATGAACACCACTAATGGTCTATCAGAATTTCAGTAAAAGAATTGATAATTTCGATAATAATTCCATCGAACTGTAGCATAATGACAATTGTGATATCATATCTTGCAAAATCATGAGTTTAACTGAGTCAATTTGTATTCGTCACCTCTATGAATTTAGTTGGACTTATAGTTTCAGACAGTTTCGATATTCGCCTGAAAGTTGTTGTTTTTCAGAATAAGCTAATAACAAAGTAACAGCCGATGTTATTTTCCTTAAAAGGTATCAAAAAGATTGTCAAATTCTTACAAATCAATATGCCAATTATCAAATTGTTGAGTTCGAGGATATCCATCGAATGTATTAGTTATTTATCTTTCCATATTAAAACTCATTGAAATTATTCTTCTCGTCTATTAATAGAGGATTTTGTGATCAGTGAGCTGTAGTTCACACTATTGAATATTTAGGCTGTCTTTAACATTTCAATCAACTACGAGTCCTCCAGAATCGAGAAAGTTTTCCCGGATGAAACACTCCCGTACTGGATCCATCAAAGATTAACAAAACAATTCGTCAGGAATTTGCTGATGAAACTTCTTCACTTTGATCCAGTTCAGAGATTAATAGCAACAGAGAACAGAGTTCTGTGAATTCAACTTCTTTCGAAATCGAATAGGAATGACCGGCGTCGCCCCGTATCCGTATTTCCTCATAGAAAACATGTACAAGATTCCGAAAAAGTGGATACCATTAATTTAGTTGCAATTAAACAACTATGAGCACACGAGATCCCAGAATTGGATCCAACGTTGAATTGTTTCCAGTTTACAAATCGAAGTTCAGACAAAAAAGTCGTAAATGAATGTATCACTCTTATCGCGTTAAAAACAATTCCGATGTTTACCAATAATAAATAATCATTGGAAAAAGAAACTGACATCAAATAGAATACAACAGTAGGAAATGATTATTTTGAACTTGGCAGAAATTCCTTCGAGAAACATTGGCGCTGATGGCACGTTGCCAATTTTGGGATGCGAAACTAATTAAGTTTGGTTGTCGTCGACGATGACTTCTTCTTTTTTCCTCACGTCATTCAGCCATTATGGATCCATTAAGCAACTGAAACAACTATTCTGGAAGCCGTACTATTTTCCTGTGCTCTTTCTAGATTCTATTGTAGCGATCTGTTACTACTACTTCCTTTATATCAACGGTTTGTTCTTCGCTCTTATTCTTTTCTAATTCTTTCTTTCCAGACATGTCCAATGTGTGTCTAGTCTCTTCTAGCAGAGATCTAACAAGTAACAATTCACTAAATTATCCGCTGTCTGAAGTTCTAATCCAACCTATTCCTGTCTATAGAGACTTTGCTGTCTTCAACGAAGGTGAATTCTGCCATTTTACAACTTAATCTCCATCACTACTCTTTTTTCAGGAGCGAGAATATTCAACTCTTCAGGAACATGGAGAGATGCTCCGAGTATCCGGTATTTCTACGGGGTGCCGATCATGTATGATGTTCGATACAGCGCAAAAACGTTGCTACGAAAGGACAGGAGGACAAAAAAAGAAATCTGTTGGCTAATGTCGGGGAATCGAGGCTTCTTTGAGATGGATTTGAATGACCCAATTGACATTTCTTTTGTCAGATATGAACACTACGAGATCAATAATGCCAAGGATCGCGTCAATACACCGACAGAGTTCAGAGTCTTTGTGAGTACAACACCTCTAATGTTTCTTAATTTTGGATTCTAGGGCTACAATAGTACGATCGTCGACAACTACATCTTTCTGACGGAATTTACCTTCTCCTCTGGAGACAAAGAAGCTGTTCCAATAATACCCGTTCCATACAAGATCTCGAGAGTAAAGGTAGAAGTATCGGGTAATCGCGACGGCACATCCTTCACTAGTCTTTGTAAATTCTATGTTTACGGATCTTTGTAATTATTTGGTTGACAACACAGACTCGATTTAAGTACTTTTATGGTAGGGAAGCTACTATTGAGTCACCTTCAAACTGACAAAAGACCCGTTCTTTTTCGGAGAAATGCATTTTGAATAAAAATTACAAACTTCTCGATGGAGGAAGGCTGGGTTGATGTGTTTGCTTCATCATTTTTCTCTTTTCCTCCCTTTGGTCCAAATAGGCATTCAACCTGTCTGTCAATGGAGCCGTATCATGGAGGATAATTGGGAGTAATACGAGGGCATGGAACACTCCAATGACTAAAACGAGGAATATCGTTTTGAAGAAAACCAAGACCATGTAGGAGTTGATAAATGCAAGGACTGTCACTCCCAGGATGGTTGACAAGGAACCGTGGACGACTGCAAATTTGTTTTTGATCGATTTTATTGAAATAAAAAACCTACCAGGCCATGCCAACTTCTCCATGGCGTCGATACAACGTTCCTTCGGACTCAGATCCTGTTCGTTGGAGATAAATCCGTAAGTTACGTGAGCACTAAACTCGATGGAGAACCCAATGGAAAGAATCAAGGTGATCATGCTGATGGGATCCAACTTGACACCCCAGAGCGAGAGAAAGCCGATAACCCCCAAATCTATCGTGATGATGGCAATGGTGATCCAGAAGGCGCAGATCGGGTTCGGGATGAAGAGCAGTGCGATGATAATCATACATAGAATGGCCAAAGAGTCGTTCTGTAAAGTATTCGGAAGGAGGACGTTCAGTTGGTCTGCGATCGGTCTGGATTGCTGATAAGTGACGATGTTCAGTTGGGGATGTCGACTGGCGATATCTCTTAACTCCCGAGTCACTCTCACCAGGTCCGTAGGAGTATTAAACTCAGTGACTCCAATTCTGAATCTGAAGGACTTCAACACTAGATTGTCCAGATCGTCTTCGTTGATCCAAACGAAATCCTGAGACCACAGTTTGTAGAAGGCAAACAACTGGGACCACTCGTAGACCCCTCTGACCCAGGAAAAGTGATCGTCGTTCAGAAAAGCGCCTGTCTGGTTAGAGTACTTGATGTACTCCCTGGTCCAGACTTGGGTCCCTTTCCTTCCGATCGAGTACTCCACGTTTTCGAATTCGACTATTACGGAATCTATCCATTCTCGATTCCTCGGATCTGTCATGTTGGGGGCGTTCACGACAGCGATCTCGATCTGGTCTCCTCCATGGAAAAGTTCTATTTCCACATTCAACGTTCTAACAAGAGGATCTGTCTTGATCAGAAGTTTTTCGTGATCGAGGCCTTGTTCCATCGTAACCAATCCCCAGATAGAGAGACCGATGTAGCAAATGAAGATAATGAAGATGACGACCTTAGTCTTCCAGTTAAGAAGAATGTTGACATAGTACTTTCTGGAAGAAGAAATTGGTTTCAGTTTATCGAGCAAAGGTTCTTACCTGAAGAACTGACCCATGAATCCTCTGCTTTTGCTAGCCAAGTTAATTTGTTCGTTCGAAGAGTTACTTGTGGAGCTGGATCCGTAGTGACCAGGTCTCTGATAATCGTCAACTCCATATCGAGCAAGTTTCTTCATCGTATTTAACTGACGCAACTGTCGATCGTCGACGACATGGATCTTCGCTGTCGATGAGCTGGTCGATGCAGGAGGAGACTGAGAACTATCGCTGTAATGATCTCTAGCTTTCAGACAAGGCACACAGGCGTTTCTTCCTTCCATTTGGTGTTTTGCGCTCAGAACCATGAGAGCGGCGAAGAAAGTCACCTGATAGAGGAAGGTGAAGAACATGCAAGCTGATGTCATTATGCAGAACCCTCTCACAGCCAGGATATCTGTCCAGCAACCGATAGCGAAAGAAAACACATCTGTCATCGAGGTGATGAAGATGGCCACACTAGCTTCTGACATGGCTTCTACCATTCTGGCCTTAAGGACTTCTTTGGATTTCCCTGGGAAGGCGAGTTCCGTGTTGTGCCAAGCAGCTACAGTAATGAACATGTCGTCGACACCGATGGCTGGAAGTAGGAAATTACACATATTTGGCGAAGTGGAAACTTACAGAGAACAAGGAATGGAGCGACGAGGACGATCTCGGCGAAGAAGCATCCACACCAGAGGAGCAATCCGATACCGCTCACGATGGCCATCCCAGAGGAAAGAACACCCCCTAAGGCGAGAACAGGCTTCGATCTCAGCCAATCAATGTGGATGGGGGATATCCCGTCTCCTTGAAACCCGAAGACCCACTTCATCGAGTAAATAGTTGTGAAACCTATTAGAACGATTACAGTGACCGTGAAATAAGGCTTCAATCTGTTTGCATTGTTCGTTAGCCCCTGGTCGAAGATTCTGGAGTGCTTCAGATGGACTTCCAACAGAGAGTTGTTGGACCAGTTCTCGTCAATGTACTTGACTGCAGCGTTCTCAAACTCGACAGCCATCTGATCGAATTCTGGAGTGTCGAATCTGAAGAAGTACCAGAGTCTCATTCCTTGGGCTATCTTGATGGAGTCGTTTTTGAACGTCTCTACTCCTCCGACGTTGAAAGCCAGATAAATCGGCGAGCCTCTCGTGTTCGCCCGAGGAAAGGTGATCCCGATACCGTGAGATTCAAACTCGGATCTTCTTCGCAAAAGCTCGATGATTCCCGTTTGTCGATAGCACTCCCCATTCCAATTCAGACAAATGTCCTGGAATCGGACTCTATTTCCTTCAATATGGGCTGTGTTATTTGTTCTCCATTTTCTCTGCATTTCGAAAGAGACGTGTTCTGGAATAAAAGATTCGAGTTTGGCGATTTCGTCGAGATACTTTTCCTCGAGAATATTAGGATATGTGTGGGTACCGAAGCCTTCTGTCTCTCTTCCGTGGACGACCAGATAGACGTAGCGATTCCATTCGAAGGTTCTTTCCGGAAGGAACTCGTTTACTCTAATTGGCCAAAGCTGGAAAAAATTGATATCAAGTCCATCAACTTTAATTTAAAAAACTTGAAAAAGCCAAAAATCAAAAGTTTCCGAATATCACAATTGGCGGCAATTACGGGTAGTACAAAGGAAATTTCGACTTTTAGTTTTTATGTGTTTTTACACATTGTCTAATTTTCTTCGTAATCGATTTTCAGCCTACCTTGGAGAGGACCTTTTCTTCCTCCCACACTGGAGCTGTTGCTGGGGTGTACAGTCTCTTGGCATCTAGCAAAGTCAACTCCCCTATCCACAGGAAGCCAATGCTAAGGAATCCGGTCAACAACATAGGCAGAATGATGAATACCCAATAGTAATCCACGAGGTACTCTCTCGTGAACCAGGCAAAGAGCCGCATCAGAGGCTTGTCCAATGTTGGGATATGGCATCGCATCCTGAAAGCATGTATCGAAAATAAGAAAACCAAAAGTTTCTAAAGTCGGATTAGCGCAGTTTTGGAACACGGAGTCTGTGTCTCAGCATTAAAAAACGAGAAGGAACCAGGGCAACCTTGAGTTGGCATTAATCCGAGGTGATCGGTCTAAATCCCAACTAAGTTTCCTACAGAACAGTGAGTAAGAATAATTGCCCCATTTTTGACGAACGAAATTTTAGTCTTGTTTTTTGGCCAAGACGAGTTCCATTGACAGTTTTGACTCGAAAAAACCGAAAGGCGCTTTTTGACAGGTTTTTATCATGTTTTCGGAGGCCAAAACTCGTCTGTAGGACAAGGGGAAATAATCTCTTACTTTTGTAATTTTTTCATCAAATTTCCTAGGATTAGTCTGGGACTCTAAAAGTACAGAACTTCACCACTTTTAAAAATGATTTCGAGAGAAAGTGAAAATATTTGAAACACCCCAAATTGGGGTCGGGGTGGAATTAGTGTGTTCCAGAAAGTTTACATAAAATCAGGATTTACGTAATCGAATTATTTGATAGGATCGATTTGATGAAACAGAAGCATTAGCCGCGATCGTTTGCGCAAAACGGCTGGATCCGAGGAAAATGATTGACTTCCTTTTTGGCTGCAAAAAATAGCCACAACGCGATTCGACGTCAAAACTGGTCCTGCCGATCGAACGCGAATGTTTAGAAACAACCAGAAGTAGACAAGACAATTGGATGAAGGATTGTGGATGGATCCAGTGAAAGGCACTTGACCTGAGACAAACTTTCAGGGGAGTTCTAGTATTAAATTTAAAGAAATTGAATGACTGCAGAGGGTTTGTGAGAAATTAACAATATCATCTCGGGATGGGACGGAAACAAATATTAGTCTCCGAAAATAAAATATCAAATTGACAACGAATTCCGATTCAAAACGCTATCACACACTACAGAACTCTCAATAAATTAGACTTGTCGCGGGAGAAGATGAACCTGTTCTGGGTTATAAATACATCTGATGCTTTCCCAGAAAGCCTTCCAGAAGGAAGGAAAAAATCGGAAAATATATCACGTGTCGAAAGAAAGCCAAGTCTGATCGGATTGGCGGTGTCCGGATCTGGAGTCAGCCAAGCGATGAATCAACAAATCGTTTTTTCTTTCATCTTGTTACTTCGACAGTCTCCTGAGGCGAGCGATCCGCATCCCTAATCCTGAAAGCACGCCAGGAGCCGGGGCAGGACTCTATTCAAGGCAGAAGACAAGAAGAAAAAGTGCAATGACGGAAGATCACTTCCGATAATCTCTTTTGGACTCCAATTGATGTTTTTTGATCACTCGCATAAAAGAATAACATCGAAAATAAACTTCGATGTGCACACGTCCTGGAATCAAAATGGCAATTTTCCGGTTTTCCACCTTTTCAAACAGGGCGCGCGCAACCTGCGACTGGAGATGGGTCTCGGAGCGAAGAAATTTCCTTCCGCCGGCTTGCTGATTGCTAAGGTTTGTTTTCATGTTTTGTTATCCTTTCTCTTTCTCTTTCGTTGTTTTCCCCTTATTTTTGATTTACCATAATCTTTGCACATTGAACATCCCGTATCCCGTAAATCCAGTGCATTCTGCCCCTACCCGATATATGAATTTCTGCAACTTTCGCTAATTTTCATCATTTTTGATCCGCTCGTTTATCAATAGCCTGTCAACGATTTGTTTGCATTTTACGTAATTTCTTTACCTGAGCAGTTTCTTTTCAGATCGAAGAATGTCGGAGTCAGCACCATCACCTCCACCTTCGCAAGCTTCTGCAGGAGATGCTGTCCTTAAAGCCGAAGAATACAAGGCTTATTTTGAGAATAATCCTGGTTCGTTTGAAGAACTCCACCGAAAAACCCGTGATATATTCCCGATGTGCTTTGAGGGTGCTAAGTTTATGGTTCAGAAGGCTCTCAGCTCTCGTTTCCAGGTGATTTCTTTGTCGCATCCCATTTGATGACATTCTAAGTACTTCAGGTTTCTCATACTCTTAGCGTTTCTGCTGCGAATACGGGTTATCGATTTGGAGCGACGTACATTGGCAAGAAAGAATATGCCCCTTCAGAGAGCTATCCTGTTCTGTTAGGTGATATCGATGGATCCGGAAATACTTCTGCAACTGCAATCCATCAACCATCCAAGAACTGGCGTTTGAAGTTCCAAGGACAGACTCAGAAAGGTGCTATCACTGCTGCCCAAGGAACCCTTGAACGAAGAGGACGCTTGTCGACAGCGAGCGTTATGCTCGGCAACACCGATCTTATTAATAACAGCGGTATCGTTGTTGGTCATTATCTGAGACGTCTTACCAAGAAGATCGATGTGGGAGCCGAGCTCGTTTATCAATACGGAAGGCAAATCCCTGGTGAGTTTGGCATTGACAAAATATCCATATAGCTGGTTTCTAGGCGGACAGGTCAGCGTTCTTTCCTACGGATTTCGTTATACTGCCCCCAAGTGGATCCTTTCCTCTACTCTAAGTACGTCAGGTGCTCATGTCTGTTATTACCACAAGGAATCGGAGGGTCTTCAATTTGGAGTTGAGTTCGAATCCAATTTCCGAATGAGCGAAGCTGTTACCACATTTGCGTACCAAGCAGAACTTCCCGATACCGGAGTGACAATGCGTGCTTCCTGCGATACGAACTGGACTGTCGGTGCTGTCTTCGAGAAGCGTCTCTCCCCAACGTTACCGTTTACGCTCGCAATCAGTGGCTTGCTCAACCACGTCAAGGCACAGGGCAAATTTGGTGTCGGTCTCATTATTGGCTAAGTTGCTCCTGGACCATTTCCTCAGCGTAGAATTGTTCTCATTGATAAATTAGGACTCCCATAGGTTGAATAGTTGTTATGTTTGTTCTATTTCTTATTACGACTGTTGGATTCTTGGTCTGCCTTATCGTCATGGATAATATTTTTTTCAAATGATGTCAATGGCAAAAAAGTCGGATGTTCTCAGAGTAAATCTGGAGCGAAGTTCACATCAAAGACGTCAGATAATACGTATTTTCCATCACAGAACTCGAACTCCTAGTCAGTGAACAAGGGAAAGAATTTTACGCCACTGAACTACGGAGTTGGAGGGGAAAGAGCCGTGGGAAAAGGTGCTTGGATTTGATTGCATTGATTTGGATTATGAACTTTAAACGTAATTAATTTCATTTGACCAAGACACCGAATAATTAGGACGGGGTTTCCACGCTGAGCTGTTGCCCTGGCGCCAGTAGCCTTGGGTAATCTGTTTTGGCGACTCTTCTGGCCAGTCAAGACGGAATTCGAAATATGTTTTCCCTCCGAAAAATTGTTCTCTCATTTCGAAAACAATATTCAAGAATCCTATTGCTTTCGATTCCAAAAAAGGTCCATTTTAGACAAATCCATGAAATAGGGCTCCCAAAAAACTGAATAACTTTTGGCAAAAGATGAGAATTTTGAAGAGCCGCTGCCAGTTTTTCTGGACGACTCCCACGAGGACTGGCCCATCGGGTGCACTTTGCCAGCCAAGGGTCTTGCAACATGGAGTTTGCAGCTCCAATTGGCCATTACCCTCTTTACATAAAGCGCGTTTTTCTTGATATAAAGATATGTCCATCTATTCTCTACTAACGGCTCTCCTAATGACATTACCAATTTCCGGATCAAAAAAGTGCAGAAGACATGCTTAGTCCTCGGATTGCCTTGCCCAATTTTCCCTTTCAATTCAATTTCATCCCTCCAAAGGAAAGAAATATGCCACAATTTCAGTCTCAAACTGATGCTTGTACTTTCTAATGTACTAAAGTACAAGTCTGCTTCAAGGTTTATTGACCAGTTGCTCCGGTCAACCGACGTTTTTTAAATTCAGTCTTTTTTGACAAGAACCGTTGTTTTCCAATGTAGCTGTCTTCCATAAAATTTAGTTCGTTTAGAAAAGTCAAACTTATTTCGTTATTCCCTCGAGGAAGTAAAAAACGTCCCAACAATTCATTCGGGTCGGGTATTTTCGGAATAAAACATGTTTTTGTAAAAATTAAGAATTCTAGGTGTTTGGAAATGGAATGGCTGCAACGACACATATTGGCAGCCGCCGCGGGAAGCTCGAAGCTATCCTCGGCCGTCAGCTATGCTCAATCCTCACTTCCCAGGTCCTTCAGCGGGAATCGGTTTGAGAAGGATGATTACATGAGACTGATGACTTCGTCCCACTCCTCCCCGACCTCCCCCTTGAGTTTTCGCGGAGGAACAGTCTCGGAAAGTTTCCCGGAGCCTTCTGGATGTGTAAGTTTCGGTTTCATCTAGGCAGTCTAGAGTTTTCTCTGATCGCGTCGAATTCATGATCAAGTTAATCGAGGCGAACTCGTTTGGCAGGTCAAGTGCATGTGTTTCTCCTCGAGTCGTTTCTCACTTTCACTTTTACATTTCGATTTTATTTTTCTCAACTAATTTGTTCAAATTAAAACTGATTTGGAACAGAAAGTTAATTTGACTTGTTTTCATTGTCGAGTTTGTTTGCCTGGAGTTTCTTTCTATCTGCTACAGGACCACTAAGCTCTTTCCTTGTGATTAAGAGACTTTATTTGCTCTTTCTGATGGAATAAAAAACTTGAAGTGCATCCTGGAAAGTTAACTTCCCTGAGCTCATTACGGGCTTTTTTGAGTCAGCTATCTTCCTTTATCAAACAATGAACCAGCTCACTGGAATGATGAGCGTCACGTACCAATCAAGAATCTATTCTAAAATTATCCCTTTATCAACAATTCGCCCGTTGACCTTCAGCTCTGATTCACTATCACAAATTGTTTACACAGTCAACCATCAACAGCGATCCTGGAAACAAACTTTTAGACAACACATCTTTGATCACTTAATGCTTCCTCAAAAGTCTTGTTTACATGGTCTCGACCAGTCAATCATATCCTATCTGGTCTTTTGATTGGTCATTTGACCGCGACTGACTCGCACTGTCCCCTATTGCGAAATGTTTCCCTTCGATAATCAGCCGATCCGGATTCCCTGGAGCCTGGATTTTTATTTCAAAGCCGAAAGTTTATTGTTATTGTTCCAATTTTCCGAGAAGCTGTTCCGTGATCATTCTTCCGACTGCATTTTTGGCTAAAAATCGGCAACACGTGTTGTTCTTTTGTTGCAGATATTTTCATATGAAAGTTTTCAATAGGCAGAAGTTTTTCGATGAAATCCCCTAATAATCGAAGAATTTCATGTTTGTTGTCCTTTCTCACGCGGTGTGTTGAACTTGGAGTCAAACCATCCTGTTTTTGTTAGCTTCAATTCTCCACCTTGTGTCAACTTTACTTCAAGTCGCGCACGTTCCTTTACCCACTGCCTGCTTCTACAATCAATTGTTGTTTTTACGTCAATGGCATTTTTATATCTCGGTAATATCACACGAAAGAAAGTCTTATCGATAAGGAGCATAAGTAGGCTTCGTTTTTCAGCCCATCTTGTTTTAGATTAACGTGTCTTGCATTTGGTAAGGACAAAATAATAGATACCTTCGGTATCCGATGTCAGAACTCGAGCATGGCCGATCAGAAGTTCCAAAAAGCGGCCGAACATAGCGATCAGCTGGTCAGCGCGAGACATTGCGCGACCGATTATTTCTTTTTCATGGCCGTCCAACACGCTGCCATTTGTTGATTTTGACAGCCTGCAGCTGTTTGCGCAGTTTCTTACCGATTTTATATCCCTTCCACCTACATTTTTGTGGACCGACCATCTGCTTCTTCCAGTTGACCTTGTCTAGTGAATTTCTCTCTTGGAAGTATGTTTCGATGATGTTTCCTCCCTCTTTCCTTTGAATCCATTTCCTTGCGTGTCTTACAGATTCATGATTTTTTGATAAGACCATGCTTTCTTCACTACAACCTCTGTGTTATTGATTCCTGATTACCAGGACTAGGCCTACAGGAGCTTCTTTATCAGCCTGTTCAGTGACCCGATAGGTGTTCAGTTAATTTATCTCGCAGTTATAATGACCATATCACATGAGTTTTCAACAAAGATTCTCATTCTCATGAGTATTAATTGCTTGAAAGGTCTTTCTTTCGAAATCGTCACTTACAATGATCTTTAAAACTTGTTTCATAATGAATTCATATATGAATATTCTCTGTGGAGTATTTATTACCCTTTGCAAATCGGAATGCACTTCGCGGACATTGAAGTTGTCGATCTGTTTTTTCCAAGGCAACGCACCACCCAATTCGGCTTCTTTTATTCATTGGCCCTATAAAACAGCTTCTGTGTAGACTCTGAAAGGTGCTATCTTCTGGTTTGTACTTTTTATCCCATTTCTACTTTAAGTTTTTCGAGGACAACTTTCCCCCCTTTATTAATGTTATGGAATCATCGATCAGGTGTTGATAGGGTCTCGTTAAAAAGCAATGAACTTTGTTTTTGAAGGTGGAAGTGATATTTTGTTCTTCCATGGATCCATCTTATCGCAAAAGGTCTAAAATTTCGAGGCCTCTAAAATTTTCCTGTTTAATCACTCCCTTTGCGATTAACATCATTTCTTGTTTGACAAACTGACGTAATGTTGTTAAAATTGATCGCTTATTTTCAATCAAACCAAATAATGAAGTTGAAGACAAGCGAGTAACTGCTTCGCACCCAGAATGTTGGGGCGCTAGATAGGTAGCGCGGGAATCATTTTTCTGTGAAGTTTCATTTCCATGTAAATACATTTCCGCTGGTTTCTGCTGCAGAATTCGATAATGTCCATAGAAGTTTCCTCGTGATTTTTGTGTTGGATATGTGATAATTTCCCGTGTTTCAGGACTTAACCACTAACAGAATGGGTCAAAATATATCTCACCATCATAGTGATAATCGGGCATATGACGGTTGGTTTTAATTTAAATTTCTACTTGTCTCCATTGTCTATACGCCAGTTGGTTGATCCCTATCTTTGTTCCTCTATTTGCTAAAAGAAGATCGAGTCAAGCCTCGATGTCAATGTCAAAAAGCAGATTCCGGAATTTGCTTATCTCGATCCAGAGAGACAAAGGAAAGTCCGTTAATTCCTTTGCGCACTTTCACGCTATTGCCCCCGGCTCAAGTTCGCTTTCCGGTTTTCATCTTCTATTTCAAGACTTGGAGAGATTTTGACTGATTTCTCGTAGTTATTAAATTTGATGAGAGACAATCCGGTTCTGAAGGTTCTGATTCCGTGGCTGATTATCTGTCATTTTCGAAGAATTTTGAAGAACTTTGAGTTATCTGGTTATTGCAGAATGTCTCGTCACTTTAACCCGCAAATAGGCTCAAATTACTTTTCGCTTTTTGCTCTTAGGTGATTCCTCAGACAAGTGCTTTGAAAAAATCATTGGAGAGATTGAGAACGGAACAGCTGCCGTTCTGGAAAACGGTTGATCTCTGACATCTGTCCTTTCAAAAAAATCCGGAGGCGAAAAATTGTTCAACAACGGATGTGTTTTTTCACTTTCAATCAGCTCTTATTGTTGCGTCTGTTATACGTTTGCTCATGATTCAAAAGTAAAAGATTGAGGAAGCGTATTGGTTGTTTGTATTATTTGGGTGAGAAAGCTCACGACGAAGATTTGTCGATGAAAAAGCGAATCTATCTTCCGCTTTCCATTTTTACGTTAATGTAAACGCACTAGAACCTCTTTTTGTTTGATTCTTTTTTCGGCTCAACAATGCATGCTTTAATAAATCTGTTAGTTGATCTAAAAATTGCTCTGTTTTCTAAATGAGAGAATTTTCTGAGGGAAATGAGGATGAACATGTCTGGGCTTCATTTTTTCGTGCACTTTTTTGCCTTAGACAATCAGATGTATTTCCATATTACATTCTGGTTCCTTGAAAAGACTGGTTGGTCCCGCGGTTTTGCTTGTGACTGAATTCGCGCAGTTTCAAACAAGCGGAAAAGAACAAACTCCTGCATGAAAAAAAATCTTGGGTCTTGACTTCTTATCCATGATGAGAAAGTGCATAAGCGTTTTTGTCTGACAACGAAGAATGAATGATTAGAGTAGAGGTATGAGTAGACAACTGATGCGATAAGAGCGATCTTCAGCTAATGATTTTTGACTGATTGGCTTCTTTGTTAGCTGCGCTTTCTGTTTAACATTAGTTTTCTGTATAGTGTTGGGGAATGATATTTTAAATGACTGTAAAGGACTTGAATTTTAAGTTGTAGAATCAACGCCCTTGGCAGAAGTTTTCATTTAGTGTTGCAATTCCAGAGCAAATTCTTTATTCGAACGGTTTCAGCTGGGCCAGACGCATGTATTTTTGGTCCTCATTCGTGCATCTACGAGTTTTGACGATTTCATCCGTCAGAAATAAGGGAAGCAAGTGCTACGCAACGCGAATCAGGCGCTGGTGCGACCGCAATGTGTGCTCAGCCGGTTTCTGACTTTGTTGATTGCTGTAAAAAGAAAAAAGAATTGCGCACTGTGGCCTCGCTTCCGCGATATTTCGATTGATTCAAGCTTTTTGATTTTGTTACAGACTTTTTTCCTCAGGGAGGAGCGTAAATGTTGGAAATACTCCCCCCTTTACGCTGCTAATATTATCCGGTCGAGAAATGCTTGTTGCTTGATCTAGGAGCCGGTTTCTTTGCGCGTCGTTCTGTTTGGTTTTTCTCGAGAGTCGTTGACTTGTTCCGATTTGAATCGATTTGTTGATCTCTCCACTCCAGAACTAACTGCCTGCTTCCCGATCCTGTCCCATCGATTTTGAAGCGCTAGTAATGGTTAATCTTCTACCTATGACAATGGATGTTCATTTATCTCATCCAGAATCTGACTCTGACCTTAGGCTTTACTTGGGTACAAGAACAGCATCTTCGATGATTCCACCGGCATCACTAGATAACGAAAGAATGGAAGTGGATGAACCCAATTCCTTGCCGTTACAATATCCCGTAGAAATACCGTCTAATCATGGATTCGATGAAGCTGTCCCCTCGAGCGATGAGATTTATCACGCTGTGGTTAGATTCGTTGATGCTAGCGAGGCAGCGAATGGGCATTTTATTCCAATTGAAGCCCCGGTTATTTCGATGGAAGATGAAGATGATGAAATGATAGGTGATGTAGTTCTTTCTTTTGATTCTGACGAAGATTCTGATTCAACGGCTTCATGGAAAACTGTCAGTAGCCGAACAGGGGAGGACAATGAAAATCGTTCTGACGGTAAGTTTGGATCACAACCAACTGGCGTCTCTCTTTTTCTTTTTTTATACCGCAATCAACGTCTGTTTCCGAACCTTTTTTTATTGATTATCTCTTTTTGGTTCCTTGTGATGTAAAGATAATTGTTTTTTATTTTCAGGTTCGCCAGATACGGGTGTTGCTCCAACTGCTGCTTGGGGATCAGTTCCATCGTCATCTAGTCTGAGAAACTCTATCGCTCTTACGGCACAGTATTCAAGTAACAGTCGATCTAGGAACAGAGGGCCGATGCAAGGACTCTTCGATAACATTTCACGTAGAAGAGGAGATTCTCATTCTCGTCATGGAAGTGAGAATTCTGCTCCTTCTAATATTCCCACATCGTCAACACAGATTCCTCGGTCCCAAAGACGGTTGCTCAAATCCCATGCTGTTATTTCAAGGACAACTTCACCAGCATATCCACCGAGATTTCTGAATGAGACAATGGATGACATGACAAGACCAGTCAAGCTTGATCTGTTGCTCAGTACGCCTCAACCAGACCAAGAAACCATGGAAAAGCACGCCTGGAATCCAGATGATCGTTCTTTGAATATTTTCGTCAAAGACGATGATCGCCTTACTTTTCATCGTCATCCAGTTGCTCAAAGCACGGACTGCATACGTGGGAAAATCGGGTATTCTCGTGGATTTCATGTATGGCAAATAACCTGGCCTCAAAGACAAAGAGGAACTCATGCTGTTATTGGAGTTGCAACAAAGACGGCGATTCTTCACCAAGCTGGTTACACTTCTCTTATCGGACAGAATAATGATAGTTTTGGATGGGATTTGAGTGAGTTTTTTGTGTCTGAGTGTTTGAACTAAGTGTTCTTTTTTAGTTCGGAACAAGTGCTATCATGATGGGCGCAATTCAGCTGGTTGGAGTTATCCGACAATTCATGATGGTGTCTTTATTGCTCCAGATTCGTTTTACTGTATTCTCGATATGGATGAGGGCTATCTTGCTTTTGCCACAGCCGACAAGTTCCTTGGAGTTGCCTTCCGTGGACTCAAAGGAAAGAAACTTTACCCGATCGTGAGTGCTGTCTGGGGTCATTGTGAAGTTACTATGAAGTATATGGGCAGTTTGGAACGTAAGTATTATAAATTTTTCGATTCCCCAAGGCGGTTTTTGGGTGACTGATGAACGCGCACTTTTTGCTTCTGTAAGGTGTTTGTGCGTCATCGTCGTGATGGAATTTGGGAAAAATTTGATTTGATAAGAGCTTATTGTTGTTGTATTTTAGCTGAACCGAAGACCCTGATGGAGATTTGCCGTCGTCAAATTCGTATTCAAATGGTACAAGGTAATATTGGTGTCGATGAATTGCCACTGCCGCCTACATTGAAGCGATACGTTGATTGCAGCGCATGCAGGTGAAATCAATATCTGTTTTTCCAATAATATTACGGGGTTTATTGTACGTATTTTACCGTATTTTTACACAATTTATTATGCGCGCCGGTGATCTATTGCTCAATCGTGTTTCATGTGCTTAAGCTTCCCAAGATTGCTTTCTTGTGTATAGGAATCGAGCTAGCTTGTTTGTTACTTCTGTTCCCGAGTGCACGCTCAATTCAGTATAATTCGGAATCGCTAACAGGGGATCTCGGTTCACCTTGGGATTGTTTGCGTTTTACTTGCTCATGTTGTATTTTACAAGAGTAACAAATAAATCGGTGATTACTATTCAGCAGAATACAATGCAGAAGGTATGGGTCATTCGTTTTGGAAGGGATTTTGTGGGAGAACGAATCGAGGAGGGACGGGTCGGAAGCGAGATTTTGTACTTGAGTTAACTTGAGGAACTTGGGATAGACCCAGATTAAGTTGAATGTGAAGCAAGAAATAAATGACAAAAGTTTACGATTCGAGTTTTTCGTCATTGGTTCGAAAATAAAGACCTAGGAAGTCACATTGCAAATATCTGAATAAATAGTATCAATTCGGAAAAACAAATACGTCGATCTCGTTTCATTTTTGTCATTAAAAAAACTCCTTGAGTACATCTGCACATGTTTATTACATATTGACATATAAAAAGGATCGTAAATATTCTTCAAGGTCTGGCAAAGCCAAACAGGTCATGTTTTTATTATTGTGATGGTTATTCATCGATGAATCTGATGCAGAAGTTCTATCATCTGATTTGAATGTCCCGTAGTGTTTTTGATGATATTTTGGGTATCGTTGGGCAAGGAAACAAACAAGCACGGCGTTCAAAATAAAAAACAAAGAAGTGCATTAAATACAAAGGGCAGGACAAGTTTTAGAAACTCTGGAATGTTTTAGAACCTTACTCCAGGATAATTTCGCAATGACTTTCATCTTTGGTTTTTACAAAAAAATTAATCTCGAAGTCAATTATGAAATATCTTCGTGACAAAGTTCATTTCTCCTTTTCGCGATGGTTTTAAATCTATACAATTCAGGAGAACGTTTAAAAACCAGGGATCTTGAACATATTTGGAAAACTCTGAGATAACATACAGTTCATCTAAAAATATAAATTAATTAGGATTGTCTGGAGAAATTCAACATCAGCGTTTTCAAATACTTTCACACCGCTGTTGAAACGTCTCCCGCTCCTCTCAACGCGAAAAATTCTTCGCTTATTTTCAACTTGCAATTTTATAATTCCTTCGTTGGATTCGTTCAGTCCACTGTATTTCCCTCTAATTCTGCTCATTTTTGTTATTTTCTAATTTAATGGCATCTCTAAACCCGCTAGTTCAAGTTAGGAATGTCCGTTCCTTGAATCATTACTACTTCAAAGCTCCTTGGCCGTTTGTCAAGAACCGGTCAACTGGATGGAGGAAGATTGGTCCGATTACTATCGAGAAGTCTCAGTATCCAGGACAGAACAGAGAATTCCCCGAGATCAGTCCGAAATTCAAGACGAAGACCGAAGCAGGAAACGATCCAAGATTGAGAAGTTTGTTTTCTGGTTTTCATATAGTGCTGTTCATCCTCAAATTAGTCGTATTTACCAGACCTAATTATATTCCCTTACTTCAGATTACACCGGTGTAGCCTCAACAGGATATACCGATCCCGAAACAGGTAAATTTGTGCCTGTAAAAGAGATGGTCCCTGAACTTGTTGTGCCCGACCTCACTGGATTCGAGTTGAAGCCTTATGTTTCCTTCAGAACAGATGTAGAAATTGAGAAGAGGTGTGTTTTTCTCGCTATTCGAGGTCGCTTGATATATCACTTATGAACTTTTTTAGAAGGACAGCGTACGAGAAGAAGGTACTGGAGAAGGGAAGTGAAGAAGCTGCGGATTTGGCTACTTCTGAAGACGAAAGATGGCCACCTCCACCAATGACTTCAAAGACACTTTTCGATCTTTACTATGCCGAGGCAGTCAGAGCAGCATGGAAGAAGAAACAGAATGAACCTTGAAACTGGTTCAGGCTTACGTAGTTTATAGTTGAGCTCATTGTTAGGATGTTTATGCCTTATTTTTGTTCGAACGGAGTGATATAAAAAATTGTTGAAATTAATTAAGATCAATTTTTGGTTACCAGTTGTGGAAATGTTGTATTTCGTGGAAAGAGCGAAGCGAGTTCAGGGGAAGTTTGAGCGCCGGCTTAGACGGTCGGAACAGAACGCCAAGCGTCACTCGTTGCATTGAAGCCGCGAATTTCAGAAATAATTTGTGAATTTTTGAGTCATTCCAGAAGATGTTCTTACTCGTTTTGCTTCGTGATGGATTCAGCTAAGCCTAGTCCACATAGTCATTGACAGAACGGGTGACGATACACGAGAAATTCAGAGTTTTCCGCGGTTTTTGTCATTGGCCCTCCCATTTATTGATTTTTTAAATTTTTACCAATTATCTCGGATTTCAACGATTTTCTATAGTGATTACGACTTTTCAGACAATGGCCAACGTGCTCCGAGTCTCAACTCGGTCATTCCACATGTCTCCGGTAGTTAGTAAGTTGCTTGTGAACCTTTTCCTCCACAACCTCTAACATTGGCCGTTGGTTAATTACTCCAACACCATTAATTGCCATCTTTCAGGCCGTGGACCACTTTCATTCGATGGTTGGTACCCTCGTGACCACAAGCCAGGTCCGTACCCGACGAATGAGAAGGAACGGAGAGCCGCAGCGATCAAGTACGGCATGAGACCCGAGGATTATCAGTGAGTTCATATATCAATTTCCGTTTCCAACTGCTTCCAATGACTGGTTTCAGACCTATCAGTAAGGACGACGTCCATCTCTATGCTGGGGACTACCCTGATGCCGGAATGGTCACCTACGATCACAAGGATCCCTACGAAAACTATGGCGACCGTCTTCATCGTCGCAATTGGGGAGAATTGGTGCCTATGGAGATGATGAGATATCGTGGTGACCGTCTGACGTTCACGGGTTTGGAGTTCGAAACTTATGGAAAGTAAGTGGAGTCGTAGAAACTTCGATTTTACCTGATTCTTTTAGCTGGAGAGCTCTATGGCTGATTCTTCGTGTCTGCCTGCCGATGGCCTTCATTTCTTACTATTTCTCCAACTCGCATCCAGATAATATTCGTTGGAGAGCTCCTGTGGTATGTTTGAGACGGAATTTACTAGATTGAAGGCTATTTTCAGCTCCCGAAGCAGTACCATTACGACTTCTACAGAGCCTTCCCCTTCGACGATCCTCGTAAATACCCGATTGTCAACTACTCCTTCGATCCCGTTGAGTAGAGTCTGGATGCTCTGTTAGGTTATTGTAGAGTAAACTGGGTGTTTTTCAAGAGGAATTTGACTAAATATGTACATTAGTGTGGACGTTTTTGAGACCGTTTTCATCGGATTCCTTACTTGCTTCGAGTTTCTGACTTCGGTGTATGTAATTGCTTTCAGTGAACTACAAGTTCCTCACAAGGCTGGCGAGCCTCGTTCATGTTGGTAAATGCAATATTATTATGAATGTATTGACAGTAGGTTTATTTGTCTTTCCACCTATTGCTAATTGAACTCTTGCAGTTTTTGATAAGCTTGTTCCGGAGATTAGAAAGCACGTAAAGGTAATACGTAAGATAGACGCTGATATGTTTTGTAAGTCTTAATGAACTGAGTGGACTTTGAAAACGACAAGTCATTTTAGTGATGCAAGAAATGCTGTTATCATCTTGCCAGTCCGTGGAGAAGGAATTCGAGAAAATGGACCCAGCTGCGAGGATGGCTAACATTGATTGTATTTCTAACGCAGTTGAGGAATTTGTATCTCTTTCGAAGCAGAAGAAGGAAGTGTCCAGGAGCTTGACGCTATCTATTAATTTTTATTTGAACAAATTTCGTGGTTACATTGCTGAATTCCGACATGAAGTGGATCTCGAATCTCCGTGTACATCGATGGAAATTGAAAAGAGTAAGTTTACGGCTTGGGGACAGGATGCAGTGGGGAGGGCTACAAGGAGACTAATGTTCAAGAACCGCATCAAAGTCGGCGGTTAATTAATAAAGCTTCCGTCATACCTTCGAGCACTAAGACTGATGATTGTAGTGTCAAAGCATGGTAACTTATGCTTGTAGGGTGAAAGCTGCCGACTTTCAGGGGGGTTTTGAGTCAGTATGGGATACAATAGGGATTTTCTCAAGTAGACTGCATTGTACTAGGAAAGGGGGTTTGCTATTCTCTGCTTGCTATGAGGGTTGTGATTTGAAATTAAACTGATTCGTGATATTTTTCCAGGGACCAAGGAAATGTTCAAGAAGCGGCTGAAAGAATATGATGAACTGAGAGATGAATATGACATTTTCGACAAACTCTTGGATTTGCCGGAAGTCACTCCAGAAGATGAGCACGAAACAGACATTCCCGACACCAGCTTAGACCACAAAGGGAGCAACTTTAGCCAGGTTGGGTTTCGAAGATGAATTATATGCCTGTTCACGCTTGGGGTTGAGTGAGGGTAGAACTTCTTTATTGATTCCTCACAATCAATTAAAACACACTAACACTGACAAATCACCACCACCTTATATACTTACTAAAGTCTCTTAACACCTCTTTAGGGTGCACCGTCAATAATGCCTTTTGTAGTTCCAAGGATACTTATTAACCTTTAAGACAATAGACTAATTGTATATATGTATGAGCTATCGTTCTTCATTTTACCTCACCGAGTGCACTCGTAGTTCCATCTTGTTGGGCTCAGTAGAAATGGGCGAAATTGAAAACTCGGTTTTAGAACAAGCTGCTAAATGGACAGAAGCAATCTCTTACACAGTTCTGCCAGAATGTAATCAACGAATTAAAGTTTCAAGAAGATTCCGGTCCGATGAGATCTAGATCGGGATCGACAGGATTGGGAATGAAGCGGACTCAGGGTGCTTTGAGGATAAAAACGGATATCGGCAGCAGGAGAGGCTCCGTGGCTGCTAGTGGCACCCCGTCGCCTAGAACGTTGTCTCCGAGACCGACGAAGACGATGAAGCTTCCACACAACGATTCCGTACCAATGTTGAATATTCCTCTTCCGAGCCCTTCTAACAGTACTTCTCCTATGGAGTATTCTCCAAGTCCAAGCTCTGGAACGAGTTTCAATTACAGTGGAGACAGTACATATTCCACCATGCCTTCGTTTTCTGGATCTCAAGAGAGCCGGCATGGGAGACAAAGAAAGTAAGTTTGATCGGTTGGAGAAAGTAGTTTTGGACTTGGTTTTTAGGTTTACTCAGAAAGCACAGCAAATGTTCAAAGAAAATAAACTGGGACCAGGAAGGCCCACGCATCACCAACAGTACCAACAGCATCCCCACCAAATGACTCCGCTGAATCACACTGGACAGCCACAACTTCAGATGAACAATGGGTCCCAGCCAAGGCCGTCTTCTGCTCAGTATATGGCTGAAGACTATCCTCCGAATGGATTGCCACAGAACCATCAATATGCATTTCAACCGAGTTATATGAGCTCTCAGATGATTCAACCGCAATTGCAACAACCGATTCAGCCGACAGGTTATCAGCAGCACCAAAGTAGTAATCCTTATTTCCCCCCACAACATCAAGCGATTGTGAGGCATAGTGCTCCGAACGGGATGCTCCGTAGAACCACGGATAATGGTCATGAACAGGAGGAGGATGATCGTCCTTGGTGTTTCTGCGGGGAACGTAGCTATGGGGACATGATAGCTTGTGACAACAGAGAGGTATGATGACTGAGAGTCGGAGATAGATTTTAACTCGGAAATTTTAGTGCACATATGAATGGTTCCACTTTTCATGTGTTGGTATTACTGAAAGACCCGTCGGTAATTGGCTCTGTCCTCAATGTCGGCGATCCTGACTGATTCCCAGATAATTTCAATCTCCGTAGTACGCGTCAAACTTTCACTCAATCTCATCGACTGTTATCCTCAAAAAGGTCTCCTTTGTGTTGGCGTTTCTGTTGTTATCTGGACAATAAAAAGTACAAAATTAACCGAATTGATTGCGCAAAAAACGTGAATCAAGGACCTGTTTCGAAAGAAACCACGCCTAAGAAATCGCCCTTTTCCGTATAAGGATCTACGAGAAGTGACGAATGATGGACTTGTCGAGATCGTTATTGACTATTTTGAATCAGTTGCAATGATGAAACTCTAGTCGAGGTATATTTCGGTTGTGGAAAAACAAATTTTCTTCCATAAGCCGGCCGCACGCGGACTTTATCTGACTTGGCGTTGTGTCCTGCGTTCTGGCAATTGATGGAACTTTCTGGAATTTTCGGTTTTCCTCTCGAAATTCCCAGCTTTACAAGGGAAATGATTTGGATATCTGTCCTAGTTCAGTTGCTAGTAATTATTGTGAGATCATCATCACAGAAAGTGTCCACGAGCTGATTTCTAAATGTTCACGTGGAATATTTTCGAATGTTCTAGAATGTCTCGATGTTGAATTCGAGTTTTTCGTGAAACTGAAGTTGCGTGTAATTTCTTTCAGTGAACAGTGTTAAACTTGTGGATTTTGCAAACTTCCATTGAACTCATCTTCATTTGGTCGTGACTCGTATAAACTCGTATATCCCCCGTAAATTTTATCGATTCTTTTTCCCGCTTTTCACTCATCTTGTTGAGTCTAATCCTTCTGATCGACAGCGAAACATTGATCTTGTCATTTTCCTGGATTAGGATTCTGTTTCGGGTTGATTTTCGGCTTCCCCAGCACGTACTCCAATATGATCTAATTTGGGTCATTGCCACGGAAGATTCGAAAAATGTGTCTTGTCTCGCGCGTCCGTGATTGTCTCCATGTAAATCTTTCCGTGTCGACTTTTTGAATTCCGTCTTTTTGCTAACACGAATGTTTTCAGGTTATTGCACTAACTTTTGTAAATCCCTATTTCTAAGATGGGAAAGGACTATTATAAGATTCTGGGTATTGCCAAGGGAGCCACTGAGGATGAGATCAAGAAGGCATACAGAAAAATGGCTCTGAAATACCATCCCGATAAGAACAAAGATCCTGGTGCAGAAACCAAGTTCAAGGTTGGTTTTGAACTAATTTCCACGCACAATGATGTAACTTTCAGGAAGTCGCCGAAGCTTACGATGTTCTCTCAGATGCCAAGAAGAAGGAGATTTACGACAAGTTCGGCGAGGAAGGACTCAAGGCCGATGGAGTTCCTGGTGGAGCTGGTGCTGGTGCCAACGGATTCCATTATCAGTTTACCGGAGATCCGATGCGGATGTTCTCTCAGATGTTCGGTAATGGCGGTGGGCTGTTCACCGATTTCGGAGGCTTCGGAGGACCTGGTGGAGCTGATGTGAGTTTTCCATATAAAATTTATTGTGTGTAATCTAACAATCTTTCAGTTCGTATTTACAAACGGCGATGACTTTGGATTCGGAATGCCCGGAATGGGCCATCCGAGACGGACTCAAAGGCAAGATCCGACCGTTCAACACGAATTGCCAGTTTCTTTGGAAGATATACACAAGGGATGCACGAAGAAGATGCGAATCACGAGAAAAGTCGTCAGTGCCGATGGCAGTGTGAAGACAGAAGACAAAGTTCTGTCGATCAACATCAAACCAGGATGGAAGTCTGGAACGAAAATTACTTTCCCGAAAGAAGGTGACCAAATGCCTGGTCGTGTGCCAGCTGACATAGCGTTCGTTATCAAGGATAAACCCCATCCGAAGTTCAAGAGAGAAGGATCAGATATCAGATATGTTCACAAGCTGTCGCTAAAAGATGCTCTGTGTGGAACATCAATTGATGTCCCTATATTAGATGGCACGAGTCAGAGAATGACTATCGACACTGTGATCAAGCCAAATTCTACGCGAAGACTCAGCGGACAAGGTCTACCAAACCCGAAGCTTAGCAACAAACGTGGAGATCTCATTGTTGAATTCAATGTGGTCTTCCCCGATTCTATTCCACCGGCTGCTAAGGACCTCATCAAGAATGCTCTACCTTGACCGCCGGCTTGATAATGCCCCAGCTGACAGAAAAAACGGGTTCATTTGAGACTTTGTCAGACGGCACTGTTACTTTTTCTTTTATCTCTTTGTACCTTTTGTTTCTATAGCTTCAAGTGAAGAGAAACTCGGATTATATTCTCTCTTTATCTTCAATGATTTTGGTTTATTCTTCCATTAACGTTTTATAAATTTACAGAAAAGTAGATTGCTGGAATCCTCTAGAAGTTTGAATGAATTATTTCTTAGGAGTATCAATTTTTAGACCAGTAAGTGTACTCTTACGAGTAACAGTTGTTGAATGCCAAATAGGGAGGCTTCCCTGTCATCGACTGGCTTTCCTCCTGTCAAAGGAGATATTTAGCTAGCGACGTGGAAACAAAATCCATTGACCGACATTCTTGTGACAACCTCAGTTGAAAGTCATCATATAATCCTCAGAGACAAATCCTAACTTTACTCTTGCTTGGTTGAATAATAATGAAATTGGAACAGCTGAGCCATTTAGGATTCCACTCTACTCCTCCATTTGGAGTTTACGCAGTCGTTCGATTGGTCTATTTATTCGTGGATGGAAATTTTTAACGTTTGGTTTTTGGATTTTCTTTAAAAATCAATTCTGCGAACCGATCCTATGCTAAGTTGCGAAGCAAAAATTGTCGGAAGCTCAACATCGAATTTTCTCAGATTTTTTGAATAAACCTCCTTGAATTTCAAAAAAAGATTAAGATGTAATTCGACCTTTTCGAATATGCGAAATTTATTTTTTTGCAATTTAGCAATTTTAAGTTGTTTTTTCCTAAGGATGAAAATTTTACTGAGGTTCTTCCATGTTTCGAGTACGTACTTGAAAACCAGCAGTTTTGTAACAGACTTTGACTTTCGTTTTATTTTTCGCCGTTGACGTTTCTGAAATAAAAATTAGCTCCAATTCGAGCTCTTCCTAAGGGCATTCGGTTTCATAACTGAAGTCGACCAAAATAAAAATATTGCTTTATATGTTTTGGCTTCCAAAGATCTAAGTGCCGTGGGAATTTCTACAGAACGCGAGATGGATTGAATTTCTTAATTTCCAAATTTTTAGACAAAGCAGTTCCTTCCGTCCAAAGATTGTAAAAGACTCTTTCGATTACGTCAATGCATCCTTATTTTTGCTAGCTTCATCTTTTGATTAAAATGACAATTCCTTCGTCGAAATTCAACGAAACAGAATTTATTTCCGCTACTGTACAGGAGAAAATCGGGGTCAAAGCTGTCGCTATTTACTGTATTGAACTTCCGTTGCTAATTTTTGGTTTCATTTTTTGCGCAGTGTTTCTGAAAATCGTCAGAAAGACAAGATGCTTTCACCAGGTCTGAATCCACGAAAATTAGCCTTGTTAAGAGTTGATTCTTTAGAACCTTCGGTTTTTACTTGGGAATTTCGCACTTTCGTTCCTGATCGTCATCATATCGAGGTTCATGATCATCATACCTCTTTTAATTTCGTTCGGGATGAACACAGACATAAGTGAACTCCTCTGGTGCCGGATGGCCAAGGCTCTCCATGATTGTGGACTTTACGTCAGTGCCATCAACATCATTGTGATCGTCGTTGAGAGGACTGTGGCAACCATAAAGGCCGCTAATTACGAAACCAAGAAGACTCCGATACTCGGGATCTTCATGGTAAATTGTCAGGTTAGTTTCAACTTGAAAATGTTCATTTTAAATTTATTTTCTGAGAACTTATGTGTGAGGTTTTTTATTTGACTCATGATTTTAGTGGTTATTTTCGTTACTCTTTGTATGGTTCAACCAGGTGAATGCTCAGCCCCTTGGGTTCTCGATCCACCTGACCTCGTGCCAGCGGGAATACATCAGTAAGGTACTGAGTATGTTCCTCGTGGTTGTCTTCTGCTGCGACTTTGTCTCGATGATAGTAAGTCATTTTATCCACCTGATACCTGTCTCACTTTACTTTTAGATATTCTTTCTTCTTCTGCATATAAACAAAAGGAGATACAGTCACAGGAGCAACGGCTTCGAGAACCACTATGCCCTCTCGACTAGATATCAAATTGCAGAAAATATCAGAACGACTAGATTACTGTACCCCCTTGTCACTGCATATCTCATTGGATCGGCAATCAGTGTGTGTCTGCTGTATTCAGCAGGCCAAATAAGGAGGAATTACATAGCGGAAGAGAAGCTGATAACCTTGACTGTTCTTGTGGAATCGGGCACCTGGGGTCAGTCTTTCGATCTCCTTTTCGCTCTCTTGGCAGTAATCTTTCCTCATCTGGCCATTTACGGCCATCACAGTCTGTTGAGGGAATTCAAAAGAATCCTATTCTTCGACAAGGAAATTAGATCTACGAATACGAGACAGCCCAGAACTCTAGACGGGGACAAGTTGATCATGTCAATGTCGGAAGAGAGACAACTCCATTTCAAGAACCTTGAGGACATGTGGAATATGAGTACCGGTCGCACTTCACTCAGAAGGCCTTAGTGCATTTCGGGTTTATTTATTTGGAATTCGTAAACTATAAAAGTGGACGCACAACGATCAATCGAATTCTATCGAAATCAGCAATAACTGTAGATTCGAAGATATCTAGCAACTCCAGAAATCAGAAATTTCCGTCATTGTTTAAGGCTACTTTTTAAAGAACAAATTAAATTTTAGAAGTTCTAATTTCTAGACTTTCTAGAAATCTCCCGAAATTGCTGAGACTGAAGTCATTTACGAAGAAACGTCAGATTTTTGTTCTTCTCCAATAGTAAAGGAGATTTTCCTACCGTTCTTCTCAGCCTCAATCGAAGGTAAATTCTGATTGATCTCGTCTCCACTTTCCTCACTACTTTCTGAACTGCTGACGGAGACGTACCGAGGCAAATGTCCTGTGGAGGCATTTGTTGATGTCAATGTCGGTTTCTCACCTTCTTCGGGAATCCCAGATTGAATTCCGGAGTCGCGACTCTCCGTCAGACTCATAGCTTTCTCCAGCAGAGTGGCAATCTGGTTGAATCCGAAGGAGACCGCGTCGTCATAAGGAATCCTATTCCATCTGTCCTTCGGATTCACCTTGACTTTGGCAATATTTACCAGGAATCTGACCGTCTCGATATGGCCTTCAGAAGCAGCCAAATGTAATGCCGTTCTCTTATCGTAATCTGCCATTTCGAGATCCACTCCATGCATGTAGATCCTTCTGATCGTATTGAGGTCACCAGCCTTTGCCGCAAACAAGAGAGAAACTACTTGGTCTTTTTCGAGCTCTCCGTATCGTTTCCTAGGGTCGAATTTACTGGATTCTGTATGTGCGAGGGAATCATAATTGTGGAAGTTGAATTTCGAAATTAATTCCTTGCAGAACTCAACTCCTCGACATGTATTCCCGAGTCTGTCGAGTGGGGGAGACCAGAGACAGATTCCCATGAGGTTCGGGATGACGCAGATCATTGCCCCAGAGACTCCAGATTTTGCCGGGAGACCAACATGGAAACTGAATTGTCCACTATAATCATACATGCCTGCAAATATTATTCTATAAATAGACTCAGACTGAAATTCCGATTAATTCGTGGGTACATAATTACAACTCACCGCAACTGTACATCAAACTCAGGACGTCTCTGCAAGGCCTAGATTGGATACATCTCTCCTCCGTCAGCGGACAGACGCCTCCGTTGGCTAATGTAGCTGCCATCACTGCCAGACTGTCGCAATTTCCTTCCAAGGAACAGAGTTGAAAGTAAAAATCGAGAGCATCTGTCATCGAAGTCATCTCCTTGGGGAAGCAGCCATTTTCTTTCATGTAGTATGCCAAGGCATAATTACGATCGGCAGTCAGTCTTTCCGAGAGGAAAACAGCGTTGTTGAAACCTATGTAATCTCCTCCTGCTATCTTTCGATATCGTTGGAGCATCTGGAAAATTAATTACAGCATTGTTGCGTTTCTTAACTACAGTAACATACATAATCAAATCTGTCAGCCATGTTCAGTTTGTTCTGGATTAATGCCGAGACGATTATAGCTCCAGAATTTACCATCGGGTTGTGCGGTCGATCTGAATTTAACTATAGATTGCATTATCCACAATGCAAATCCCTACTTTTACTGTCCAAACAGATCTCGTTGAACAACCGTCCACTCGGTTCTTGCCCGACATAATGGTGCACAAAATCTGCCCCGAGATCAGAAGCAGCGATGGCGTAGTTGAAAGCTTTCGAAACGCTCTGGACGCAGAAAGGTGTTTTGGTATCGCCGAAGCTGGTTCTTTGTCCATCGACGGTGCAGATTGCAACACCCCAGCTCTCCGGATTTTGTCGAGCAAGTTGAGGAATGTAGGTTGCTACTTTCCCGTCCTTCACTGCTTTGCACTAAAATAGACAATAAAATATTTAACAACATTTTCGGTTTTTGCAGAAGTTGTAAATTCCTGTGGGAATTGGAAAATTCAAAATTTTGGATTAGTCAGCTATCGTCCAAGAACACTTTCTTTGAAATAAATCCAGGAAGTTTCGATTTTTGGGCTTTTGCCACTCTGACTTAATTTCGAAATTCGACTGTTTTCGAAAAGTAAACATACATGATCGTAAATGCTCTTTATGATCGTACAAAATTGCTGCCAAGAAGGGATAATCAAATTGTTTTGCAAGGTCCTTGAGATGAGGGTCAGAGATTCGTTGATGCAGAGTTTGAAGTCGTCCTTGGAGAGCTTCCAGTGCTTCGGATCCCTGGCCTCGTTGGACACTTCCTCCTTCATCTGCTCGATCTTCCAGATCTTGTCCATCATTGGCTTCAACCTGGGATCAGATTCCTGAAGCCCATAGCTTTTCAGGACTGTCAGAAGTTTCCCGATGGATGCCTCGTTTTTGTTCGGGATCTTAAACAAATCGAAAATTAAGTCTTCCGGAGTTTTCTGATCTCTCGCAAATGCATTGGATAATCCGTCTGCTGTCTGCTGAAGAATGTTATACATAGAACCCTTTCGATTCAGAATTTGTCGATATTGTTCAACTAAAAATTTAAGAGACAATTATCGACACCAATTAAGTTGTAAAAAGAACTTACTAGTCCCTTGAGAATGAACTGGTTTCATCTTCGAAGATCAACCCTTGACTCGGTCTTCGGAAAAGACTATCCTGCGGTCGAACTCTTTTATAGAATTCTGGAGTCTTGGATGATCCGCCTTCGGAATTAGTGATCTTTGGTACTTAATGGTACTCTCCTTATCAACATGCTTCGATCGTCGTGGTGAAGACGCCTCAAACCGTCATAAAAGGAAGTCTGAATTTCTATGTCAAACAGGGTTTGAAAATCGGAGGAGGAAATAAAAACTTCAAAAGGAATCTCAATATTGTTTTCAATATCAACCGTGAAATGAACAAGGGAACAACGATCAGGAGTGAAGAAATCCCAAATATCACGTCAATTTGTGTAGAAATTATGAAATATTTGTGAAAGTTAGAATCTGCAAATTGTGTCTGGAATCG
>VOSG01000012.1:161482-214235 GCA_009761265.1 Halicephalobus sp. NKZ332 | reverse complement strand
AAAAAAACACTTCAACATAAATTTTCATTCATATAAACATGTGTTTTTTATTATTTGCCTTGGAAACATTTGAAGGGATATTTCAGCTTATCTCATCGATAGAATAAGTATACCTATTGTTAATCAACTAATTCACAATGATTATGTAGAATAATAATCGTTTAGATTGAAACAGAACTTCGTTTGAAAGATGAACATAAAATCACAAATTCATTATGTGTGGATTTCTAACCTTTGGCTCTTTATGCTTCTTGTTTGAAAATGTATTAAATACTCATAATTAATAGGAAATTCATGACTAAATACAAAAAGTTATTAACAACAGACAATGGAAATGCAAGCACTAAAGAGTAACCCTTGTATCTCTTCGGTGTTGATATATGAAACTTCACACTTGTTGTTATTTAGACGCTTCAGAAGAGCATCTAGTAAAAACAGATAGTAGACTCTGAACATATGTTTGAAAGACTCTAAAATGCCATAAGGATCATCAGATAGCTATTGCGAATAAGATATGTCTTCTTGTTGGATTAATTTTTTTTTTCGTAAAAATTATTACAAAATTTCTATCAGATATTATGTTTTGACTAAAGATAATGATAAAAAAGTAGATAACTTCTGATTATTTACTCAAAAATATCAATTATTAGTAATAAATCATATAAGAGAAAATTGTCAGAACACCAAATAAACTTTGCTACCAAGTCGCATTCCTGGTAGCAAAGTGACCTCCCACCGAACTTTGTAGTTTGGTATTATGTTCCAATTTGACTTGCTCTGTTTTTCAGTTCATTCGTTTGCTTATGTTTCTTGTTTTATGTTTAACTTAATCTTTTGTTTTTAGATTTTCTTTAACGATGTCTTTTCAAGAAGAACGTCAAGGAACGCTTGGTGACGGTAGAAGGATCACAACCAAATCCAATGCAAATGATGACCCTTCGTCTTCTGGAAGAAGCTCACCAGATCCGAGTCTGAAAATCAATGACGGCAGATCGCTCACGTTGGAAGAATTGGTCGGTCGAATTGAAGCTGAATTTGGACAAGTTGTTGAAAAAGTAAGTTTTCTTTATATAAAATATTTATGTGCATCTTTATTTTAGTTGTCTGGTCGCGTTCATCGTCGACTTGTTACGATGCCAGTTGTCTCACCTCAACCAAATGTTGATCGCTTCGATGGTCATGGAAGCCAGCTGTAATCAATTTTGCAATTTATAATTAATTACCTAATACCTTTATTTTAGTATTGAAGACGTGGCCTATAATCTTGCGAACAGACAACGCCTCTCAATTCATGGAATAATCTTATTCACTGTAAGTATTTTGTTTATTATAAAGTAACATAAGCTAATCAATTTCAGGTGAGTTGTGTGAACATGGAATTGCAAGACATCTACTATCACTTCTAGGGATATATTTTTTTTTTGTTTTCAATAAATTTGAGTTTTTTAATTTACTGAATCTGAGTTACATTTGAGGCTTTTTTAGAGCTCATCCAAGATTGACAAAAAATGCAACGGGTGTTTCTGGCTCAGTCTATTTTTTATCTAGTGATTTTGCATAGTATTATTACTAAATAATGTTATTTTTTAGCGATTTGTACATGATTTAATGAGTTGTGGTATCGGTGGGTGGTGGAATCAAGCGGGCTATCCTAAGTTTGGGTGAGAGTGATTTTATATATTGATTTTAAGCGGTGTTTTTCGATAAATTACATAAAATTTTTACAATTTGTACCCTAATTATTGATGTGTTGGCGTGGTGGGTGAAATTTCGGCTATTCCAGGGATGTCCCTTCCCTACTACTATATATAAATTGATATATAAATAAGTAAGCTAATAGATAAATACAAAAATGAATAGATAATAATTTTTATCCAAATAAACATGTATCTTCCCTGACAATAAACTATCTACATTTCTCAATCAAAATCTACGTTTTGCTCACAACTTTGGAGGGTTGAAATTGTTTTTCATCTCACGGACGATTCTCAGGACCTCGACGGGATCTGTTTTACCGGTAACTTTTTGCAAAGAGGGCTCACTAAAAAAGGATATTTCCATTTTATATATGTATGACACTTACCGAACACGCATGAAGGGGTTGAAGCTTTTTTCCTCGGAAATCGTCGATGGAACAGTCCACTGATCTGCAGCTCTCGTTTCCTGAGCCCAGAGGAGTTTCTTGGTGACAGCGGAATTCTCAGGTTCCACGGTTTTGGCGAATTGGAGGTTGGCGATGGTGTATTCGTGTCCACAATAAACTTTCTAAAGTTACTTATATAAAAATCTACAAAAGTTCAAAAATCCTCTCACAGTTTCATCTGGCAATCCACCGAGGAGCTTATTCAAGGAGTTGTCCATCTGTTCCGGAGTTCCTTCAAAAAGTCTTCCGCATCCGGCGATGAACAAGGTATCTCCGGTAAAAACAGCTTTATCTCCAGTCTTCGGATCTACGAGGAAGTAACAACAGTGGGAGTTCGTGTGTCCTGGGGTGTGGAAAGTGTGGACATTCAAGGATCCCAGATTGAAACTTCCTCCGTTGGTAGTACTGTCAGTTTGTCCAGAAATTCTCTTGCTGTCATTCCCGTAAACCTTG
The DNA here is from genome assembly GCA_009761265.1 of Halicephalobus sp. NKZ332. NCBI lineage: Eukaryota > Metazoa > Nematoda > Chromadorea > Rhabditida > Panagrolaimidae > Halicephalobus > Halicephalobus sp. NKZ332. Next base: position 211,639 of record VOSG01000012.1, on the reverse strand, counting down.
ACATGATCTCCAAAGACAGATTTGATCTTATTCGCTTCTGCACAATGATCCATATGGTGATGTGTAACGAAACAAGCAGTAACTTTGATCTCAGGATGTTTCTTCACCTCTTCTTCCAGATTCCGGACTACTCTAGGATCGACCACAGCACACTCCTTCGTTCCGGCATCATCGATGATCACGTACATCAAGTTATCTGGATAAGCAGGGACAGGGATGATCTTCATCGTTCTCTTATATATCGATGATACGCTTTTCGGTATCAAATTCCTTAGCATAAAAACCCTGGAATAAACAACCTTAAAGTTCATATATGAAAACAACATAAGAGCTGATGTACAATAATAAACTACGGAACAGACATGAGAATAATGTGGAATTGATATATGTGGATTATATTTGTTTATCGAAGGTGTGCATTGATAAAGGAAAAAGACAAAACTTATTCTTGGCGCGAAAATGTCCACACAGTCCATTCCAGCTGTCTCGTTTATCTGTTGTCAGCCATTCCGTTTTCCTTGGGTGTTCTGCTGTCCTGGTTTTAGGTTTGCTGGTTCTTTCTCTCTTTTGAAGGTTAAGTCTCGCACGTTGCAGTTCGTTTTCGGAGGGCTGTTATCAATGATTGTAAAAACGCGCGAAATTTTCTGGTTTTAAACGATCCTTTTCAATCAACTCAATATTATTTTATCACTTTAGGTTCGAGGATGAGTTCAACTCAAGTCTTGCGTCCGATCAAAGTAAGTTTTATCTATTTCATTTCGTGCTTTTTTACGTAGTAAAGTCCTGAGATTTTGATTTTTTATGAATTGCAATTCCGAAAATTCGATTTCATTTTGACGTGACTTTTGAGGTTGTGACTTTTTCCTAACATAATAGAATTAATAAATTTTGACATAGTTCTAGAATTTTAGTTTCACCTTAACGTAATAGGATTCTGAAATTTCTACTTCTTTCGGTGTACTATTCTGAGCCCAGCAGCGATCGCGTCTCTCTTGACTTTGCAATTTGACATTTTAATCGAATTATGTGCTTTTCGGAACCGGTAGTTTATGAATATCGCTCAAAGGGGAAGCTAGATTTGCATCTTTTTGTTTGCGTATACACTCCCAAATTGACCCATATTTCTTCAAGGTTTATTGTCAAAGTGATGAACTGCCTTTAGGGACTTGTTGCACTCGTCACGGGAGCAGGTTCTGGATTGGGAAAAGGCACTGCTGAACGTCTAGCAAGTCAAGGAGCGAAAGTCGCGATTTTGGATTTGCCGACTTCGAAAGGAGCGGAAGTTGCTGGGCAATGTGGAAACGACTGTATTTTCACCCCAGCTGACGTAAGTTTTAATTCAAAAATAAAATAAAATAGTTCCCTGTTAGGTGACTTCCGAGGAAGATGTCCAGAAGGCACTCAAGACTGTCAAGGACAAGTTCGGTCGTCTCGATGCTGTTGTCAATTGTGCCGGGATTGCCTACGCCTACAAGATTTACAGCCCCTCGAAGAAGCGATTAGAGCCGATAGACAAGCTCCAGAAAACGCTCCATGTCAATGTCGTTGGAACGATGAATGTTATTCGTCATAGTGTCCAATTCATGCATGAATTCGAGCAGGATGAATTCAAACAACGCGGCGTAATCATCAACACCGCATCGGTTGCCGCCTTTGACGGTCAAGTTGGTCAGGTACGTCTTTTCTTTCCGGGTGTTTGTTTGCTAATGACTGATATTTGCATCCGAGAAATGTGTCGATGTTTGTTCTGGATTTCTCTTTCTTCATAGCATACGAAAGAACGCATATTTCTGGCGTTTTTCTTTTGCATTGTAATTTTTTAATTTTCAGTCTGCCTATTCTGCCTCTAAAGGAGCCATCGTCGGCCTTACTCTTCCGTTAGCTCGGGAATTAGCAGAAGGAGGAATTCGGGTCCTTACCATCGCCCCAGGACTTTTTGACACCCCTATGTTGGCGTCATTGCCGGAAAAGGTGAGTTTTTATATTTTAAAGTATTTATACTGAGACATTAGGGTGGTTACTGAGTAATGGGCCTTTTCTACCCTTCGGTACACTAGTTTAAAGCTAATGGGCTGACCAGCGCATCTCGCCGAACCTCCCCGAACTTAACTAGAGGGCGAACGAAGATGCAGTTGGCTCTTGCCCCTCTGTCGAGTTTCGGATTGATGAATGTGCAATGAGTTCTTTTCTGTTGCCTTTGGATGAGTGCCTCTTTGTAATTTCGTTCTCGATGGAAAATTTGCATTGCTATCTCTTTCTGTGACGAACGAATTTATCCCCTTCTTTCATCGGATTCTCGTTTTTAAGGTTTATTTAAATTAAATTTGGAAATTCATAAATCTGCTAATGAGCAGACTAATGTTAAACTATTTTCCGTAAATATTGAAATTCGAGATTTTATGGATGGAAGTTTTATTGATTTTGAAACTTGAATCGATTGATCGGGCATAACTTCCTCATCGATGGGAAAAACCTCTGTTTGTCCTTATGAATTTCTGTCGTCTGTTGGGCAGCTGTTCCATTCTCCGTTGGGGTGCTGATTTACTTTCGTTATCTGTTGATTTTGTTAATTTTTTAACAATTGATGTATAGTGCTCCCTGTGAAACGATCGAATTTTTTGTTTGCTCTTTGGATTCCAGTGTCAATGCTACCTTCTAAGCTGAAAGCTAGCTTTCCTAAACTGGTTTTAAAATTTCGCACGAAAATTTGTTTCTGTCTGAATTTAATTCTGTTGACCTCTCGATATTTTTGTTTCTAGATTTAGTTTTGTAATTGGATTTATTTTTTCAGGTCCGCACCTTCCTCGCTCAATTGGTTCCAAATCCAAGCCGACTTGGTAATCCTCACGAATACGGTGCTCTTGTTGAACATCTTATTCAGAACCGCTATATCAACGGTGAAGTCATCCGTCTTGATGGATCTCTCCGTATGCCACCATAATTACAGGTTACTTTGCTATTTTAGGCTCTCTACTGTTATGAATAAAATTAATGATATCTGTAGATTTTGTTGGTTTTATGCGTTTGTATCGCATGATTACTTCCCAAGTTTTAGACCAAATTTTGATTATTTTTTTAAGTGAGTACAATATGGCAGTTGATCGTGATGACATAAATCTGACTCCGAGGAAGGGTTATGAGCGGTACATCATGACAGGGGATTCTATCGTGAACGTTGATAGTAACATTTCGCCGTCATATTTGAATGTTTGTTGTTCTTTGAATATGATAATCATCGTGCTGTTGTTTTTAGCATTACCGAAGTCAATTACCTCCACCTCTTATTCATTCTAATCAAGCTGGAACATCTAGAGAGAGATTAACGAACGGGATGGAGCATGGACACAGACTCGTTCTGAGTGTCGATGCGAAACCCAGGATTGACGAAATCAACAGTAATTTCAATCACGATACAGACGAAAATGCTCTTCCCAAATTTATTCATGTGAACAACTTTGATGAGAAACGTGGAATCATGGACGGTTCTGATGCTCTCGGAAGTTTCGTTCATGAGTCCGTAAGTAGTGTTTTTGCTAACGGAGAAGATGAAGATCAAGTTGGTCCCAACCGTTCGTACAATGTTGGTCCACCCTCTAACTTTTCTTGTTCTCCTCGTGCTAGTACTGCTCCTAATCCAAATTCGACTGAAAATACCTTGAAAATAATCAAGAGAGAAAATCCACATTCAAAAGCAAAGAAAATGTTCAATCACAGCAGTGGTTTTAACGATGCTGATGTTGCAAAAGTTCTGATCCAAACTGATGAGTATTCCAAAGAACTTTCGAAGCACCTCATTGATAATTTTAATTTCAATGGGAAAAGAATTGACCATGCTCTTCGACTTTTTTTCCATCATGTCTGTTTGACAGGAGAAACGAGCGATCGCTCGAAGCTCTTGGAAATTTTTTCTATTCGTTATTTTGAATGTAATCCGACAATGTTCAATGATGTTGGTAGGTTGATTTTTCAAACTTATCATCTCGAATAATTTTTTGAATCTAGTTTTAAGTAATTTCTTAAACATTGCTTTAAATAATTTTCCAGATCAAGTTCATTATCTTACTTGTGCATTGATTCTCCTGAATACCGATCTTCATGGAGGTGTCAACTCAGGCAAGAAAATGACTACTCGTGAATTCATCGAGAATGTTGAACAAACTGCGTACAAATACGATCGAGCCTTACTTCGACTTCTTTACGATGCGATTAAGAAAGAACCTTTTGTTGAGAAACGGTAACTCTGGTTTCTTAACTTATTTTAGTGGGATATTTCAGCTCTACTATTAATCGTGGGACGAAAACTATCGAGAAATTTGCCACACAAATTCGTTCTAAAACTCCCAAATTCAGCAAGCGACCGTATCTCGGTGAAGAAGAAATCGACTACAAATATGGGTGGATCACGAGGAAATGTCTCTATGATGAAGGTGGTACACAAACTCCTCGTGGAAGACGTAGTTGGACCATGTTTCACGCGACTATAAGAGGACACGTATTATATCTCCATAAGAAAGAAGGGGATTTTAATCGCGGTGCATTTCGTGCTTTTAATAATTCCGTGGGGTTATGCCATGCATTCGCAACCGTAGCCCGTGAATATAAGAAACGTGTGCATGTTTTCCGACTAAGAACCTCACGAGATGGTGAATATCTTTTCGAAGCCGGTAATCATGAAGAAATGGAAAGCTGGATCGATGCGATAAATTACGTTGCTGCTTCTTTTTCTTCTCCGACGTTACCTATGCCTGCTGGTGTCAATACAAGTTGGATGTATTACAGACCATTACTGCCTACAGCACCATCTAACATGAAGACGGTAAGCATTAACATTGAACACGGTAATAATTCAGCTCTTTAGGCCGAATTGCTAGAAGAACATTCTAAAAAAGTTGCTGAAATGGACAGATGTTTGGGTGAGCTTGAAGGTAATGCTCCTGATCGTCACGCCAAGAAGAAGGACATTACCGAATATTTCAAGGCTCAGCGTGTTCTCATGGATGAACGTCATCGTTACACAGTTTACGTTCAGAATCTTAGAACGAAGTTGACCAAAGCTCAAGACACAGTCAGCAAATATCGTGCTTCATGTACCGAACAGACTCCTGGTGATAAAGCGTTTGTATCGAAAGTTATTCTGAATGGAACGCCTCGTAATGGTGTGATGACTCCGACTATACCCAAAGAAAAAGAACCAACTCCTGCACTTATGGAAGCTCTAGCTATTGCGAACGGATGTCCATTGTCTATGCTCACTGCTGAAGAATCTAATTATTAAGCTAATCATTTTTGGTGCCAATAACAATCCCGTGTGGCATGTTTTTTACCTATTGAAGATTTTGGGTAATGAATACGAGTTTCTCTGCAACGAAATAAAATTTTTAATGGTTAAAGATAAAATTCAAACATCATTTGACCCTGTAAATGTAAATGGGAAGATAGTCACTCAATTCTAACAACCGGAACTCCTAATCCAAGTCGATACGTTATTGACGCGATTGCTCTGTTTGCTCTCCGGCAGCTTCAGCATGACACTCCAGAGCAATTGTCGGCATTGTAATTTCGAAAGTCGTACCGTCATCTCTCTCCATCGTAAATCTTCCCCTAAATCTCGAACTTTTATCTTCTCCCTAAAAAAATCACAAACCACATGTGTCCACCTTTGGGTTGAAGTAGATCAACTGTACTGCTAAATTGGAAAGCAGGGTTTTGAGCAGTGAGACGTGGATTCTGAAAAAAATAAATAACACAAATATGGAAATAAAAACACCAACTCCTCCATCGACTCCAGGTCCTCCAACTTGATGCAAGTTGTTCAGACTGAAGATCTTAATCAATCTTTCTCGAACAACCACAGGCCTCTTGTCCAAGGATTCTAGACGCACGACATATCTCCAGAAGTACTTCTGAGCACCGTTGGAAAAAGTAGGTCCGAGAAAATACGGAACAACTGTGACTTGGATATTCTCAGTCGTTTCTTTGTAAACTGCTTGTGGAGCTAACCATGATCTCTGATTCGCGAGCGTAAAATGGGGGTGTAAATCGCGTCGAATGCTGTAGTTAACATCAGAGTCGTCCTTGGAATCTTCGTTTCTTTCAAAAAGTCGAGGAAATAAGTCATGTTTAATAGGGTCTTTCTCAGTAGAAGTAAATGGAACGATTTCATTGTGGGGAACACAATCCATGCCGTTGATCACACTGAGGACCTTTTCTTCGCGGTTGACGCTGGACTCCACGAAGTAGGAAGTGATGTCAGGACGGAAATTCATGTAATCCCAGTCAGCCCGATTCACCAAGACTTGGTAGTAAGGAACGATTTCAGATGTTCCAATAGCTTCATTTCTGAAAATCCTTTACAGTAAAGCTTATCATTTTATATAAAAACTCACGCTTTCGGTTTACCCTGTACTTTGACATTAAAGGAACAGACAACAACCCCGCGATAAGCAAAAACTTTGTGAAGAAACAGTTGTCCAGGCTCGTACAGACCTTCTTTTTTAACATTGCAGATCCGACCCACCTTCACGAACTCCGATGGAGTAGTTGAGCTCCCACGGAATCTAAAATCCTTCGTTCTATTAATTGAACTGGTCTGTTACTATATAGTCTATTGGAAACTAATCCTGGATAGCACTTAATTATAAACATGAATATCCGTAAAAACATGCCCAAAAGTTGTCTGGCTTCGAAACTGAATGCGAGTCAGAACTTTCCTTCCTTCTCTGAGCATAAAGAAACAAATAGTCATGTTAACTTTTATAAAACAATCTAATTCGAACAAGAAATAATGATCAAAAATGTTTTCGTCAATAACGACGAAAGGAGAGTAGTCACCTGGACCTATTTACCAAAATAATTTTCCCATGTACTTTGGACCTATTTTTCCCTTTCAGAATATGGAACGGACCTATCATGATCTGGTAGGGAATCCTTTCCTCGACCCTTTTTCCTTTTTTTGCTTTTTTGTGCATTGTTCGCTCCTTAAGAACCACGTTCGACCTAGAGGTCCGTCTCAATGATAAGTCGATAATCCGAAAACAAAGTGATCACCAAAAGACATACCTGACAAAGTGAATATTGGAGGAGCAAAAGGACCGACGGGTGACGGAGGTTATCGAGAAACGACCCAGACAAATCATCCTGAAAATCAAAACAAAATTCTGGATGAAAACGAAGAAATAATAACGAGTAAAAAAACTCATTAATCTCGAAATGAATGTAAAATAATATTTTGTGCTCAATAATAACACTAATCAACAATTAACGAGCCTAAGCGTCTAGTCTGGAGAACTACTTCTTCGTACCAGTATGGATAGCACAGATACCGAGAGACAAGTTTTCGTAACACACATCAGTAAATCCGACATCTTTAATCATTCTGGCAAAGGCTTGTTGATCTGGGAACATGCGAATACTCTCGACTAAGTACTTGTAGCTATTGTAATCGGAAGCCAGCATTTGGCCCATGATAGGAATCACTTGGAAACTGTACAAATCATACACTGGCTTCAACATCGGGTTGATTTGACTGAATTCCAAGCAAGTAAATCGTCCAGTCGGCTTCAGAACTCGGAACGCTTCAGAGAGAACCTGAAGGGTAGAGTTACTCGTGGAATAAAAAAACAAACAACCTTATCTACATTAGTACAATTGCGGATTCCAAAGGCAATGGTGTACAGATCAAATGTGTTGTCTTCGAAAGGAAGTTGTTCGGCATTACCACAAACCCAGGACAACTTGGACAAGATCAAGGAAGTGTCGGTCTGAGCGCGATGTTGACCGACGTCGAGCATGTTCTGGAAACAATTCATATATGAAACTTCACAAATTTGACCAAATACCTGATTAATATCGAAAATGGTGACATCTCCAGTACTCTGGGGATCCGTCTGCATCTTTTTCAACGTCCTGAAAGCAATGTCCCCAGTGCCTCCAGCGACGTCGATGATTTTGGAATTCGGTTGGGGATTTACCCTCTTGACGTAATAGTCCTTCCACAACCGATGGATCCCCATACTCATGGCATCGTTCATCAAGTCATATTTATCTGCAACATTTGCAAAAACTGTATGAACTAAAAAAAGTACTTTTCATTTAAATTTTATTTCTAGCAACAAACCGCGTTTTTCTTTCTCCTCTTTCGGAACATTTTCATATCCAAAATGAGTCGTACTCCATCTCACCGATCCTCTGGATATCCAGGGAATTTTGGAAACCAAAAAACTACGGGAAATCATAAATACGAGAATTTCGAGAAAAACAAGCTTTTAGAAGAAATATCAAAAAGCAACTTGCACTCGTCCCAAAACGCCAAACTACAAAGTTCTCCCACATTTTTCTCTTCATTAAATCAACAATTTCATCATCCATTTAATCTTGTAATAATCAAAACGAGAAACTCAACGGTGAGAAACATTATTACCCGTTTGATCTACAACCCTTCCTTGATGTTCCACCAATTGAGATTGAGGAGTCGATGAGATCATGGAATTCTGTGCAGATTGAGGACGCGGACGATATGACTGCATTCTAGGAACGATCTGATAGGTTACTGGATGTACCGGCGACTGTACATACGTCACAACACCTTGCTGTCTCGGAACTGTCGCTATCTTCGGGGTCACTGTGTAAATAGGACGATTCGTGAATCGAATCTTCTGTATCGGTCGAGGTCCAACAACGGTAGTTCCGGGATTCTGTATTGGTATAACTCTTGTATGTGGGGGCGCAGGATAGTAAAAACTACGTTGCCCTTGAACTGTTGACCCACTAGGTGATATTTCTATCTGTCTCCGACGAGGTGGAGGAGGATAAGGATCTAAAGTCGGAAAATCATTAAAAAAACTAAACAAAATATTAACCTGAGTCTCCAAAGTAGGAATCGTCGAGATTTGGCATTTGAGAATCAACTTGAACTGGCCTCACCGGCTCGATTTTCCTTTTCAAGGGGATTTTTTTAGGTTGTTTCTGGAAATTCGGCTTCGAAATGACCTTCGCTGGCAAAGCAGGGGCGTGAACATTGGAATCCATATCGAGTTTCTTCGCTGACTTCTTCAACGTCGATTTCTGTTTGTATCTAGCAAATATAGATGAATACAATACATCAGCAACGTCGCATCCAGTAGGCTGTAATATTTCATATTGTTTAAGTCCAATATTCAGACGCAATTTCTCGATATCTTTGGTGGTAAATGGATTCGTTGGTTTTTCGAGATTTTCAGTATTGATGATCTGCAGGTTTGATCGAAGGAATTTCTCATCAATCCTAGCTTTCGGAATCTGCGAATCATGTCCTTCTTGTGAACTTGACGAATCTTGGATTTTCTTATTTTGGAAATCATCCGTAATAAGCTTTTCTCCAGAACCTGGATGGTCCCTGACATGTTCCCTAGCTTTGAATTGACGCGACTTCACTTCATTCAAAAATTCAAAATCATCGTCTGTGATTTGAGGCAACTTATTCCTCCTCATAAACTTCACAGCATCACTATATGCTTTGATATGCAGATCTGTCGAAGTTTGTTCCCCTGGATTTCTGGGACTCCTCGAGGGCCATTCCGATGCGAACGAAAACTTCATCTTCCCCGGCAACGGAACTAATCTCACGTCACGACCGGTAGAAAAATAATAGGAATTGGGAGCAATATAAAAGTGATTCGAGGTATCCAGAGTGGGGTTGATGTCGATCGGGGTATATCTATCCGTATTCAACTTGATATAATACCGAGGCTTCACCAGATTGAAGCCAACGAGAATGGAATGTAAACAGAGGTTCACCAAAAATAAGTCTGTATTTTTCCAGAAAATTAAAACTGCGGTACTGTATGGTTTCAGTGGATCTGAAAGTTTTAAATGAAGATAAAATTTTTCGAATAAAAAAACCAACAGTATGTGTTGTATTTCTTGATTAGTGGAATTAATTCAACTTCTTCGGAGAAACTGAGCACGTTTCTGTTCGTTTTCAACGGCAGGATTTTCCCAGAATCCTTGAAGATTACAGAACACACTGCATTCGAGAGCGAGAGCTCCAGAAGCGGATTTTTTTGAAAAGTCTTCATGAAGGAGGTTTCGCCCGGGATAGCGTTATATAGATACCGATGATTCCGAAGGAAATCACTGTCAGCTTTCTTCTCCACATCGTCCAGAACGTATTCCTGGAAAAATTAAAGAATAAAACCCGAAGAAAAGAAAGTTTGAGATCTCACCACACGCCTTCGGAGATTTAGCCTCTCGAAAACTTGGTCCATGAGGAGATGTTCTTGTTTGAAGCTTTTCCAGAACCACAAAATAGCTCTCGTATCTAATGGCAGCTTCAGGGACTTCCGCAACCTGCTGATTTCTTTGGTAGTTGGAACGTGGGCCGAGGACAGGCTCTGGATTGTTGACAAATCGCTTTCTTCAATAGGAACCTTCCTCAAATAATATAAATACTGACTCCTGGGAAGCATGTATAGTTTTTCATCGAATGTAAATTTTCCCGAAGTCTGTAGAAATGCAAAACGTTCTTCGATTTCAGATTCGGAACGATCAATAGCACGAACAGCGATTCCTGGATCTTTGTACTGAAAGAAAGAAATTTCATATATGAATTGAGATAAATACGTACGAAAATACCACACATCACGACGGTAAAGTCCTCTTCGAACGTCCATTGATTTTTGTCGACTCCGTTGGGCAACTCTGGGGAGGGCTGGTCTTCGTCAACACCAGCACCTTCGGCGAGGGGATTCTGGAGCAGATGGGATTCAGATATATGTTTCCCCATGCCTAAAAACCTATTAATAACGACATTTGGGATTTGTATAAACTCGCCATCCGCAAATCGGACCCTTTTCGAGGATATGTCAGCATCATCGAAGTGATTTCCGTCTTCGAAGCTCGATTGTCCTTGGAAAGCATTGTTTTTGACTTTTTTGAAGAAACTAGTACTCGCTTCCAGAGGTAAATCGTCTGTAGTGAGGTAATCCAGATGGGGAATATCGACGCTAGGATAGTTAAAAGCTGCAGATCTAGAATTCGATTCTTCTAGAAAATCATCGAAATCCTCGAATCCAGCATCATCGAAGAATATCCCGTTCCCATTTTCCACCATATATGAATAATCGTCTTCGCCGTTAATCATTTATCTGAAAGCATTAATAAAAGTAGAGAAAATACGTCGAAAAAATGGAGATGAAAAAAGCTCGCGCCAAACTTCGACGAAAAATCAGCAAGGTTTGGCGAAGGGACCCCGACACCAAGACTCCGGACTTTCGAACTCCAGTGTTTCTTTTACATATATTTTTCTCCAATATCCAAACAATTCTAGTGCTTTTTGTTTGTACAGGACCCAATACAGAAAGACCGAAACCGAGAATCTGGATATACGGGTTTTGTTGTCTTTGGTTTGTATTTTCTTCATATTTAAAAAATTCTTATCTTCCAGGTCCATATAACATCCAATATCGAGACCCCTCGACAGCGAAAATCCGGGTACATACATTTTACTATCTTCAATCTGTTTTTATTCAACCTTCAACTAATTCTAGTTTTTTAGATTTAAGTTCCGGAATCTGTCATCCTGATTATTTATTACTCATATTTATACTTTTATTCTTTCATGACAAAAAATCCACAGAGAAGATGAGCTTTCATAACTTTTATCTACGTGAATATCCCCAACACGATTTCTTCGACGATGGAGAAAACAAATCTTTTAATTCAGATGACTACATCGTTGCTGAGCTTCGATATCATAACGAGGAAGGCGTCAAATTCGTGAGTTCTATTTTTAAATCCTCTATAAAACATTTTTTCCAGAACTGTTCGAACTGGAGTGGATTGAAAGTCGGGGATTTGCTGGAGCTGAGGTCGTCGATAACGAAGGATTCCTTCGTCGTCCGTCTCGATCAGGACACTTTTCCGGAAAAAAAGTCCTATTTCCGTGCCCCAGCGAAGTTGTTTGAGATGATTAAAGATGCTTTCCCGAACAAGAAGGATGTTTTTCTCAGGAAAGCTGACGTGAAAGAGGTGAGTTGGGGTTACTTACATCCATTAAATTGTCCTTTAGGTAACTTTGGATAGTATAGAGTTGACGTTCAAGGAGCAGTACGTGAGTCGAACGGACATGTGGAGGTTCAGAAAGTGCATGATGGACACCGTGGTTCATGTCGGAATGGTCCAAGATTGGCTCGGGATAAAGTGCACCGTCAGTGATCTCTGGCAATACGGAGAGATGAAGTACAGTGGATACGTTTCGGAAGAAACCAGAGTTGTTTTCCGTTCTTCAAGTTCGCAGGTTTTGATCTACATTCAGTTCAGTGCAGAAATGTGGGACATGGATGCCCAAGGAGATCTTTATTTCGAAAGATGCTGTATGGGGTTCCTCCCGAAACTCTTTAGGAGCTGGGCCTTCAACCACTGCGCCCACCACGTGTCCCTGATCGTGACTTCCAGATGGTACTTCAAAGAGGAGCTCATGACTCCTGAGATGAGAACCATGTTGTCTGAGAACGTGGACCACAGGAAACGGTATTACTACGATTACTACAAGTTGGTGGTCCAGAACGAACATTACAGCGACTGGCATCACGTTTTGAACAAGTTGAAAGAAATGTTTTTCACGTATAAAGATGACATTTGGGAGCATCAGAAAAACACTTTCCCGAGTTACACTGGACCCGAGAATTTCTCGGAAATCAGCGTGGCTTCCGACGGGAACTTCCTGGAAGTTCTGAACCTCTCGATGAACTCCTTTTTTGTGTATCATTCCGACAGAAGATTCGAAACAACGGGTCAGCAAATTTTGTTCGTGACACCAGGAGGAGGTGTTTTCCATGTTGACAGGAACATAGTCAACTTGACGAAGCAGAGAATCATCGACATGGGGATATCCTTGGACATTGTGTGTCTCGGAGAACAACCATATCATGCTGTTCCTCTTTTTATTTTTAGAGGAGAAACAGGAAACGACAGCTTCGAAGATTACTTTATTCCCCATTGGATGAACTACTCTTATTACCATAACCAGCCCAGGTCAAGCATAGGACCAACTTTAAAGAGACGGGTGAATTTTCCGGACATAGCTCTGAATTCGGAGAATGTGAAACTTACTATTCAAGGAAATATCGACGACGATTTTGACGAGAACAAAGATGACCCTTATGCCGATTATGATGAACGCCAAGTAGATGCTTCTTCGACTTATAAGGATATAGCGTCGAATCCGGCTTTGAGCGAACTTTGTCGAGAAGTCAACATCAACCAACTTCTGGAAACTGAGGAACAGGAAGAGAGAGTGGCGTCACAGCCCCAAGAAGCCTTGGATATTATGGGGAAACCGAGAGAAAAAACACCTCAGAGAAGTGCTCACAGTAGCGGAGAAAGAAATGTTGTTGGATCGTTCGAGGAGTCTAGAACGATGTTGGAGGAAAAAAATGAGGAAGGAAGAGCCGGATCTCTGGAAGACGCTTCTAGAAGACTTACACGTAGGAATTCAGCTTTTTTAAGTTAAAAAAAAGTTTTTTAGCTCAACCACAAAGTAAAATCAAAGAAGAAAATATTTTGATTTCCACTTGGGAACCTATCCGAGCTTTGATAAATCCCTTCCGTCCGGAAGATTACATCGTGAGAATCACCGCCAACAGACGTCGATGGATTCATGTTTTTCCTGTCGACAGAATCGGAAGAGCGAAACTTGCTCACCATTACGTCGTTGGAAAGTCGACAAAGAGTATTTTGAAGAGAGTTGAGCCACTTCCTCCTAGTGAAAATACATTGAAAAATAGTGTTCACAACTCCCCTGCTCACAAGCCTATTTCACCCCAGTCTCCCCAGCTGGATTTCCTGGATTCCTTGTCGCAAACCAGAGTGACGGGTCTCGGGGCGAAGGGGATAACGACTGTCTGGGCTTGGGGTTCCACGGGAGAGGAGAAATGGAATCCGGACATGGAGATCGGAATGGATTGGAAATCCCTCGTTCGATCTGGACTCCTTCCGATCACGACGGACTTTTTCCCTGATTCCAGGAGTCTGGGAGATTATCTCTTGACAGAACATCCTGTGGAGGTAGAGACGGAGGAGGTTCGGAAGTGGGTTCCTCTGGAACATCGACAAGAAGCAACAGATTCTGATCTTCTGCTTCTTCTTTTTGACCAATTGATTTTTCAAAGACTTCAACGTGGTTATCAAATTGTGTTGTTGCCTGAGGAAATTGTTACCTCTGCGATCCAGAAAATTATTCCAGAAAGAAGAGCGGTGCAAAATTGTTTGAAGCAATGTACTTTATCCTTCAACCATATCTATCACAGGATCATGGTTATCCAAGATAACTTTCAGTTCGTGATGCTACAACGTTTTTCGCCGAAGCAATTGATGCGAACCAATCTGGTGAAGGAGAAATCCGAGGTTTACAACTACCTTTTCCAGGTTCCGGATGACTCCGACTACACCGCCAGCAAGACGAGATTCAAAAACCACAACTTGGACAAACTGAAGTGGAACCATCTGGACACCTGTGTTCAGACCAGGAACACCCCAGGAAGATTCATGGACAAACTGAAATGTTTTTCTTGCAGATTCCTCCTGGTCCCGAATGTGGATTATCTGATTAGTTTGGCAATGTCTATGAAAAAAGCTGATATTTTCAACGTTGAAGAAGTTATTCCAACAGAACAACTGCAATTTAACTTTGTTAGATTCGTAGAAATTGTGAACAAAATGAAGAACACAGCTGTACCTCAACACACCCGACAACCGAGTGTGGCCTCTTCGGGTTCCAACGACAAGCAGACGAAGGAGTATCTGGAGCAACATGTGGCTTGTTTTTCTGGAAGAGAAATAGAAACCGATGTTTTTTTGAATTTGAGTAGTGTAGACAGAATCCTCGAGTGTTATGTGGAAATGATGTCGAAGAACCCTATACAACTTACAGTAACCGGAGATTCTCTTCCTTCGAATGTCCTGATCTCCTACGACTTCGTGGCTTGGCTGAGAGAGTCGGTGATGGGATTAGAGAATGAAAAAGAAGCCATTGAATTTTGTCAGAAAAAGCTTCTTGATGAGAAGAAAATTAGAATAATTCAAAAACGTAGTTTTATTTTTCAGTTTAATTTTCTAATTTTGAAAAGTTTTAGCGGAATGGTTTACTTCCTTTGACGGAAACCGATTCACAAACGTCCAATTTTCAACAACAACTTTCCATTACGGTTTCATCCTCTACGGGATTGTGACTCCCGAATGTTTTTCTATCGAGGACTTTGATGGGATTTGTCTCAAGGCGAATGTCAACGAGATTATCCAAGTAGAGTTTACTCGGGACCCCAAACCCTTTGATGACACCGATATCGAAATCGGTCGTTGCTGTGACCCAAGAAATCACGAGAGAAAGTGCAACTACCAAATGCAGGAATCTTCCATGGAATTTGCCCAGTTGGTTCATGTTCGAGACTCAAAGTCGAGCTACGTGGAATGGGGAAGAGTCTTGGCGGAATCTATGTACAGTACCGGGAAATGCTACGAAATCTGGGTGAAGTGGTTCATGGCAACGGGACAAACAGTGTCGGACGTTGTCCTGAAAACCTGGGCCAGGGGGGCGAGTAGAATAGGGTTCCATCTCTTCGCTGTCCCTGAAGACATGTTTGCGGAACCAAAAAACCCCTTTTCGTCCCCTCTTCGCTGTCCAATTTTCGTGGAAATGAACTACTCTTTGATCCCGAAGGAGTTCATCGGATTGATCTTGAGGAAGGCCTTGAAGATGTTTGGCTTCATCCCTATAAACTGCCCCGAACACTGGAACTCCAATCGAGGAGGGGAGCTACAGTATGTCCATCTTTGTGGAGGCATGTTCGTGAAGTTTGTTTTCTCCGGTAACAAAGGTCAATTTCTCTGGTCCTGGAACCACATGTTCAGTCAGCTCTACAGAACCCCCATCTGCACCGAGAGCTTCTTGGATATGATGCTGAAGGACTTCCAGGAATTCTGGAAAAACGAGAACAATCGTCTCGAGATATTCATTTTCAAATGTCTCTCTGAAATCCCCTATGTGGGAAAAACAGAAATAACTTCGTCTCTTTTTCCAGAAGTCCTGTTGTTCGATGGAACTTGGAACTCCATCGAGGACATCAAGGCTGCGAATCACAACAATCCCTTGTTGAAGTACTTTACTCAATTGAATTCCCCTTTTTCTTGTTGACGGGTTTCTGAGATGTTGAAATTTATCATCTTGACGAGTTTATAAAGACTTAGAATTATTTTATTTCTTATGGAATTTGTTATTATTGGAAAATTCGTAGAAAATTAAAGGTTAATTTTATTTTCATCGAACTTTTAAAAAATCACGTTTATTTTTTCCTGACAAATTTGTAAAGGTTCAAAATTAATTTTATTTTTGATTGATTGTTTACGATGTGCGAGATGATCTGGGTAAAACATTTATCATTTTTATTGGTTTCCCGATCCTCGTCCACTGAAGATTGGAATTCGTCTATCATCTTCGAATAATGAAAAAGGATCAAAACGTATATCTTTAAGGTGGAGAGAATTTTAGATTGGGAATTCTCTAAAGGCGGAAATCCCAATTTAGGGAATTTTAAATAGGAAATCCTAAAAATGCGAAATGAAAACTTTTTTGATTGAGCGCCGATCAGTTTCAAAAAAAGACGGATTTAATGACGCTCTTTGGCTTCCGAAATTTGTCTAGTTGATCCGAATCCAGAAAAGGATTCCTGTGGACATCAAATAAGACGAATACGATTTACATTTAGTTAAAATTCTTTTTCAATTGCATTCGGAAAATGCAGCGGTTGAGGAAGCTTTCTTCAAGTATAACAGGTAGTTTTTGTATTCATTATTAGTCTATATACTTTTTTATATACTTTTATATATTTATATTTATATTCTTATTTTTATATACATTTATTATTTTATGCATTTTTTAAATTCCAGATTTATTTCGCCAAAGTCTCTCGAATGGGAAAAACGAGGACGAAGAGAAACCCCCTAATCCCATGGCCAAGAGATATCCTCTACACAACGCCTGTGTTTTCGAGAATATTGTAGAGGTCGAATTTCTTTTGAGTTCAGGTAGATGTGGAGCTGGGGATGAGGACGACAAAGGAAGGATCCCCCTCCATTATTCTGTTCAACATGAAGACAGTTATATTTCGAAATTGCTGATTTCCCATGGAGCAAATGTCGATTCCGTGGATTATGTGGAGTCTTCACCCTCCCACTTTGTTGCTACAGTAGGCCAAGTAGAGAATGTAAGTCTGCTTTATAAATTGTGCTTTTAAATTGATTTTTATCTTATAGTAACATTATTTTTATTAAGAAATCACTTCTTTTTTATTTTACTACAAAATTAATTTCTATTTCTACTTTGTTATAATATTGTTTTTTACTTCCAGGCTTGTCTACTTTTGAATCATGGAGCAGACTTCTGTTCGAGAGACAAAATGGGAAGAACGGCCGTGGATGTCGGGGCCGAAGAAGGTCATTTCGAGTTTACGAAGCTGATGATCGAACAAGGATGTTTAGAAAAATTAATTCAGAGTTTAGGAAAAGAACCAAGAATTGTAACAACTCCTTTACATTTAGCTGCTCGAAACGGCCATGTCGAAATTGTTTCTTTGTTGATAGAGTCTAATTTTCCTCTGAATTTTACCACTTACCAAGGTAGTGCTCTACATGAAGCCATAAAAAACGAGAAAATTCAAGTAATTCGACTTCTTCTTCATGTAAGTTTTTGATTCCTTGGTTCATTTATTACTCTTGACCACTTTTCATCTTTATTTTCTCAATTTTAACCATCGTACTTTTAGCTATTTCTATTTTTTAGAATATTTATTAGTTGTATTTATTTATTGTATTATTTTAATTACATTTTTAGATTAAAAGATTTAAAAATTTTCTTGTAATTAATATTTTTTATTCGTTATATATACTCATTTTTTTTTAGTTACGTTCATTTTTATACTCGTTAATTATATTTGTTTTTATATTCAATACTGTTTATTTTTTATATTTATTAGTCAAACATTTTCAGCACGGGATCGACATGTCTTTAACAGATCACAACGGGACCACAGCCTGGAAACTCGCTAATCTTCTTTCGCAACATAATCCTGTATTATTAACGTTAATTCTGGAATTGATTCAAGGTAGGCTTTTCTAGCAAAAAACTCGAGGATGTCCTCAGTCAGTCCTCCCCCTCGCTGGAGCATCATGAGAAAGTTTGCCTTCGACGAGTGATCTCCGATGAGATTTATCCAAATACCAAAAAACTATTTAGTTTCCTTCCCAAGCATATTTTCCGGTTTTTACGAAAATACGAAAATATGAGAATATGAAAATTCATAAAAATGATTGGATTTCTAAAGTACACCATGTTTGTCCAATGACTAAATTTGTTTACTTTAAAGACACTCCTACCCCTACCCTATTCCTTCCTTAATCCCAATCGTACTCCGCCCCCATCTCTATCATCATTCCTTTTTCGAACTGTACTCTGACCTTAATCTTAACCCTAAATCTAAGTTTCTTACCCCTCTCTGTACCCCAACCTTGGATTTCCCATCCCAAAAGTAGATCTCTCATCCCTACATTGTACCTCATTTGAATGAGCTGTTTCATTTGTGTAATTGCTGATTTTCTTCGCAGATCCATTCGGTAAATAATTTTGCGTAGAAATGCAATGTTATTTTAATCGAACAAATGACCTTTTCAAATTCGGCTTTCCTCGAGCTCAGCTTATCCTGTAGTAAGAGAGGGATATCCCCCTCCCCGAACACTTTAAAGGAACAAGGACCGTCATGCCATTCATCGAGAGAGATTGGCCATTCCAAACGGTTCCATTTATGAATGACCTACAGTCCGGCAGCTCTAGAAGGAAGCGGCACTCTTTGGTACTCTCTGGGACTCTTAAAAATCGGCCAATGCGCGAAAACAACAAATAAAATTTTTCCTACTGAAATTATCTCGATAAAAATTTTCTTGACCAGAATGTTCATGACCGGAACTATCTCGATAGGAATTTAGATAAAAATTCTCTCAAGAGGCATTTTCTTTGTCGAATTTATTTTAGAAAGATTTTCTCGAGTAAAATTATCAAACAAAATTCTTTTGGTCAGAATTATCTTAGTAAGGATTATATAGATAAAAAGTATCTCGAAAGGAATTTCCTTAAGTAGAATTTTTTAGTCGGAATTATCTCAAAAAGAATTTTTCCAGTCAAAATTATCCCGAGGAGTTCTTCAAGGAGAATTTTCTTGAATAGAAACGTTTCAATTTCAATTTTTACCAAAATTTTCCCAACAAAGATTATCTTGCTCGAAATCCTCTTCTGGAATTATTTCAATTAAAACTCTTTACTAAATTTTTTCGATGGGAAGTTCCTCGACAATAATTTTCGCTTCTAGAATTATATTAATTAAAGTTTTTTAGCTAAAATTTCCTTGACCAGACTTTCCTTTTTTAGAATTGTTTCGATTAACAATAAAGTGTTCTTGACGGAAATTTTTCGGTGAAAAGTTTCTCGGTCAAGACAGTTTTGTTTCCAAGTAACTTTCCCCAGACGATGGGTCTCAAGACAAGCGTGTGTCAATTAATCCCCGACCATGGCCCAAGTAATGGAGATCTCTAAAAGGAGTTCTCCAAAGTGCGCAAATCTTGTTCCCTTCGATCGGATCGAGGCTTTCCCACATTCTGACCAAGGTCCCGTCCATCTGGCGTCTGGTCCGAGAACTGTGCGTACCTGAGCAGACAATAGCGGAACGTAGATCTTTTGCTTCGACTGTTGGCCGGGATGGAGGTTATTTCCCGTAAAACAGAAATAGTTCGTTCTTCTTTCGATGGCAATGGCAGCAGCTGCTGTTTTTCGATCTCTGGATGAGTGGTGCAAATACATTTGTCCTATTGACACTGTTCTTCCTGATGTTCAAATTTCCTTCTAGATCACTGAATATTTTAATTTCCTAATTTTAATTTTTAATTTTTATTTCCATATTTTTCACATCTATTTCATGCTAAGTTTCTAAGATCTAAGATCCTTTATAGTGATGGAGATTTTGGGAGTTTTTTCCTTGGCCCATTAAAAGTTTTCCTTTTTTGAAACAGCCAGTTTCCCTCGTGGATAATCCACAACACTTGGTTTCCATTTTTACTTTTTTTCTTTTTTCTTTTTTTAAATTGCTTTCCTGAAAAAAAAATAAAAATAAAATTTTCCTGGTTTCTAATTTACGGAACTGACTGAGGTTCAAATTTTTTACTTTTAAAAATTCCTTTAAATCTTTGTTTCAGAATCGAATCAGAAAGTTTACGGAATCGCTGTTTGTGATTTTCAACGTGATTCGAAAAACGAAAAATTTCATGGAGAAAAATGGCCTGGATTACAGCTTCCGTTAAAATTCGGCGAAATTGTTTGGGTCCGTACATTTTTCCCTCAATTTTTCTCACAATTGAAAATTTTTTAAAGTATTGCAAGTGACATTTTTTGCATGATTAATTCCATATCCACTTCCCTCTTCTGATTTTATTGAAAATTGATTTTTATACTTTTTTAATTTCCCGGAATTTGATGGAAATTGAAATTAAAGATCAAGAATTCCGGAATTTCCTTCAGACTATTTTGTGGAGAAAAATTCCTTATTTTTATAATGATTTGATTTTTAATGAACCTCTGAAGTCAAAAATTCAAGAATTTCATTTCGAGACTATTTTGAGAAAGTAATGACCTCTAATTTTCGCATTAATATGATTTGTAACTTGCCTTTGGACAGACCCAATTCCTCTGGGCACAATTCATATGTCCCTTATGACCGCGCTCGAGAACGCTGTTGGTCGCTTTACTACTTTTTCTGAACTTGATATTGATATATTACACTGGACAGATTAGGATTATGGAGTAAACCAAGTTTTCGACCTCAACCTCTATTTTGTCAATATTTGACCATGCCAAGATCTTTCTTCTTTTTTCTCGATTTTTGGATCGATTTTTCATCAAAATAAACAAAAAAGTTTCGTATTTTTCCCCTTTTCTTTAAATGGTCTTTCGAACCTGTATTTTTTGTTCCAGAAAATCTATAGGCGTAAAAAATCACGATATTTTTTACAGATCATTGATTTTTATTTTTTTCTCTGATTAGTTTTGCGCCAAATTTTTGATTTTTCGGATTTTTGGCGGCAAATACCCTAATGAATTCTCCAGATGTCCCTTTTTTTGTTCTACTGACATTCAATGAGGTCTTAATTCTCACTTTAGTTTCGGATTTTAAATTCTAAATTTAGCTTTCAAATTTAAATTTTAACTTTAATTTTTGAACTCGAATTTAGTTTAAATTTCTATTTAAATTTATCTGAAGTTGTAAATTTACTTTAAAATTTGAATTTAGATTTATTTAAATTTTTAAGTTGATTTTGAATTGGAGACTTTAAATTACCAGATTTTAAGAGTTATTCTAATTTTAGAATTTAAATTTTCTGCGGGATCAAAATCGCTCAGGCACGCGTGCATTTTCCTTTCATTTGTTTCGACTATTTTCTCACTTTTGATTTTAGATTCTGGGATATAAGACTTCGAAAGAAAGTCCTTTCTTACGCGGGATCACATTTTCATCGGGAGGAAGTTCTCGCTGTGGATTTATTCCGAAAGGGTCTGTGAGGATTCTAAATCCATCGCTGGACAAAGGTTTGATTTTCTCCTTTGACGTTTTTATTTTAAAGTTTCAGAGAAATCCAAAACAAACATGGTATACAAAAAATCCGCGGGAGGATGCAAAATGAAAGTCAAAAAGGTGGATATTCCCATTGTTCCGAATTTTATGGAGGACTGTTTTGAGACTCCCTTTAATTCCTCAAATACCACGGATTACCATACTGATAGCGGAAGTAATGCTAGCGATAGGCATTCGTGCTACACTAATAGTTCTGCACCCCTTCCGGGGATGTCCCCAACCCCCAGCAGAGCAGGCAGCTTCTACGACGGAGCTACTGTGGCCTCCTTCCCGGACGATGGTGGGTTTCTCGAAGATGCAAAATTCTAAATTTTAATTTTTCCGAGTTTTCATAGTAAAACCGGAATATAGACCCATTAATCCGGGAAACACTAAATACAACAGATGGTCTTTCTTGTTGAAAAAGAAGATTGTCTTTTTCCTTGAGCAATGTCGGATTTTGCCGAGAGAATTGTTTTATTTCCTTGGAGAAATAATTTTAATGAAAAAATTTCAAAATGTTTTTAAAGAAGAGTTTTCGAAATATTTGCATTTTTCATTTTTCTGAATCAATTTTTTTTGAATTTTCCAGATAAACTAAATTTCGGATTTTCAGACAAACTAAATTTTGAATTTTCAGATTACCCAGACCCAGTTGGAGTCCCTCCCCAGCAGCTCAGCAGGTCCTGCTCGACGGTGATGCAGCACGCGAATTCCTACGGAGCCTTAACGAGTACCAAATCCACTAAATCCATAGAGTTTAACAAATCTATTGAGTCGGGTCCAGATACCTTCGGGAGAAGATCGGTTTTGCCAAATATGCCCAGTTCGAGCAGTATAGGATCCCAATGTAGTGGACATTCCTCCTCTTGTTTGGTGGACAATTATTCTGGAAGAGCAACAGCTACCTTGTCTTCGAGTACGAGTCGTTCGTCGAATATGCTTTCACCGGGATACTCCAACAACCCCGTCCCAGCCCCCTACAGACTCCCTCAACCCCTCCCCGGGACACGGACCAGACATCGGGTACCCGAGATGATCAGCCGAGGAATCCCGGTTCGTTTTTTTGATTCTTGAAAATAATTTCTGTCATTTTTAATCTTTGAAGATAACAGATTTTTAAATTTTTGAAAGTTAATTAAACTATTTTTAATTTTCCAGGAAAACGGAATAATCGGGGAGTGGCTGAACGGTATCGGATTTCCGCAGTATTTGCAACTGTTCAATTTACATGGATATGACCTGGCTTCAATTGCTCGAGTTACACCTCAGGACTTAATTGCTCTCGGGATCACCAGGCCCGAACACAGGAGGACTATTATCCAGGACATCCACAACTGGAAAATCACTGACGGATATCCTTCTTTCATTCCAAGCACGAACGGGATTTCAGACTTTCTGACTGTCATCGGTCTTCCACAGTATGTGGAAATGTTCGAGTCCCAAAACTACAACACTATCAAGGACCTCGAGGAACTTTCTTGGGAGGATTTCGAAAATATCGGCATCAGGAAACTGGGTCATTTAAAGAGATTGGACATCGCTTTGAAAAAATTAAAGACAAACAGGGAAATGAGGAAAGGGAATACAGAAGGTCAACATTCGACTTCTAATTACCCCAGTGGCACTTTGACTTCGAGATCCACTTCCGTTCTCGGGGAGCAGCTGCAGACTTTCGAAAACACGAACACATTGAGGAAATCAGCGAGGACCTCTCTTCCAGAGCCCCAAAGCAGGGAAACTCGTCAAAGACCCATAGTTCCGGTGAGTTTATTTAATAAAAATAAGAAAGAAAATTTAAATATGAATAAAGTTCAAAGTAAAAAATCAAAATAAATTCCAAAATATGAATAAAAACTAGTTGTAAAATATAAGTAAATTAAAAAATTAAATTGATTTAAAAGTAGAATAAATTTAAGAATGAAAATTTTTCAGGTAATGCCGAGTCATCATATCCCGAGAAATACTCCGGATTTATCAGATTCTGTTGATGCAGGACAAGAATCGAAAAAATCAGCCAAGTTGAATTTAATCATGAAAAACGAAATTCTATCGAAAATCGACGACATTGAAAACGACAAGTACGTCTCTCTGAACAACGATGAATTGCCCCCTTCCCCGGCCCCCATCATGTACCATAGTGCCCTGGAATGGTTGAATTCTGCGAGGTTACCTGGAGACGACAATGTTTCCCGGATTCAGAAAGATCCGAGAAGCCGGAGATGCAGTGGAATCGAGGACCTCAACGACCTCGGACAGATGCTCAAGGAGTTGACGGACGAGTTGGATGCGAAACTCCACAGTTCCACCGCTGTCTGAAACGGCCAATCTAGACCAACGGAAACGGGTGGATGAAAGTATGCTTACAAGTGCCATTACAAATAAATAAATAAATGAAATCTGTTTTTTAAAGTTGAAATAAAAAATTCTGAATTTTATAAATTCATATAATGTCAATGAAAATATTGAAGATAAATTTGATTGAATTATGAAGTTTCGAATTTTATTGAAGTTATATCTTAGTCAATAATTATTTGTTTTTAATATCGGAATTTCCCGATAGATTGCGAAACATAAAAGCAAAAAATAACTCGGATTTATTTCATTTTGATCGGAGGCGAAAGAAAATAACGTGTTCGAATAAAAAATTTATGGATTTCGTCAGATGAGATCAGTTTGTCATTTCTTCGTGTAAAGTTACAAGAATAGTGGGGATTTCCTTTACTCATCCCGTAGATTTAAAAATTTGAAGAAAGAAATAAAAAATATAAAAAGGTTTTAAAATACATGAGAAACAAAAAATATAAAATTATTTAAAAAATGAAAAACAGAAAACGTAATATTCCATGTATATAAAAATTAAGGAATATGAAAAGTTGTGTAAATATCAAAAACATAAATATCCATGTAAATTCATATAGAAATTTTGAAAATACCAACAAATGAAAACGATGTTTATTTCCAAAAATAAAAGAAAATAGTCAGAAAGGTTAAAACCATTCTTTATCAGATCAAGACAAATCTATCCAAAAATAAAAAAGGAAAAATAGACCACGAGAATGCAGAAAGAACAATTTTGCTAAATAGGTACAACTAGCTGATTTTCTCCTACTCGGGGATCAAACTATTTTTTCCGAAGATTCTAAATAAGGGAAAATACAAATAATAATTTCCTTCATCCAATTTTTAAAACATCGTAAATCAAATTATCCTCTTTTAATTCGAAACTTAGTGCGAGTTAAAGTAATAATTTTTATTATGACTCAAAATAATGTGGATGCAAGTAGTTGTTTTTCCTCGAATTAAAACTGATACAATTTGTACTAATTTTCTTTCATTATAAACTATACATGATTCAAATCAATTTTTATTATTTTTTCTTGAACTTAAAACTGATATGAGTAGAGTAGTTTCTTTTTTATAAAACAAGTGTGATTCAAGCCACTTTTTACCATCTCCCCCGAAATCCCTCTTCGAAGTCCAGTCGTTACTTGCCAGTTTTTCGCAGGCACAGTGCTGTCCGCGGCTTGCTTTGAAGTTCTATTTTTTCCTCTTTCGGTTATTAAATATGGCTAAGAAAGCTGTCCCTGATAAATTCCTAAATATTTTGGTGAATAAAAAGGAATATCATATCAATTTAAAAGCTGCTGACGAGAGTTCTTGTGGAGTTTCACTTTCTCAACAAAGATGGTACTGGGGAAATGCTTCCCGAGAAATAGTCGAGGTTGCGATGAAGGTTAGTTTTCTTTCTTTAACTTTCATATATGAACTTTGTGTTTCCCAGGACAAACCAGACGGCACCTTTGTTGTTAGAAATGCATCTACAGAAGGCGACTTCACTTTGACTCTAAAAGTCAGGAGAACGGACAGGTTGATCAAGATCCTTTGTAAAGATGGCAGATGCGGTTTTAACTACGAGTCCTTGGATTTCGAGAGAATCATCGACTTGCTCGATGCTCACAGAGAGTACTCGTTGAGTGACTACAATCCCGACTTGAATATCCCCCTCCTTTATCCTCTCGGGAGAGTCGTCGTCCTCGGAAAAAGATCATCGAGAGCTGAACCGGATGAAAGTTACAAAAGGATCTACATGGCTTTAAGGTGTCATATGGAAGGCGTCATTGCTGATTACGAAAGGACAGCGAGTTTATTTGACCACTTGTTCTGGAGAAAGATCACTGTCAAAGATGGAATCGATGGAAGACGAGAGAAGATGGAGACATCGGATCAGTTGGCATGGCTGGTGACTAAGCAACTCCAGCACATGATGGAGAAGAAACCCAAAGTTGCGGCTTGGGTTCGTGATAATTTCGTCAAAACTATGAATAGATTCGAAAAAATGTAGGTTTTATCTACTTGTATATTTATACATATTTACTCATGATATTATTTTCTAGGATAAGTCTACTGAACACTGTTCGTCCGATGTATTACGAAGACACTTTCGAGTACGAGGACTTGCTGAAAATCATCGACAACACTCTGGAAGGAATGGAGCCTGAGGTTATCTCTGCTTATGAGTATGTTTTTCTGACTCGTTGAATCCTAATTTTTTACTTCAGATGTTGTGAGGATTGGAAGCAGATAATCTCTGACCAAGGTGTTGGTGAAGAAGCCGTTGAGAATATCGCTTACGATGTCAGGTACCTCGTGAGTCTCGAGCCCGTTCAAATGAGTGAACTCATGCTCAGTATCGAGTTGAAATGGGATCCTACGTGCTGGATATCCGTCGATCCAAACAAGGATCACGCTACATCTCGGATTACGGAGATTGTTGAGAAGCTCGGCGAGAATTCGAATGGAGTCTTTCTTATCCGTCCATCAGCTTCTCGAGATAAATGTTTCGTTTTGTCGATTTCGATGGACAAAAAAGTCCACAATTGCTTGATCCACTATCAAGACGAACCTCGTCCTGGAGAAGACGAGGCGGCCGGGTTCGCTTTCATGGACACCCCAAACTATTTCCCTACTTTGGTGGATTTTGTCCGTTTTTATTCCACATATCCTCTGAAGGAACATAATGAGTTTCTCGATACAACGCTCAGGTACCCAGCTTTTCCGGGACATGATGTCACAAATTACATTTGATCTTTCTACAATACATTAGTCATCGAAAGTTTTGATCTCTACATTCTCTGATAAATTTTCTCCTTATAATTTTTATATTGAAATTGGTCATTTTCCGAATTATTTTCATTTATTTTTATTGTATTTGTTAAACTAACTTTTTGGGATTGTTTTTCAGTGAGATGACATGGCAAAAATCGGGTCTCCGTATTTTGAACGTTCTTCGACATGATGGGAGGTTGAGAGCCGGTACTGCATCCTATGCGATTTCGGTATTTTTAAATGTTCTATTTTGGTGTACGACATCTGATCTCAGTAGCTTTCTTCAATACTCAGTTGGACTAGGGATATTGTTGATCTTGATTCTGCGATATCAGTACTGGCTTGTGAGTTTTTCGAATTCATTCTTATGTAATCGTTTAGTTATATAATTACACATGTATTTCAGTACTCAATACAAGGATATGCTATCGGAGTTGTCTCGGCTTTATCAGCAATGTTTTTGGCTGACAGTGAGAAAATGTTCCCGATTTTTCTATATATGTATTTTATGGCATCTTTCCATTTCTTCGAATTTTTCACTATTGGAGTATCTAATCCAGATTCACTTAAACCGGATTCATTTTTATTGAATCATTCTGTTGCTTATTGGGTTGCCAGTGTTTGTTGTATCACGGAATTCTTAACCAGGACCTATTTCATTGACTGTAAGATTTTTACTTAATAATATTTCCGAGACTTAATAGTATTTTAAAAACTCAATTACGTTCCTGATCTAGTTAGTATATTAAGAATATTCCTTAGTAGTATTTTAGAATCAGTACTTTTAAAAATTAATATTTCTTAAGTTTCGATTAAAAATATTTTCAAATCAATTAGTTTTTTAATATTTAATTGATATCCTTATTTAATTAGTACTGTTTTAATTGACGCTTTTATGTAGTAATATTTTTTAGACCAATTACCGGTTATTTCTCGGCTCGGCGTATTTTTCTGCATCACAGGAGAAGCTCTAAGAAAACTGGCAATGTGGCACGCTGGAACGGGATTCACTCATCTTGTTGCTTACAGGAAACAAAAGCAGCATTCGCTAGTTACTATTGGGGTTTACGGTATTGTTCGACATCCAGCTTATTTGGGATTCTTCTTGTTTACAATTGGGACTCAATTGATATTGTGCAACCCTTTTTGTTTCTTCGCTTTCGGTTATGTTTGTATTTTCAAGTTCTTCATGGAGAGGATTTATGAGGAAGAAAGATATCTCGTGGCATTCTTTGGGCAGCAATATATTCAATACCAAAAAACAGTGCCTCTGGGTCTGCCATTTATCAAGGGATTTTCTAGTTATTAATTTTTTCTCGGCATTCGTCTTGTAAAATAATGATTTTGTATGCTTAAAGTCAATTTTTAATTTTGACAGCTCAATCAAAAATAAACAATTGTGTTTTATGGAAAAGAGGAATTTGGAGAATGCTTAGAGTGGATGGGAATGGAGATATCTGAATTCGGGCAGGATTTATAGCCACATGAGAGACGTCGAGGTCCCTGGAGGATCGTAGGGACGGAGTCAAACGGCGAACAAGCAGAGTTTTCTTTTTGCAAGACAATTGAGGAATTACTTTTTCTTTGGTCCTTCTGGAAATTCGAGTTTTGAATTTCTTTCTTTTTATTTGGTTAATATGCTCAGATTCTTCCCATTAAAGGCAGATGCGTTTTTGTTTAACTTTTTTAGTGAAATTTGATGACTTTAAAGTTAACTAAAATTGACTTCTCTTTAAATCCGAAAATAAATCCGGGTTCCTGAATTTTTATTTCTACCAGAAATGACTTGGAGTTTATTAACGCCGGAGTCCAAGCGGAAACGGTCTTGATTACAGAATTTTCGAACGACTCGGAGTAGTCATGTAATTTTCGATAATAATAACCAAAATATTCGGTTTCAAAATGCATAGCGCGAAGTAGATGGAAAGCTCGTCGAGGACACCTGTCGAGACGGCCCGAATGAGAGAAACAAAGAGTTTCTCGACCGCTATGCATATATACACATACACCTTATACATGTGACGTTGCCAGGAAGTCCGGCGGCTCCAAGCTGACCGTTTTGACCATTTCCATCCAAAAGTCGTTTCCTTCCAAATCTCCGGGAGGAACAAGGGAACCCGAGATCCTCTTAGCGAAAAAAAGCAATAAAGAAATCTGGAGTTTAAAAGCTTCAACGACACGCGGAAATATAGTGGAGTGTTCATTAGTGAAAGGGGATTCTTGAGTTTCAGAAGGACAGATGCGCGAGTCTTGGCAGTCTCGTACGGACGTGCAATCGATTTGCAGCAGTGCGGCAGACTCGGTAACGCCCTCGGCATCCACCATGAGTCGAGGCGGTGCCACTTCAGCATTTGGAGGAGGAGGCACCAGCAGCTCTCAACATCCGTTCCAGCCGACTACTGCGGTCTCTGCTGTCCAGCACTACTATTCTACAACACAGAACCAAGTTTCTAGTGTTGCCGGAGGCAGTAGTGTTAGTCCTGTTCCGAACTGTTTTCCTCGAGATTTCTACGGAAGCATCCACGCTCTCTACGGAGGATCGTCATCTTTCGCACTGACGACCACTAACCCTACCAACTCGGCGACCCCCCCGACCAACCCCGGGGGGGCCGTCGCCCCCTCCCCCTATTGTTGCGAGTGCTCCACCGCTCAGAACCGCTGTAGTACCGACCTCTGTCCTTGTTATGCTTCTCGACGGATGTGTGATGAACATTGCGAATCTGCCAGGTAACTTTTCTGTTAAAATCGTCATTTATAACGTTTCAAAATGCCTCTTTTCCCATTAAAAAAATTGAAGAGCTCTATCTTTTCCAAGAACCAATAATGGGTAGCTCATTTTTTCACTCTTCTCATAATAGGAACCATTCCTCAAAAGGACTATCTAATTACTCGGTGTAGGTAATTTTCGTGGATGCTAAAACAAAATTGAAAAAAAAGTTAAGTAAATTTAGATACTAAAACAAAATCGAAAAAATACGTAAACGTGGATACTGAAACGAAATCGGGAAAAATTGAACCAAATTCGGATGCTAAAACAAAATCGAAAAAAAATTAAAACGTGGCTACGGAGACATCTGGAGTCGGAATTTTTCAAACGTAATTCCCTCGACGACGCGCGAAATTTTTGGTCCCTCTTTTGTCTAAAATTAAATTTATTGTAAAACTGCGTAGGAAATATCCATTAATCGCTGGAGGAAATCAGATTGGAATTCTCCCGGAGCAAAAGTAGTTGTCCTCAAGTGGATATTCTCCGACTCGAAGCCGCTTTATGATCCTAATAAAGATTCGAAAAAGCAATATTTGTCAGTTCTAGCTTCAGTGACAGTATTTCCACATGTGTCGAGGACAGCTAGATGACAAGTGTATCATTTCCCAAAGTTACCATGATTTCCTTATTCGAAAATCTGGAAAACTAAAATTCGCTGAAATCCAGTAATGAATTTTTTAACCAAAATCTGAAACTCTAAAAATCTAGGAGCTTCTGGAAGTATTTCGAAAAAATAAAATTCTTTTCTTCTTGTTTTTTCGAAATAACAGTATAACGAAAATTCTAACTAGAAGAATAATAATAATTTCAATTTAAAAAGAGCGTCGGAGATGATAATTTAGAAGTAGGTAGACATTTTAATTTAGAATGCCAGAAATAATGAGTCGAAAATGACGATGAAGATTTTAATTCGGAAAAGTGTCAAGAACCGAATTGATAATCACTCGCTCCGTCCTGGGAATCCGAATTTTGCATAATTCACTTTTTGCCAAAGTTTATTCTTTTCGCTTTTTCGAATTAACATATTTCAAAGTGAACATGAATTTATCATTTTTGTTTTTTAAATTAGCATCTTTCGAAGCTCAATGGAGATTTGGAATTTCCTTTTTTGGATTGAAATTTGTCAAAATTCGATATAAATTCTTAGAACTGACATTTAAATCTGAAAATCTAGAATTTCTGAAATGCTTTAAAAATTCATACTGAACCAATCTCGTAAGAAATTCTATTTCTGATTTTTCTAATAGTACAATTATTCATTCGTACTGTGAATTTGCTAATTTCGAAAATGACCGGTCGATGATGAATAAGACTTATGAACGCATTGACAGTTTTGTCAGAAAGCAAAGAACAAAATGCGATTACGAGAGTCTTTTCTGTCGTTTATGCATGCAATGTCATGAGGAGAAATCTTTCTCTTTCCTCGGGGCGAACCACTGTTGACACAATTCCAGCTAAGGGGATATTCGCCCTGGGGCAAACCACCATTGGCAAAATTCCAGCCAAGAGGATATTAGGGCTGCGGCTTTTCTGCTGTTTCGTTTGTAATTAGCGCGAATTGAACACTTTATAGAACACAATCGCCGAATCCAAAAAGCGGTTCCGTAGTTCGCAATTGGGAAGGGCGAAGAGGTCCTTTATTCTCCCAGTGTACAAAAATGGTAATACGAAAGACATGCAGCTGCTCCTAAATCCGAAGAGTACAAAACCAATTTTAATTGAGGACTTTTAGATATCGGGGAGACTGTCTGAATCAAGCAATTTGCAAGTGCTCTTGTGAAGTGGATCCGGCGAAACCAGCGAAGAACGCATGTTTAAAATCCGAGAGATGTGATTGCCTGAGGATCAAGGAAGGCTGTAGCAAACTTTGTGCTTGCAAGCAAATCTGCAAGAACAAGGAACCAACAAAAAAAGTCACGAAAATAAGTAAACCGACACAAGGATGTCAATGTGCGAAAAGCAAAAAGCAGTGTGTCAAGAAAGAATGTCCTTGTAGAGGTCTTTATGAATTTTGTTCCAGTAGTTGTAAATGCACAGGAGATTGTACGAACGGTCCGTCGAAATTCCACGTCCCGAAGCATGTACAAAATACCTTTTTGGAACACAAGCACGAAAGCAGTGGTCTCATAGTGACGTTGATCGGAGAGGACTACATTTATCGAGGAGACTTCTACCATGAATCCAAGAGCGAACCCCATGTAGAAGAACAACTAGTGGCTGCCATATACGACCTGATTTCGAAGTACAACGTATGTAGAAAAAAACTTAAAGAGTTTATCAAGTAGATCATTTCAGGTTGATTTATATGAAATTGTTATTTTTGTTTCCAAAAGTCCCTGTTTCCATCAAGATTGCGATCCAAAGTGCGAGGTCGTCGATGAATGCAGGAGCAACAAGGCTTGTGCGAAGTTACTTGGATTATTACTTTCGAAAGTGAGGAAGGAACTTAGTAAAGTCGATGTCAGGATGACTGTGAAGTTCCTATATCCCCATTTGAATCGGGGTGATCTCTACACGAAACAGGGCATTTTGTCCATGCTCCAAGCGGGGATCAAAGTGGAACCTTTGTTGATGAAGGACTGGTCTGCAGTCATGGATTGGTCTCCTCACCACGATCACAAGGGAGAGTATCTTCAACTGTGGAACAACCATAACCTCGACAAATCCGTCGCTCAATCTCAGTCTTTCATCAACGAGTGCCGACGAGCTCTAGGACTGTCCATGAAATTCTGGGTTGCTGAAATCCATGAGATCGTGAAGAACACTATCCTTAATTACTCCGAAATCCGGTCGAAATGTGGGGAATTGAATGATGCTCTGAAACAACTCGATCTCACTGCCACTCCTCACAAAATCAGGTCTACTCCGAGCAAGAGAAGGAGTTTCATCGATATGCATGAGCTTCGAGACAAACTTCTCCTTCGAGGTTCATCCGAAACCCGGAACAAGAACGGAAGCAGTGTTTCCGTCGCTAGGTTTGTTTTAAAATCTTTCAATTTCAACCACTTAAATAGCTTTCTTAAAGTAACATTTTACTTAGATAACATTTTTCTGGAACAAGTCTTTCTTTTCTAAAGTGGCATTTTTGAACTAATGTTTTACTTAAGTGACTTTTTTCTTAAAGCAATATTTTACTGAAATTGCATTTTTTGAAACAACTTTTTCTGAAGTAACTTTTTTCGAAAACAATAGTTTCCTAAAGCAACATTCTACTTAAATAACGTTCTACTGAAATTACATTTTTCTGGAGCAATATTGTACTTGAATAACATTTTTCAGCGAAGATTCCCACGCTCAGGCCATGGTTGCCTCTTTCTGTGGCCGTTCCTTCGACGACAGCGAGACTAACGAAATTGCTCAGAGGATAAGGAGAGCTACTGCCAACATTAATACAGAAATCGAAACATTGCTTGAGTTTCTCACTCGAAAATGTGCTGCTCCATGAGATGTACAAATACACTGTCCAAAAGTTGAGCAATAACCGTCAATGGAATTTCTAATTCTCCATAAAAATACCGTACCTTTATCGACATCCTCGTATGAGATACAGTGACCCTATAACATCTTCATATAAGATGCCGTAACTTTATCAGAGTCTTCATATGAAACACAGTAGCCCAAATTACGAAACTGCCTCTTTCAGCCTACTCTCCAGTCACGGACAGCCGAGAAATCTTTGTTGATCCAGCATTTGATCTAACTTATGGATAATAATTTATTGATTAATTTGTCTTGATGAAATAGCCGAGTTTAGCACATTACATAAAAATACTGAAATTTTATTCTTCCAACAAAGGACGGAAATTTAAAAACATCAAAAAACTTTATCCTCTTAAATCCAATTCTTTTAGGTCGAATCCCTGAGGACAACTGGCACTTTTTGCAAGGACCTGAAAAGTTTAGTTAAAATAAGAACAGGATATTGGTGAAAATCCGAACCTCATTTACGTACGATGCATCTCCCTTCTCGGTGCAGTTGTGGAGGAGGGCGATGGCCTGATCCCTCAACAATGGCAGTCTGAAGTACTCTGCTTCCTGAGTCAGGAGTGCCAACCTGTCTGGATCTTTCGGGAGACAGGCTTCCCAGAGCTGTTTCGAAGCTTGTAGTCTTAGATAATTTAGGATAATCTCGAAGCTGAAAAATATCAAAGAATTTTTAATATTTAATTGGGATTTTACCAGTAGGGATCTCGATCGATGAAATAGGCTCCGTTTTTGTCTCTGGTCAAGTGAGCAGCTCCTTTTCTTTCGATATACCACTAAAAGGGGTTTTTAGTTTGAGAAAATTTCAACTAATTTAAAGAAATATAAAAACAAAATTAAAAATTGAGAATTACGAAAATATTGAACTTGATCCACTTTTAGAAATTCCCCAGATTTCACAATATCTATTGATTGAAAATCTGACAAACAAAAAAGTTATTTTTAGAAATAAAGTCGGCAATTTATTTTAATGGACTAATTTCTTTTATGAATATAAACTGGGTCAATTATTCCTTTTTTCGAAATTCAAGTCATTGAGAATATTTTGGACTAATTCCGATGCTGGTGTAATTTTATATGAAAATACAACTACATCTAAGAATCTCTACGCTTTTATTGGACTATTGAGATTATACGAATTGAAGTGGTTAAATATATATGTTTTGTATAGATAAATATAAAAATTTTCATATAAAGAATATATATGAATATACAGATTTTCATATGAATAAATATGAAAGTTTCTATATATAAATTAATATAGAAATTTCTTATAGATAAACATGTATATTAGTCTGTTTATGAAAGAGAAAATAAAACTGAAACTAATAATTTTTACCGTATATAAAGAAGAGCGTTTATCGAAAGCAATTGTTTCGAAAGTAGTTGTAAACAATTTCCCTCCGACGTTGAAATCCACTAAATCTGGCATTTTCCTAAAAAAATGAATACAGATCGTTGAAAATCATCAAAAATATTGGATATTTGAAAACCGACGAAAACCGCGAACAAACACGAATGGAGGACAATTCACGCGGATGGAAACCTCATACCTTATTTGAGCGATGATGTTCCTCCATTCGAATTACCCACAAAGCGAGAACGAAAATGTACATCTGTTGACCGTGAAGAAGGAGGACAACTAGGTTCATTCAGAGGAACTATCCCGGATTGACCGGTAAAAAGGACTATTGATCGTTTCGAAACAAACGAAGAACAAAAATTGGACAGCATGTCGTTTCGGCAGAAAGCATGCAGTCGAGCCCGGAGGCAAACAGGAGTTCGGCATCGTCCGCTAGCTCCTTCGAGACGTTCTCTAGAGCCACTGTCCAGCGACAATTTCAAACATAAGAGGCTTTCACAGCGAAATGACTAATTTGCTTATTTTGAGAGTTATTGTTTTTATTTTACTCACTTTAGAAGATTATCTTCTTTTGCTTAAAATATTTTATTTTTTTCAGTTTTAGATATTTTAAAAATTTGGATTTTTGAAAATAGAATTAGCATTTAAAAAATAAAGATGAAATTTTAAAATTATTTTTTATTTTCGAATTAAAGAGAAAAAAGATTCATGAACAATTAAAAATTATCTTAAGAACAAAGAATAAGTTTTGAAATTATTTAACCTCTTATATTTTCAAACTAAAGAAAAAAATTCACAGCCAAACGAGAATTTTAAAAATAGTTTTCGAGATTATTTTTCTCTTTTTTGTATTCATTGAATAAAAAATGAAAGGATAAATTCATAACAAAATAAACACTTTTTAAATCGAAGTTTAAAAATAAAAATAAATCACTTTTGAAGTTACTTTTCTCCTTTTTTGTGTTTATTGAATTAAAGAAGAGAGCGGATCCATGATCAAACGAGAACTGCTTTAACAAAACTAGTTTCGGGGACGTACATGAGGATCTAGCTTCGACGATAGTCTGGTAAAGCTGCAGGGATAGAGAAAGACGGACGATGTCGTTGATGAAGAGAAGGATGAAAACGCAAAACATGAGACTGACAGAACGATGTTCTCGTTCACCTATTGGTGAGCATCTGGATTTGTTTCATTTTTTGAAATCCGTCAAGTATTTCATCATGGTCATTTTTATCATTGATTAAAGTGAAAAAAACCTAAGATATGGGAGCTGTTTCGAGTTTTTTTGAGTCCAGTAGTCATCATATTGTACTATTGGGCTTAGATCATGCTGGGAAAACCACTGTTTTGTATCGATTAAAAAAACAAAAAATGGTTTTGCCAACTCCTACAGTGGGATTTAATTGCGAAAGAGTAAGTATATTTTTTTGTGAATTTGAAAGGTAAAATTACGAGAACTAAAGTATATTTTTTCTAGAATTAAAAGTTAAGAGAAAATAAGTTAAACTTTTTTCGAAAACTAAGAACTACAATTTCAGTTCAAAGTGAATAACGGACCTGCTCGAGGACATACCTTTGTGATGTGGGATGTCGGAGGTCAGGAGTCCTCCAGAAGTCTCTGGCCGACTTATTTCAAAAACGCTTCTGCATTGATTTTCGTCATCGATTCCAGTGACCCGAGGAGGTTCGAGGAAGCCAAGGTGGAGTTGGACACGATTTTGTTGAAAATCCACCAAACGAAGTTCCCTGTGATTATCCTTGCGAACAAACAAGACAAACCAGAAGCCGTGGGTGCTGAAGAAGTTGGAAAATAGTCATTTATTTTTTTAAATTATGAAATTTCAGGTATTCAAAGTCTTCGGAGCAGACGTAAAAAACAAATGTGAAATTTCTGCGATTCCTTGCTGTGCTGTCACCGGAGAAGGACTCGAAAAGTTTTTTCCACAAGTATTAGCAGCTATCCAGGGATCTAAGAAATAATTTTAGATATTTAAGAAGTTATTTTAAAAAAATGTTCATGGCGTATACGAGGTTGTGGATAAAATCAACAGTTTAGACTGAAGAAATTTATTGTGGAGTTTCATAACACGGATTTTTAAAATATATTAGAAAGTCCTGGAATTTTCAGATTTAAATGTTTTTTCCAAGAGTTAATATTAGATTTAAAAAAGTTCAAACTAAAAAAACAACTCTTGGCAAAACGTGAATTCAGAAGAATTTGAATTCAAAACACAGAAATAATAAACCTTGGCAAGACGTGAATTTTGTCAAAGTCGAACTCCCGAGGAAGACTGATTCAATTTGGGGTCTTTGGCGCCGCTTTTATCACGTTATGAAATATGAAACATCTTTGTCATGAAATTTTATCCACATAAATGTTCATTTTTTTACAATTCCTGAATTCTCTCTGCTGAAGAAAATTTTTGCATGATCTTGAAAGTCGACTAGTCAAGTTTTCTTTCTCTTCCGGTTCTGGCGCGAAAAATGATTCTCGTTTTCATATAACTCTGCAACATGGAATTTCTCAAGTGACTCAGATTCTTTAAATTTTGCTTTTAATTCACATAAAATAAGTAATTTTAATGAGTTGATATATGATTCGTCGAATTTCAGGTAATATATCGATTAATAAAGATAATTTGATTCGAATTCGAGATTCATGACCACAAGAACTTTCGATTTGACTTCCGGAGGTTGGTTGACATTTTGTTAACTTTTACTTTCACAGGATATGGCGGTGATGTTATTCATGACCTGACAACAAGAGTCTAGTTTTGTCCTCGATATTGATTGTATTAGTAGAGTTATTGCTTATATTAATAGGATTATTGGCTACATTAATATAGGCATTGGTTATGTTAATATGACGATCGATGAACCTTTTTGTCACGTCTGGACATACCATGACCATTTCGTCTTTACTACTCCACAGTTGTGTTTTGTTAATTTCCCAAGTTTCGGAAGATTTACGAAGGATCAGTTTTATCTGTACTCACGAAGAGATGAATGGCTTTGTGCTTTGCTTTTGAGATGAATTTCAAGAAATGCAGGTCTACCGTCTTTATTCTCGAGGTAATGACGATGGCAGACTCTGGAGGGACTACTGAATTGGCTTACCGAACAATCAGGACGCCAAGATGAATAGAGTGGCGAATGTAATCCTCCCGACAGCTCTTACTACCAGTCACTGAATCCTTTATCCCTTTTGATTTCCGCCGAAATATTATTTTCTATTTTAAGTCTTGTATATTTCCATGAGATTCTCCCATGTCCTCCTGGATGCTCTGAGAACTCGGTTGTGATTAATTAATGAATGACCCATCTTTTTGTGCTTGCTTATCCCTCCATCCGGGTGTTGCTAGAACTTTATCCTCCATCCGAGATGTTTCTCCAAGTTCCATCCTCCATCCGGGATGTTACTAAAAATTTGTTCCTGAGGCAGTATATCAAGAGAAACTTTGTTTTGGGGTTTTGGTTTCTTCAGTCTGGTTTTTTGCATTACTCAATAAGATTGTTGACAGTCGCGTTTTTCGTCTTTGGATAATTAGCTGAAGGTGAGCCGGATGTGGATTTCCCTAATTCCCGACGAGGTTTTCATCAGTATCTGCAGAGATTTTGTGCCTTCTTTATTTGTCCAAGATTCGTCCCAATTTCTTTCATCTTTTATTTTCTCCAGAAAAGGAAGACTAAAAGGATCGAAGCCAGCAAAAACGCGATTGTGACTGAAATTGGATTTGCGTCCGTCAAAAGCCGGGTCACTTCAGGAGGAAACCAAATGAAGAGGGAATGCCACCAACACCATGAGTTGGGTCCTTGACGTCTCGGCCTGATTTGGGCGCACTTGACGAAGTTGGCCGAGTCCCGGACGGAGAGCGAACCTTGTTTAGACTGCCTTCTCAGTCGAGGAGTTGAAGTGTCAACCGTCCGTTTCCCAAACGGCACAAATTGAAAAAGAAAAGAAGGCACCGCCGGAACAGCAGTGATTAGAATCCTTCTGACTTTGCTTGTTCGGCTTTAAGTCGACTTCTTTGGCTCGATTAGATTACGCCATCCTGGGAGGAGGTCAGGATGAGCAGATACAATTTGACTCGTTTTCCAGACTTTTGAATGGCCCCATGCTTTTCGAGAAAGTTGGAACTTGGTGATTGCAGGAGTTGCTCGTATTCGTCCGAACGTTCTCTGACAGCTTGGAAGTCAGTCATTTCATCTCCCTTCCCGAGGATGTGGGCGCTTGGCTGAGCTTCTCGGCATGTAACTCTATACCGTTTTGCTTTGCCTTGAGATTTGCGGTAATCTTCCAACTTATCTATCCCTTTTCCTTCTGTTACGTTGTTAAAATTTCTGGAGGATTACAGCTTAAACAAATATAAATCCAGGGAAATTTATATTCATCTTGTTGGATTACTGTATGATAGACAGCTGGAATTCCCTGTCAGAAGTTCTGTTAAAGTTGTCTGAATTAACCTTTTTTGTGGTCCTTCCAGACTACAACATTTTCTTCGATCGCAATCTGTTCATTCCATTGCCAGCAATCACTCATATCTCAACAACTCCACCAACAACACATCAATAGGTTGTCCATCACTTTTCTCAAGTTACATCACTTTTTCCTTTCTGCCAGTCTTGCGGTTGGGAAAGCCACACTTAAACGGATCACTCCCGACGAAAACGCCAATCGCGTTTGAGGGATGTCTTGGTAATCCGCGAATTGGCCGAGTTTCACTTTGTCTGATTTTTCTTGTTCCTAGATTTTGTCTGACTACGATCACTTTGGAAGTAAGGGTGCAACTACTCGAGACCGACTTTGAGTGATGCTTCTTGAAGATAAAACACCACAAGTCGAGTCTTTTCGACGATAATTAGTTTTGGGGCTTCTGGCATCTCTTTTGGACAAAAATTTGGATTTTAATTTGATCCGTGGAGGAGCCTAAAAACCCAAGGCGGCTGTCATCCATCCGTGTTAGAGGAAACCGCCCAAAATTGCTTTCGGGTGCCGGGGGCTTTTTTATCTCGATATTTTGGCAAGTGCCAAGTTCCTTTGAATTTCATTAACTTGGCTTTTTATTTATGAATTAAATTTGATCTTTTATTTCTTAAGTCTTGTAAATAGATAATCAGTAACAAAGACTGAAATTACTTTTTATAGTCTCCATTTCTTTATTTTAAATTTTCCACGGAAGTAGTGAGCTACAAAAGTACCACTCATAGTCTACTGCTTCTATTGGAGTCGAATGTCTCCTTTGTCGTTGATTTTTTAGTTCTTACAAACGGATAATCAGTAGCGAAGGACTAAAAGTACTCGTCATAATCTCCATTTCTTTGTTTTCATAAGAGCAACGGGCTACAGAGATACCAATTATGGTCTATCCTGCTTCCATTATAATCTGGTCTTTTTTGCCACTGATTTCCCAAGTTTTCTAAATGGGTAATCAATAGCAAGGGCTGAAATTACTCGTCATAATCTTCATTCAAGTGGTGGACTACAGAGATACCAATTATGGTCTACTCTGTTTCCGTTGGAAGCCAATGCCGTTTTTGTCGCTGCGGTTGTCACCTTCACGTCTCTTGGTCGCCCAGTGTTTTGGGAAGCATTATTTTATGTAATTCTTCATTTAGGGTTTCGTTTTCATCTGACTTTAAATTATTTTATGAAAAATCCCCAACGATGAATAATCTAGTTGTTAACGAGTACCTTTTCGGGATGTATTTTTTAAAATAATTTTATTTAACTTTGCTAGCACATGCCAACTACTTGCGGATTTCCGAACTGCAAGTTCCGATCTCGATATCGAGGACAAGAAGACAATAGACATTTTTACCGGATACCGAAAAGACCTTTGGTACTCAGACAAAGATGGCTCAAAGCCATCGGTAGAACCGAGGAAACGGTAGTCAGTCAGGTGCCTTTTTCCGCCATATCCTGTGTTTTCTGAAATCTAAGTTTTTAAATAAAATCTATTTTAGCTTAGAATTTGCTCTGCCCATTTCGAGGGAGGAGAAAAGAAGGAAGGGGACATCCCAGTTCCAGATCCTCAGGTTAGTTCAATTTTACTTCACAATTTAAAAATGCTTATTGTTAAGTTATTTGTTTAAAAATATGCTTTGTTCGGTTGCTCATGCTTTCGTGATTGGTGCTTTTAGCTAGATTCCCCGCTTTCGATTCCGCTTCCTCCAAAAGAATCAAAGAGCAGTGATCGTCGACGAAATCAGAAATTATCGAGAAATCATCATACAGGTTCATCATCGTCAAGTGAAGCCAACGGGGACAACCGGAGAAGAGGGAACTTTTCCAGTTTCGTTCAGAACGACTTCGGAATTTATGCCAGTGGGGGTACTCCGACCTTCCCGGCGGATTTCCTCAACCATATTGGTGCCGTTAAGGACGGTAAGTCTGGACTTCCAAAGTAGCTACACCTTTGCTAATTATCTCAGTATTTGCTTTTGTGAAGTCTCTTGGGTCTGCCTTTAACGACCTCAATTTGTGTAGTCAGGAAACAGAATCTCAACAACAGACATAATTTAAAAGTGATGGAACTTTTATAGAAAATCCAGTAGACATAATTCAAAAATGATGGAATTTTTTCATGGAAATACAGAATCAAGAGAGTTCTTGGTTCTTTAAAAAACTTGGGAAGAATTGCTTTGATTTTCAGCTTCGCGGTTTGCCAAAAGAAAATGAGTGTAAAAAAACTTTTATTTTTTTTGCACAAAAAAGACTTTTATTTTTTGTATAAAAAACATCGGAATGTAACGGAATAGACAGACATTCCTTTTCCTCGCACGAAAAAAAGATATTTAAATATATTTTACGGAAGCGTTTCAATTATTAAGGATTAATTGGATAAATTCTGTCGTTTTTATAATTTTAGTTTCCTGTATATACTAGCAACGGCATATTTCTAGTAATGACATAAAGCGAGAAGAAGCAGCGGTCATTTGCTCTGGGAGTCCTTAGCAAAACGAGCAAGCATGAAATATTCAGAAATATTCGATGCCGAAAGAGAGGCTGGAACATGGTCTCTCATTCGGGCATTCGGGGGCCATTGGAGAGGAGCTGGAACATAGTCTCTCATTCGGGGGC
Source organism: Halicephalobus sp. NKZ332 (assembly GCA_009761265.1). Taxonomy (NCBI): domain Eukaryota; kingdom Metazoa; phylum Nematoda; class Chromadorea; order Rhabditida; family Panagrolaimidae; genus Halicephalobus; species Halicephalobus sp. NKZ332. The sequence goes on along the minus strand of VOSG01000012.1, from coordinate 170,152 downwards.
CATTCGAGAGGGGCTGTCACAGTCCAGTACACGCACGTCTTGAAAACCCAAACGACCCGGCTAAAAAGAAAGAAGATGGCAATGCCACTTGTCTTCTGAGATACTCATTTCGGGAATCGGATTCGTGAAATCCAGATTTACATTTTTGTTGACATTATTTCTATATTTAGTTTAGTTGACTCAATACATGGGTTTTCTACTTTATGATTCGTTATATTGCATAATAATTTCTACATCTTGCTTTTTGCTTTGTTCGATTTTGAAAATGCACATTGATTCCGACCAGTCTCCCTTGAAAAACGTTGCTTGTTTTTACTTTCACCCTGTTTTGCGCTTCCTTATTTCCGACCGATATCAAATGCCAAATGCATTTCTCACTTTTTAAATATCAAAGCTTATCCATATCTATTGAATTAATTTTTTAGAAAAGGAATCAAAGGAAGAGGTTGGGACTCGTTTCCCACGGCAGTCCCCGAACGACCTCAAGTTCCTCTCCGGATTTCCTGTCATTTTTCCGAGTAATTTTTTTTATTTTCTTCCAATTTGGTAATTAATTTTGTAGTGATGAATAGACTTTCGGGGGCGAAACCCCTGATTGCTTTACTCGATGGCCGAGATTGTTCCGTCGAAATGCCACTTTTAAAAGATATTTGCACGGTGGCTTTCTGTGACGCCCAAGCAACTAGTGAGATCCACGAAAAGGTCTTGAACGAAGCTGTTGCTGCTTTTATGTGGAATACTATCAAACTCGAGAAAAGTGACCTTCAGAAATTCAAAGCTCTCAAGCTTTTGATTTGTCTGAGTTCCGATGTCGGCAACGTGAACATCGACGCGGCAAGTGAATTGGGGATTGCTGTTTGTAACATTCCCGGTGTTTGTCTCGATGAAATTGCTGACTCAACAATGTCCTTGATTTTGAATATGTATCGACGGACCCACTTTCTGGCTACCATGATCGAAAACGGGAAATCGGTTAGTACTTATTAATAAATCATGTTTTAATTTTTAAACTTTTAAAGTCTGGATTTTCTTAATTTTAAATGTTTTAAGGCGAATGCTATTGAACAAATTCGGGAACTTTCTCACGGGAGCAAGCGAATTCGCGACAGTACCCTCGGGATCATCGGTCTCGGACAAGTCGGGAGTGCTGTCGTCATGCGTGCCAAAGCCTTCGGATTCAACATTGTCTTCTACGATCCCTATGTCATTGATGGAATCGAAAAAGTTTACGGTATTAGGAGATGCGATACGTTGGACTCATTGCTCAAACAATCAGACTGCATTTCTCTCCATTGTCCTCGCAATGCCGAAACTCATCATATCCTTAATGAAGTTCGTTAAATCTGGGAGTATCTTAAGAATTATTTTGATTTTAGGAGTCGTTGAAAAAAACCAAGATGGGAGTTTTCGTGGTGAACACTGGACGTCCAGAGTTGATTCACGAACCGGCGCTAGTCGCTGCTCTACGGTCTGGACAGGTCAAGACAGCAGCTTTAGATATACAGTACTTGATGGACACCAACACCGCAGTTCAATTGGCAGCCGCCGGAATGGTAATGCATACAGGGAAAACAAGTTGGTTGTCGGATGACTCCGCTAGCGAGCTCAGAATCATGGCAGCGAAAGAGTTAAGGAAAGCCTTGATGGGGAAAATTCCCAACGACCTTCGTTTCTGTGTGAACAAAGATAAAATCCTGTCTCAATCTAGTTCCAGTAATCTGTCAGCACCTTCCCTGAAATCTTCTTTCAACGCCTTAAATGGAATTAACTTGCCTGATTGTAGGTTTTAGAATTTTGTATTTGGAAATAATTTTGATATTTATATCTTTAAATAATTTAGGATTTTATATTCTTAAATGGTTCCGATATTTATCTCTTAAAGTAATTTTAATTATTATATTTTTGAGTAACTTGGTATTTTACTGTTTAAAGTAATTGGAATTCTCATACTCTAAATAATTAGGATCTTTAAATTTACAAATAACTGTTTCGTATTTCAAAATAATTTTAAATTTTATTGTTTTAAAATAATTTCGATATTTATTTCCTTAGATATTTTTTGTCTAAAAACTTTAAGTTTATATATTTTTCAATACTCTTGATCTTCATATTTCGGAATAATTTTGGGTTTCCAGCATACAACGGAATTCCAATGTCGACGAATTTCGGCTCATTGCCTTATCCCAATTCTCTCTTCATGGGATTGAATCCTCAATTGATCATGAGTAACGCGGCTTCAGCTTTGAGTAACTTCCAGATGCCCGGTGGCAGTGGAAGTCTACCGTTTGGGAATCTTTCTAGACATTCCCCGACTGGAAATAATGGTACCATGAAAAGAAGCAGAACGACTACCCCGATGAACGCCACTGCTAGTAACGCAGAATCAACTTCGACTTCGCCAACCCTGGGCAATTCGGAAATGCAAGTTGAAACAGAAGACAAGAAAACAGAGTCCGACCGAGAAAGCAACTACGCTGTCGATGGACAGGACAACTTGATCGAAGCCAGAGATGAGGTCACCTCACTCAAGAAGCGATCAGAGGATACGGAAATGATCGATGCCGAAATACCTGAGAAGAAAATCAAACTTGAAGAAAGTGAGATTTCGCACGAAGAAGTCAACAAAGCATCTGTGGAAGTCAACGACGAAAACAATTGATGAGCTTTTACTTTTCTTCTGCCAACGTGTACAACGAATTCGTTCAGGCGTATTTCTCTTCGATTTTCCGTAAATACCCCGTTTATAAGAAATTGTTAATGATGTTCAAGTGTAGTTTCTTGGTCACTGTAATTTGGATGAGCCCGTTGGACCGTTTCCTGGTTAACACAAAATAAATCAAGTGCTTTTTGGAAATTTTGTCGTTTCTCGGATCATTGGTGTTTTTTCTGGAAATTGAAGCGCAAAGGAAAATTAGTTTCGAGAACAATTGTTTTGTTTCTTGTCTCCATTGTTGGGGCTTGTAAATCATCGGCACTCGTTCAAGATTGCTTTTACTTACTGAAAGTCGGACTAGACCGAGATCCCTGGCTTTAATCAAAGGTCCAAAGTGAGTACACAGGCTTCCAATAACATTTATCCAGCGCCCTCCCGAAGCACTATATTCATTAATTGGCTATTGGATATTTGGCTTAATCTTGTCAGGTGATTGATAAAAGAGTCTTGCCGCTCAGAGGTCTAATTGAGAGTTGATTGTCTTCAATCTAGCAAACGTTTCAACAAATGAGTTGACTCCTATAGTGTCAGTTGGCTCTGGTCCGATATTCCCGACTATCACTCAACAACAATCAACTCCAATCTATCCTAATGACACCACCGCTAAGAAAACATTTCCGCCGATTTGTGGATCATTGGCACGACTAATTGACTTTTGATTTTGCTAGAGTTGAAAAGCGTCGGTGGAAGCTTGTCAAAAGATTTCGAGGAGAGTACCCTCCATTAGCCTGCAAAAGACTTTCATGAAGATATCGTCCATCGAGATCAAAAAATCTCAATGAGGATATTATTCATCAAGGTCCAGAAAATTTCGAGGAGGGTATTATTCATCAGGACCGAAAAAAATTCAATGAGAATGTTGATTATCGGGATTTGAAAGACTTTGAGGATATTATTCATCAAGCTGTCGAATTAAGTCCAAAAATCCAGAAAGCGCGACCAACAAAGATTAGTGTAATAAATTATATTGTAAATTATATTGTATAAACGCAATTGGACAACTGTTTTCATTCCGCGGTCAAGTAGTGTCGAAAGTCACTTATCCTGGTCAGGTCAATTAATCACAGAAAAAAAAATTCAGCTGTTTTATTTATGGAGATAAACTTGGTTGCAGAAATAGCATTTTGAACTTTACAGAAACCAAACGTTCAAAACCGAAAAATAAATTATGATAAAAAACTGATTTTTTGCTGTCAAATTCTGACTAGAAAAAAATAAAATAAATGATAAAGCGGAAAACCGGAGATTTATTTTGTGAAACGAAGCCGGAATGATTTCTTGAAATGGAAATCTACCATTGAGCGGAGGAGGATCGGGTAGGTTCTACCATGGAATTCGACGTCTTTGGAATCCAGATGAGATTTCATCATTAGACAGAGTACTCCAATTAGAATAAAATTCCGCCTTTCAGAGTACTGTCAAAAGTCAAGCGAGATTTCATCGTTCGATAAAATAGAGTTGAGGTACAGATGAGATCTACCACTGGGCAGAGTAGGGTTGAGATCTGAACGGCATCAGGGTCTTCGGATCCACTCCATTGTTTGCTACGACCGCTGCAGCAAGGGCACTGGCATGAGCGAAATTTACTCTTTCTACTTCTGCTTCCTGGAGTCGTTTGCATTTTGCCCTTCGATTCTGAAAACTCGTTTGTGATATGACCTCAAGATTGGTCCCCAAATGGTTTCAATAACGTTGCCATCTGTCCTAGTGTGCAAACACTATTCTTTTCTTCGCATTAATCGAGGAGCCAAGCTTGCGCAATCGGCACACACTCTTTTCACACAAATTAACGAGCATTAGGGTACTCGATCTTAAGGTAGGAACTCAACTGATTGAAAACCCATCCATCTTTTGCGGTCGTCAAAAAGACAATAATATACTCGAAATCCAATCAGATAATCCGGCATGGAAAATTGGACACTTGACTTTTAATTGTCCACAACGATCTAAGTCCCAAAAACAATCCAATGGAAATATCAATTACGAGGTTACCGTAACCAACTTTTAAACAATGGAAAAGGTGAAAAATAATTTTCCCCAGCAGGGAGTTTAAATTTGATTGCCCCAGAATTCATCGACAAAAAGGCGGTTTTTCTCGAAAGTTATTGATAGCTGTTTTATTTTCAGGGTCATTCAACTTTGTAAATTCCTTATTCATACGGTAATTTTCGCAAATAATGAAATTTCCTCAATGTGGCGACATTTGGCGCCATCTGCCGAATAATTAATTTTAAAACGCCAAAAGGAGGAAATCTGGCGTGAACGAAATTTTCCCGCATCCCGTAATAACCTGTTTTTTTGAAATAAAAATTGGTCTGTTTAATTTACGTAAATTTCCTTGTTTCCACAAACACCAAATCATATCATCGAAAACTCGCGTGTCTACAGTAAGGAAATCAGAACTGTCCATTGTCTACCGTCTGTCGGAGACATCAGCTAGAGTACCTTAATGAGAGGTTTCTGAGAAAATCAGATAAGATCAAGTTTCGCGTTATTGGCATACGGGGTTTCAGAAAATGAAAATTTGCACCAATGTGTCAATTTTAATCAGTATGATAAATGAATGTCAGGATTTTGGGAAACTTACTTGGAACCAAATTTTCACTTGAGTTTCTGTTAATTTTAAAGAAGCACTGAATTCGGCCCTCTCGGCGATCGACAAGTATTGCTTTTGTTGAAATTTACGTTCGAGAGCCAAGAGTTGTTGTGTACTGAATGGAGTTCTCGGTTTGCGGTTGTTTTTGTGTTTCCTCAACATGCATTTGCTAATTTCCGAGGAAATTTTCGAATTTTCTAAAAATCGTAGTCTCATTATTAAAATAAAAAATGTCCAAGTACCTGTACTGGAATTACTGTCTGGAGAAGGCCAGGAATATTTCTGAGTGTTAGACAAAGAAGAAGTATTACTAGTGTTTGTAGGGGAAGTATCCAAGTAAATGTTAGGGAATTTCATGGATTGAAATAAGAACATCGCCGCCGGATCCAGAACGGGTTGGATCTCTCCACTCGTGGTCGGAGTCGTCGGACTGGTATTTCTGGACGTTATCGGATTCGACAAATTTTGGGAATTCTCAGAAGCCGAAGTGGTAGCCAGATTAGAGAGAAATCTAGCTGCATCCGAGGATAACTGAGGCCCAGAGAGAGCCGTCAGAAACATCGAAGTCGAAAATGGTAAAGGTACCTTCAAGGAATCAGACCCATTCGAAAGTAGATTTTCGACGTTGAAGGCAGAACAGTTGTTCTTCGTTGGAGGAGAAGCTGATTCCTTCATTGTGCCGGACCTCCTAGGAGCTGGAAGAATCTAATTATAAGTCGCCAGAAAATAAATTGACAAGTGATCAGACAAAGACCGCTTTTCATCAAAAACTGGGAGTCCCCCCTGGCCCCGCCCCTCCTCATTATTGGTACGCTGTCCCACCGTTAAGAGACTTCAGTGGTCCACGAAGAGCCAATAAGAGGCCGCGTAAAGTTATTACCATGAAAGAGAAGTCAAGAAAAGATAATGCTCTGGTGCTTCGGTTTTATTACATAATCGGTCTTGAGAGCCATAGTCTCATCTTCTGTCGAAAACAAGCGGGACGAAACCGATATTCGGCTTCCTTCCCCTTAATGAGCGCCTCCTGGAAAGCTGTAAAGAACACTAAAATCTCCTCCTACCGCAGAATTTTATTGACAATAGTAAATGGAGCTGTTGATTACTTGATGGCGTTACGACCGCCATTTGCCGTTGTTGACAGAGCGATTATAATGAAATATGGTTATCTCAGAGCAAAAAGTCACAGTATTTAATATAATGGAATTCAGACATTTAATTGGTATTTATCAGATATTATAATTGGTTTTTAATTACACGTTTGGGATCGATAGGAGATCCATCGACTGCTGAGCAGCGTTTTATCACGGAAACATAAGATCTGCGACAATCGACCCTCGTTGACGTGTGTCATTGCTCTATAATTATTTTCGATCTCCACAGGGGGTAATATTATGAAAAATAGAAACAGCTTTTGCGCGAAATTTTTTCCTATCCGAAAAATATTCAATTTGTAATACGAAGATCCGATAAAACCAATTCCGAAAACTTCCGGTGGAATTTAATTGACAGAATTCAGGACAATGTGCCGAAAGAGCATTCCATAAATGGCAATCAAACAGAATGAAGAATCTATTAATTTCCGTTAGATAATTAAGCCAAGAAAATTTGGCAATTAATCTTTGTCTTGCTCGATATAGGAAAAAAATAAAATAAAGTTGGTTGCTGCTCAATTTGAGAACGATACAAATCATTTTGGAGAATATACTGAAGGATACGACTTGGAGACCAATCAACGGCTCATTCGATGTCCAAATCTGTCCCTTGACACCAAAAAGCAAGCACTAATGTGGTTCGAGGAAGCGCAATGTTATTCAATTACGCTCTTCCAAAATACGTCTTTTCAACGTCCAATTCACCGTGGATATAGGAAATAACGAAAATCCAGACCAATTTTTATAAACTTATTCCAGAAGAAAAAGTCAATAGGTGTTTTGAACTTTCAGAAAAAGGAAATATACCGACGTCCTTTTGACATGTTACAATCCGTTCTTGACTCCGGGGCTCATCTCATATTTTTTCGGAATTTGTCATATATCTTCCTAAGATTTGTGTTATATTCTCTCAGAATTTGTCGTATTCCCTCCAAGGCTGGTAAGGCGGCGGTATTTATTGGATCTCGATAACAATAGAAATTGAATCGAAAACACCTCCAATGCCATTGGGAGGAGAGAAATCATCGCTAGATCAAAACTCGGATTCCATGAATAATTGTAAATACTGTTTTTCTAACAAATTGATTCATTTTTATTAAAATACAAAGAATATTAGTTTGTGAAATTTTCATGATTTTGAATAGAAATCAAATATATTTTACTTTGCATATTAATTGGAATTTCAATTTTTACAGATCATATTAGCTAAATTTATTTACTTGTAAACCTTCTTGGATTAATGTTTCTGAAACACTAAGTAGTGTTTATGTTCTTTAAAAGTACTGTAGCTTAGAAATAAATTCTCCTATAAATTTGTGAGGATCGAACAACTTCTCTTCTGTCACATATTTTAAATTTATTTTAACCACTAGTTTTTTCTAATATGAAATTGCTGTAAATATTTTAACTAATTGTCTTATCTTATTTCTGTTTTTGTAATTACAAAATAAAGTACCGTCTCGGATATCAGATATCGATGTGCTTGTAATCGAGGAGATGAGAAAGTAATCAAACAATTTCCGAATTCTTCCAGAAATAAAAATACTATTTTTATTGAAACTTATTTTCCTACAAAAACATCATCTATCATATATCTTCGGTGATAATATTATGAATAAGGATTAAATTTCATATTTTTTATTTTCTTTCAATTTAATGATTAAAATTAAAAATATATCAAAGAATTTTTCTATAAAAATAAGATAAAAATTGACAATTCTAGCAACTTGAATAGCTGATCTTGTGAACACAGTTAATATTAAAGGTTTGAACTACAAAAAGATAAATGTTATTATTGAAATTAATCAAAAGATAGAAATAACAAGAGGAAATTAAGAAATTAGAACTTGAGGAAATTCTTGATAACGATGTCTCTGAATTTTTTTTATTTTAAATTTAATTTTTTGAAATAGTCCTTATTAAACACAAAACTTAAAAATTTAAATATATCCCCACTAAATGATCAATAAGCATTGAAGTGAGCACTTGAATATTCTTCTTGAACGCTATTCTTGATCTTTTGTCGATAGACTTTTTTCTTTTTTTCTTCTTTTTTTAATTTTTTTTACTTTTTCAAATAGGTTGGCTTTTCTACTGCTGCTGTTTCTCCAATATCACTAATAACTCAAGGAAAATGATCTTTTCGAGAAGACCGAATACTCATCACGTCTTCATTCAAAATGATGGATAATTTGACACTGATGACTTTT
>VOSG01000012.1:0-160702 GCA_009761265.1 Halicephalobus sp. NKZ332 | reverse complement strand
GCTATAAATGTTAGAAACTATAGAGATTATAAGTTATAAAATATCTAAGTCTTGCATATAATAAAGCTATTTTTTATTGCTGTGAGAATATTCTGTAACTAATACTGAATATTTTATTGAGCTTGATTTTTATTGATCATAAATTCACATCCATCTTATTCCAGGTTCCTAAAGTCTGAGAAAATTGCACTTGATATTTTCCTCAAATTGAAGAAATTCGTACTTTATATTTTTCTCTGAATTTGTTCTAACCATGTGGTCGATCAGCTTCGAATTTTTTATCAAAATGCATGGGGGTAATTTACTTGATTTTGATGATAAAAAGTACTATTATATAATGAAAATCATGAATACTTTTCTCCGCAAAACTCAAGAACGATCTTTTGTCTATAAAAATTAGAAATAATTTCGTCTGTAAAAAAACCGGAAATAACTTGATCTATAAACATTAAACATGATTTTTCCTATAAAAATTGAAAATAGTTCCGTAAAAATATCAGTGGAGGCGTTTTAAGAAGCAAATACCTCCTGACTTAACGCTCCCACTATATATGTATTCGTCATGCAGATTCACTATCAATGTGGTACGCCAAATAAGTTGATCTCTTGAACTTTTTCATTAGTCTTTTCCAAAATCAAAAAACTGAAACCATAAATTGCGATGAGAAAGAATCTTAGAAAATTTGTCATTTCCCACGTGCTATGGATTTTGACTTTTATTCTTTTTGAACAATTGTCAACAAGTCTCGAATACTTCATCCAGGATAAGCATGACGCAAGCAAGCCCTCTCCAAATCGCGAGCTCAAAAAGTCAAAAGTATTTGTTTTAAATGCGTTTCTTTGCACATTAAATCACAAATCGCTTTTTATGATCTAACTTTGTCAAATTCAATAAATTACATAAACTTTCCCAGCTTCAACTTCTTTGATATTTCCAGCTTCCTCAAATCAATCAATTCTCTCAACTTTTTTAACTTAATTAATTTGATTAGTCTCCGAGATTCCATTACACAATTGAACAGCAGCTTGAAATTGTAGTCGAAACCCCCCAAGACGGAAAATTTATGGGATGTGATTTGACCTTTCTATCCACAGAAATTTACTGATATAGGGCAGTCACGTTTTTTATTTACAGTACACTTATTTCTCATGATTCCATCAGTCTGAGTTTTCTCATCATGCTTTTTGTGATCTGTGATCATAAAAAAACTAAATAAAAACTTTCTTGAGATTTTAGGCATATTCAAGTTTCCGTTTAGAGATACTGTGTTCGTGTCGAAATGAAATGTCAATCTTCGAGACATAGTTTTAATGTTGCAACCACCTTATCGCTCAACTGTCAATTTCACTTAATTCTTGACCTACATATAGAAAAAATAGGAAACAAATTTATTTAAGTTCTTATCCTTGATCTTCTATATAAAGAGAAACTGGCCAACTGATGTCGTAGTCGAGATGTTTGCGCGGGTAAAAAGCAATCTGAACATTGATCATCTGCTTCGACCTGATTGGGCGCAGGCGATCGCGCCAAATCAGGAGCGATGGGTCGCTCTCTCTCTCCTTCTATTTCTAATATTACTCTCGCCCCTTCTATTTTTAATATTATCACAAACAACAAGTTGGGAAAGTAGGGGAGAATATTGGCGCCGTTTACTATTTTTTTTCTCGCGTGATAATTCGTCTGATTATCGGGGACGATATTAGTACTTTTTCTTTACCGTTTATTTTTATAATCCGTTTAATGATTAGGGGTGATGTTAATGCTCTTTGTTTTTTTTGTTATATTGTGACTTATTTAAATCTCGGAAGTACTTTTTTATGATCTTAAAAATAAGAATGATACTATTATTCGCTTGATATTTTTATTGTAGCTTATTTAATAGTAAATTAGGAATATGTTGCTGTTTGTGATATTTTCTAAACTATTTGAATCTCCTAAAATACATTATTACTTTTTACAATATTTTCCTTTAGCTTATTTTTATTATCGTATCTGAACTTGAATTGTCTCGATCTTGCACTCGATACTGCCTTTCATTTTTAGGATCAAAAATAGCACTCTCAAGTGCCGATAATAGTACGAATCCACTTATTACGTGAATTTATTCACCATTTCATCATTGTTATTTCATCCGTGACCCTACCGATCTTAGTTCTCATTTAAGAAACGATATTTGTTTACTTGATTGTTTTCTCTTTTTGGTATTCAAACTTGATCATTGATTCCATTAACTTATATTTAACAGACCATGTGGCCTTGTTTTTTCTTCACTCATCTTGAGAAAGAGCATTCTCTAAGAGAACACGTGGCGCTTCCTGCTTTCTCAAAATCCGGTGAAGGATCGGTTCTGCTAGAACATCTCCTGTTTTTTGGCGTAAAACGTTTTTGCTTTCAAAGAGATCATGGGAGGCGGGGTCAAAGTTAACCCCTCGCTTAGAAGCAAGTACTTGAGAAATCCGTAGAAGAATTTAGGTGCCTTTCTGTCGCTCAAACTTCTCGGCTCAAATAGGTTTTTTTTGTAATCTCGTGCGTGGTTGTAAATTAGTTTCGAAGATCCCGTTTAATCTGAGAAATTAGGGGAGATATAGGATGAATGACTTTTGTTCTTCCCCGAAAAGAGACTGGCGTTTTGCTTTCTTCGAGGATCTTCGGGAATGTGCGCACATCCGAGATCGCCGCTAGGGGAGCTTTTCGCGTGTCAGTTTGCCATTTTTCGAATTTTTTAGTCCGAGAAATTTTATTTGTTTTTCAGCATTCAATAAAAATGATGAGAGTGCAACTACTGCGTCCAATTCGAAGATTCTCTTCTTCATCAATTAGGAGATCTGCTGTCCATCCAGCAACAATTCCTGAAAAGCCAGATACTTTTTATGTGAGTTTGATGAGTTGATTCTGTTTTGATCGAGAGAAATTGTAGCATCGTGACTTGGAAATCGTCCGGGCTACAGCAGCCCAGATGAAGCGAAAGCCGGAATCCCTCGATGGGTTGAAATTCGGACATTCGTTCTCGGACCATATGATGGAAGCTGATTGGGACCACGAGAAAGGATGGACTCATCCCGTCATTTCCCCTCTCCATGACTTTAAACTGCATCCTGGAGCAAAAGTGAGTGACATCATTTCAATAAGTTTAAAAGCAAAAAACAATTAAATTTAAGGTTCTTCATTACGCTATTGAACTTTTCGAAGGAATGAAAGCTTACAGAGGCGTCGACAACAAAATTCGGATTTTCCGTCCGGACAAGAACATGGAGAGAATGAGGAGAACTGCTTCCAGAGCTGCTTTGCCTGTAAGTAATTACTTTAGCACTCCTCTAATTTCCTTTGGGAATACTTTGGATTTTAAATGATGTGGAAAAATTTAGGATTTCGACTCTGAAGAACTGATCAACATTATGTGTGATCTGGTCAAAATCGATAAAGAATGGGTTCCATATTCCAGCACCGGATCTCTCTATATTCGTCCCACGTTGATAGGAACTGATGTAAGAATTTTTTCGCATTGCATATTGATGACGCAATTTTTAGCCTACTCTTGGAGTTGCCGATTCTCATCAAGCGAAACTTTATGTTCTTACTGGTCCTGCTGGAGCTTATTATCCTACTGGATTTAAGCCTGTTTCTCTGTTGGCCGATCCCGAATTCGTTCGTGCCTTCCCTGGAGGAGTTGGTGCATTCAAGATGGGATGTAATTATGCTCCTTCGATCTTGATCGGCAAAATGGCTGTTGAGATGGGATGTCAACAAGTTCTTTGGCTTTATGATAACGATGAGAAGCTTACGGAAGTAGGAACGATGAATATTTTTGTGTTATGGAAGAACGAGCAAGGCGGTATGTTTTCTTGCAAAGTTTTCGGAACCGATTTTCTGCAAAGAGAAATGGTCTGATTTTAGAAGTTCTTTATCATTTTCGGTTTTTGTGTGTAAAGTTATCTTAAAAATAATTTTTCTCAAGATGATGAAATCTTCTTTGTTAACTGAGAACAATTCATTTGAAGACTGAATGATTGATGATTTTCAGAACTCGAGTTGGTCACCCCTCCTTTGACTGATGGACTGATTTTGCCTGGAGTCACGCGTGACTCCCTCATCGACATTGCTAAGTCATGGAATGAATTCAAGATCACAGAGCGTTACCCAACAATGGAGGACATCAAGAGAGGAATCCAAGAAAAGAGAGTAAGGATTCGGTTGTTATTACAGCAATTGAGTGTTTGAATTTCAGGTGTTACAAATCTTCGGAGCTGGAACGGCTTGTGTGGTTTCTCCTGTTGGAAGAATCTTGTATAAGAATAAGAAAACTCATGAATATGAAGAATTGCATATTCCGACCATGGAATCCCAGCCAAATGTGATGCAACGTCTTTATGATACGATTATTGATATTCAGGTTTGTGTTTGAAAAAGACCAAGAAGTTCAATATTTTTTTCAGTACGGCAGGATCGACTATCCCGGTTGGACAAGAGTGGTTACCTAATTTTGTTCTTTATTGTTCTTGATCCTATTAGTTTATATACTTTGGTCAATCAATATGGATAAACAGGTCCATTTATTTTTACTTTTGTCTTAGCCCATTTTGGAATTCTTTCTCTCATGCCCAGTGACCCTTCGCTATTCTTTCCTTGCTATCAGAAGTCCAAAATTCCGGAAAAATGTAGCTTTTTCCAGACAGGTAGATTCATAACATTTCTGGTTCGTCAGACGAAATTATGCCATTTCATTTATCTTGAATTGCAATAGAAATTGGACAACATATATCCATCCTTGTGGAAAATTATCTTTTTATTTTCGAAAATAAAAAATAAAGATAGAACTATTACACCGGTATTAGTCAAAAATTGGCAAAGATGCAAAAAATGAAAACTCGTCATTGAACTTTGAAGAAAAATTGCATATATATTCTAAGTGTTAAATAAGAGGATATGGAGATCGAAGTGAAATGTCACTATCCTGCGGGAGGGGCATGTAGAAGTGTGATTTCTTGGAGAACCCGCGATTGCCATACCGGTTTCGTTACGCCAAGGCTGGGGTTACTCGGTTTTGACTTAGAACAAGCAAAGGAATGGAAATGTCTATCTACACATTTTAGGCCGACTCTATCACTGCTGTCGAAGAGGAGTTACTCTGGAAACAGATTATGTTTAGTGACTACAGGATGGGGAGTTTACCATATTCGAGTCTGTTGGTCTGTTCCACGGCCATTCGATGGGAATTTTATCAATAAAAGGAATCGAGAATGAATTTTCGATTCTCCCTGGAACTACATTTACCTCCAGCCACTGAGCAGCTTTCGTTATCATTAGTCCGCTCAGAACAGAGTTTTTTCGTTCGCGATAATTATCGATTTCACAGAAGGCATGATATAGTCTTAAAAAATCAGTTATTAAATGTTTCGGAGTTTCAGGAAACTCACGTGAATACAGATACGGAAAGAATAATTGCGAAAAACACATCTACAGTGTAATGAGTTCTGCTGATGATCATGCAAATCATCCCAATAAGAGCACACAATTTGGGGAAATAGGTAAATAGTCTATTTTTCATCGGCCAATAATAAGATACTGTGAGAGCACTCATTATCATCACGAGAGTGTGACCAGAAAAAAGCAGATCTCCACAAAGCATTCTGTCTTCGATATCTTGGAATCCCACATGGATTGTTTGTTCCAGTAATCTGGACAGATAAACCTTCCACGTCCTGTTCTCGCGAGGAAGTTGCTGTCGACATCTGGTTTCGTTGTCGGAGTATCCAGGAGGAAGATAGGTACACAACATCGATATTGTTCTCAGAGAGTACAAGACCCCGATGATAAAAAAGGTTCTCCTAATGACAATATGTCTATACTTGTGGATAACGAAAATGAAAATCATCGAAATGGCACATAGAGTGACCATGCTGTCCCCAACCTTGAGTGCCCACGCTTGTTGAGACACTATGGATGAGATAAGATCAGGGAGAGGTTCTCTAAAATAAGTCAATATAGTCATCATGTGATAAAAAAAGCATAAACATTTTATAACAAAGTAATTAAGGTAATTAAGATGATTTCAAAACCGAACCTCGGAACAATATCATGGATATAGGCGAGAGCTGCCCAGTTAGATGCCCCAGCTAGTGCCAGAAACAAAGTCACGATGATTAGTTTGTGAGGTTCGGGAGGATATTCGCCCCCCATCTGTGACGGACAAGGCGTATAGCCGTCTGAAAACCCATGTTTAAAAACGAATTAAATAAATAATAATAAAATATCTACCATCGGAATGGAACATGGTTTTTGACAAGTGTTTGTTTTGAGACTGAGAAATAGGACAAGTAAAAAGAAATAAGAAAGTTTTGAAGCTTTTATCAATAAAAGAGAGCAATTGATAATATAGGAAGAATAACGACGAAGAACTGATGACGAGTTTCATCGTCGTGCAGTGGGAGTTCTACTTTAATCTCGAGAAAGTCAGATAACGATTGACTGAGTATACTTCCGAAAATGCGTTACAAATAAATTGATCCATCGAATCTCGATGATTTATTTCGCAAAACTACAAAAAGCAGTGAGGAAATGAGAAACGTGGGATGACTCATAGAAACAGCATTACCTCATCCAAGACCAGTCGCCTATTGTTTTGAAATAAGAAATTTCGTACAAATCAAAAATCAAAATTATTAAAATTGGAAAAAGGTGTTGCGAAATCGCTCCGACACGAATTTCCAGAATCTTGTGGGAATTCTTAAACCTCTTGAGTCCATATAAGTTGCAAAAGTTCCACAAGATTCTAGATTTTGGACGATTCTAGTCGTGAAAGTTCCATAAACTGAAGTGACTTTCGAAGAGGCAAATTCCGACAATCGTGAAAACCGGTCAGTTTGAAAACTTTAATACATACGTTTCCCTCCGTAAAACCCACAACAGATGACGAAAACGCACTATTTTGAAGAATGGTTTATGTAAATCACGTGTGATGGAATATACAACTTTGGTAAGAAATACTAAATGTAATCGAAAGTAAAATGTTGTTAAAATAGAATCCAATGACAAAAAATTTTAGAAATTTGGAGGGAACAAAATCAATTTGTAAAATCTGTTTAATCAGCTAGAGAAAGGAATGAATTCCTAAGGTCTATGGATCAAAGCGAAAATCATTTATCCCGAAAGCGATTTCGACAAGTTCACGAGTGTATACGTCAACAAGTTTGTTGATTGAAACGCAAAACAACTTTTCTCTGATTTGGCACCGAGAAGGCTCTTAAATCCCAAAAAACACACGTCAAACATTCCTTTTAAAGAGAAAAACTGAAGGAAACGAGATTCAAAAAGCATGAAAATTTGAACCAGAAAGTAATTGTTTATGTTTTTGAAAAAAGCGATTAAGGACGAGCATGCAAAAAAAGAAAAATTTTATTTTTTAGACGAATTTCAGTTCAACTGGATTTTAGAGAATACTAAAGTATAAAACTAATATTTAAAGCTCGTATATACTAGCCAGCTGGAAATGATTTTCTGTCTCTAAAAGAGAATTCTCGAGAAAGCCAATCTGACGTCGACAAACCTAATCGTTGCCAAAAATCCTGGAAAAATCTAAAAAAGGAAATGGGCCAGAAGTTTTGCTGCAAGCTATTTTCGAGGTTTGTAGGACTACTGCTGACTGACAATAGGAGGTTAAAAACAAAATCTAGATAAAAACAGGCGAACAAAAAGACCAAAAATTTCGTCAAATTCGAAATTTTCGAAGAATAAAAGAAATTAAAAAAGGTGAACCAACATAGAATGAACAATTTTTAAGTGGATATCTGCGCAGAAAAAAGTGGAAAATAACCTCAAGCGTGAGTCATCGTTCACCTAAATAGAAAATTGGAGGACGATTCGAGAAAAATGAAGAAAATAAATTGACAGCTGTGCCTAGATCTTCGAAACAGGACTCGTTTTTAAATATTTTTTCTGTTGTTATATCCCGAGACAATGCATCTGCTAGTACTTGCCGGATGTTGTGATTACTCCTACCTAGAGTGCAAGTAGAACGAAATCGATCGCAAAAAGCTCATTTGATCTAATAGCGATCGGATATTTGGATTGCAATTGTCTGCGGTTGCTAAAACCGGATACCCTCTAGAAACTAGTAACCTTTTGGTTTCTTTTCGCAATAGCGTTCAGAGATTATCGGAAACAAAGCCTACCATTGCTGGAGCTGCTACTTGTGTTGTTGGAACCTTCCATCAGAGGTTCTTGGAGAGAATTGTTCATCTCGTCAATCGTGAATAAGATATGGAAAATCACAAGAAGATTGGTTTACATTTGATAAACTTCAGTCAAATCGATTGTTTATTAAACCAACAAGCGAAACCTTCTGTCTTTGAAACAAAAGTTCGAATCGTCTATTTCTTATAAGTCGACGAATATTGATCAATTTTCGACGAGCCCACGCTCCCAAATTGGTTTGAGTCCTAGAGAATGAAAGAGAAATTTAGAGGTCGAGTGAAGTGAAGAAAAACATGAGACAAAAACTCCAATTCCCACTAGGAAAGACAGCTGATGTTAGGATGGAAAGAAAAATATGTTTACAAAGTTAACAGCGATAAAATCGAGTTGATGAAAATGTTTATCTAAAACATTAAAACCTTACCATAACGGGATTTCCATCGACAAAATGCCATTAAATACCTTGGATAGAAAAATCGTAAGCACCCAAAGGATCGAATTCTTCCGCCAACAATCCTCATTTCTTAGATTTCCCTATGAATGACTTCACTATTCTCCTGTCTGTGTGCTTTCTTGTCATGCTATCAGCGGAAAATTCTAAAAGTTGAAGATCCAGGCCTCACCTTGCTATGTGTGTATCAGACCATTCCTTTTTTTTGAACGATAACGCTAAAATTCGGTTGTTCTTGCTATAGAATCAATTTCTTGAGTCATGTTAACTCCTTGGTCGTAGTTGAAGTATAGTTAATGATGGTCTATGTGACTCACGAAATCCTGATTAAAGTTCCACCCCTTTGTGTGACCTAAAAAGTATAAAAGAACAAAATGGATAAAGAAGATCTGAGAAGATTTTGATTCTTGGAGAAAGTGAAATCTGAAATGAATTCCTTTGTGTTGGTTTTTTTGATTTTATCTTTCAATGTCGTCATTGGACTAAAGGCAAATGGTAAGGTTCTTAGAAGTTGATCTTGTTTGACAAATAGTGATTCAGCCAATGAAGGTAATCAATATGATGTGTCCTCGTCTGCAAATGACGTAAGTTTATTGTTTATTGCTAATTCGACGTCTGATTCATCATTGAATTGACAGAATTCGGGTTCCATGAGTGTCGGCAGGTTCCGAAGATCTGAAGTTGAGGTAAGATTTCTTGATCATTGAACTTAACAATGAACAAAAATAGAACGAAACCGCTCCTCCCGTGATCGTTAATGACATTCCGGAAAATTTGGAAGAATACATCAACGATAAGAAATTGAAGTACTCTGGTGGAAACATCGTCCAGACCAGCTTTGATAAGATTCTGGATACCCCTTTTAACGCCACTCAAACATAAATCCCTTATTATTTATTTGTGACAAACATTGTCATTCTAGTTTTCGATACCATGCTATTACCCGTTTAAATAAATTTGGAATACGAAAGATCAGCTTATGATTTGGGTTTCATTAGCTTCACGCCAAAATTCCACAGCATCCATTGGGAGAATCAACCGTCCAATGGTGTTGATGTAGATAATGACTAAGGAACAAGTAGCGATCGACATGGCGAAACCAGATGTGATCTAAAAATACTTCTGTCAAGGGAAATTAAAAGTAAATTCTCACCATATCAGACACCTTCAACATTCCACTACCAAATACAATAGCATTTGGAGCAGTTCCTACAGGAAGCATGAAAGCAAATGAAGAAGAGATAGTGACGGGCATCATCAAACTCAAAGGGTGGATATGAGCTTGCTCTGCAAGTGTTGCAATAATCGGTAAGAAGATGGACACAGTGACTGTGTTGGAGCAGATGTTCGTCACAAATAGAGATACTGTAATGCAAAAGATCTGGATGGCCCAGAGGGGAAAAGATCCTATTTCCGACAATTGTTTTCCGAGGATATCCGAGAGTCCGGACTCCTTCACTCCAGCAGCTAAGGCGAAACCTCCTCCGAGAAGCAGAAGAATCCCCCAAGGAAATCTGTCTTGCATGGTCTTCCAGTCCATCAATCGGCTATAGGTAAGAGTTTTCTTTTTATCATCAGACGAGGAATCATTCTGACAGAGAAGGAGCCATTGGGGTTTTTCCGCTGGCAAACAAAAAAGAAGAGAAGTGATGATCATTGCACTCGTTGCATCAGTATAATATCGTGGGTCCAAGTAACTGAATAACTCAGGGACTACTTGAGGAAGAACCCAGAGCCCCAATAAACCCAAGAAACAGAGTGCAACTGATTTTTCGGCAAAGCTCATCTTGGGTAACTTGGCATATCTCTCCTGCATAATTTGGGTCACTTCTTCGGCGGCTCCAGGTCCATTGTAAAGAAAAAGAGCGACCAAAATGAGCCAGCACGTGAACAAGCAAATGAGCATCAGCGGGAAACAGAATTGAATCCACGTAATGAAATTAATTCCGATTTCTGCTTTTGGATACAAACTGAAATCAATCATCGTTAATATCCGATCAAGGTCAAATGACGTACGTCGATAGCTGCCCCAACATTACCAAGTTTGTTGCTGTTCCCGTGATCGTCCCGGTTCCTCCGATGTTGGCAGCGAAGCAGATCGAGAGGATTAAGCCCTTGGCCATTTGCTTCTCTCTCGGTCTTGGTTTGGGGGCGTCGTTTTCGCCACTGAATACAATTCAAACTAGTTAATCTCGCTTAACAACTCCTTACCATTCGAGTAATTCGGCTCTGGAAGCAATACTTTGTCCATGAAGTCTGTATGATCTTAACAATTGAACGATGACGGACTGACAGACTGGAACGAGCATCGCTGTGGTTGCTGTGTTCGAGATGAAGGCACTTAGAAGTCCAGTTACAATCATAAATCCGAGCATTATCCATTTAGGCTGGGATCCCACTAATGTCAGGACTCTCAGAGCGATTCTCTCATGCAACCCACATTTCTCAACAGCAATGGCAACGACCAAGCCTCCGATGAACAAGAATGTAACGTCCTAAATCGGAACAATTATCCAAAGGATCATTAGAAGTAACAGACATTTAAGAATTCCTTAGCAACACTACTGGAGGGCAGGATTTCGGTTAGAGGAAAAAGGATGACTGGCAACATTGCGGTGACTGGAATCGGGATAATCTCTGTCAGCCAATAAATTGCCATGATTCCGACACATCCTGCACATCGATATTCCTGAAATCTCCAGACCATTCAGTAACAATATTACAAACCGTTACCTTATGCTCTGCAGTAAGCAAAGGAAGCATCAACAAGGGAATTCCAATCAGAAAGAATGAGTATTTAAGTTGTCGAAGTAGCTGAATTGGTCTCGGACCGGTGGAAAAAACATCATTTGACAGGATAGATCCATCATAGGACCTGCAATCATCGCTGTCGGAGAACATAACCACCCGAGGGCCTCGCTTGGCGACCTCGGTATAGTCCTCAACTTCTACACCGTTCTCGATCATGACTCCAGAAACTAATTGCCTAGCTAGTCAGACTGTCACTAAACGGTAATAGTCTAGTGCCGGCCACTCTTTTTTGGGGGGGAAATACAAAGGGCGGGGATCCTTGCGCAGTGGTCTTCTCCCACCACTTTTTTACCCTTCATTTGTGCGTCGAACGTCTCTCCAATCGAAAAAGGTAATCAGTAGTGAGAAGGAAGATTTACAATTACTAATGATCAATTATCAAGTGACAGGCCCTTGAGAACCCGATCAAAAACCAACAAATAGTCTCAAGCTTGTTCCTTTGTTTGGTGTTTTTAAACTTTTAAAATAAATTAGTCAACCAGATTTCGCGAATAAGTCGAACTTTGTTCTCCCCGAATTCATATGATGGATCACGAACTGATTGCGGCTTTTCAAAGATGTTTATCAGTTATACTCTTCTCAGATCTGGCTGACGACCAAACTGGTCTTTCCTCAATCTCGTCTAGGCCGTAATAAATCCGGGTCAAAAGATCAGTTGCTACTTTGCTTTTTTATCAACAAGTATGAACTTCATTTCAAACCACATTTTTAAAGGAAAGTCTTAGATGTGCAGAAAAAAAGACAACTGGTGGAATCTAATGGATCATCGAACCTTCATTTTCCAAACTCAGGTGATGAATGATGGGATTTTTTCCTATGGGCTTTTTAATAAGTGATTCTGACGATAATTGCACCGACAAGTTATGCTCAAAACATTTAGATATGATGAAATAGCAGAAGAAATTCGGGTTGTAAATTCATGAGTTTTGATGTTCTAAAGTTTAATATCAACTACTGGAATTTGTCTACTTTCAGTTCTGGCGCCGTCATGGTGCTGAACTTCTGATACGAGAAACAGCCCTGTAGTCTGTTGCGCAGATAGATCACAAATCGTTGGAAAGTTTGATAGGCAGTTCATGTAATTCTGCACTTTTGGTACAAAAAATTGTGGTTATTTTAAGATCGAATTAAGAAGTAACTTGAACATAACAGATTGTAGATTCTTAATACAAATCGAAATTGCAAATTAATTCTCATACTTCTGAACTCTCATAGTTCTGAACTCTCAAGTTCTGCCTTTTTCGTTCCAATAAAGTTCAACTAATCATGATTTCTTTTCCAACGATACTTAATGAAATTTCCAGCTTTTTTAAACAAAACTTTTTTCATACTCTGGAAAGAGTATAAAGATTATTTATCTTTGCTACGAGAATCAAAGTGGAATACGGAAGAAGAATTGATATTAAAGGCATTGAAAGGAGTGGTTAAAGGATCTGATCTCATTACGACAAAGAAGTGGATCTATTAAAAAATAGAGAAGCAACACATGGAGCTAAACTAAACAAGGAACAGGAAAACTAAAAGTTCAAACAGAAAAATCTTATACTGAAAAAGCAAGGGTTGAAGAACCTGATATCACGATGAGTCATCTCCATCTCGACCGTAATTTTATCAACGACAGACCTAACTAATATATGAACCCTTTGGTAAATCGTTAGTTTGATCTGTAAAAATTTATATGGAAAAATTATTCTTGCATCTTTCAAAAAATCAGAATTTCTTCATATAATAATTGTTTAAGTGAAGACGTACGAAATAGGTGTTTGCGTGTTCTTGAGCATTCGAATTCTCTAGTATAATAGTGACACATATTTGTCATAGCGATATAGACTTGTTATTCTCTTACGAAAAAAATTGAGATAAATGAGAGAACAAGATTTTCTCTTAGCGACGTCAGTCGAGAATTTCGAAACGATGGTTACTCAGTGATACACATGGTCACATGCAAGTCGATCGACCGAATTAAAACTCGTCTTCTATATCTACAAATACACTTTACATTATTTTGCTGGATTTTTACGGATTTTTCTCCAAAACGTAGAGATGAGAACTTTTTTAGGTTATCGAAAAATGGTGATAAACAATATTATACAATGAGACGGATTTTATTTAATTCAGATAGTATTGGGATATAAGTAAATTCGACTTTAAAGTCTCAAGCCCTGTTAAAGATGACAGATAAAGTATTCTTTGAATTACTTCACATTTTATTCTGGTTTATGTTGGAATCTATCTGGATGAACGTGATATTGATAAGATTAAAATCCGTTTTGGAAGACGTAACAAGTCTTTAATTTAAAATTTTACAAGATCAATTAGAAAAGCTTTCAAAGATTCATGTCATTTAGATTTACTGTTTGCAAATATACTGAATACTGATATACTTAGAGAGTTCCGAGTATTAAGGAAGCAAAAATAAAAAGACTATTATCAAGACAACCAGATTTGTTTTCAGGTCAATTAATTCTATTGTAAAAATGATTTATAATGCAGTCTATCAAGTTGCTGAATCATTTAACTATTGAATTTTCTTTCATCAGTAATGAATGGGAATTTTATTAGTTGGAAATTTCCTTAACTCAGACTTATGAGAGCCAACAGACAATTATATAACCAGCATTTGACAATGTTAGAAAACAAACTTCATTCTTTGAGACTTTCAAAAGAATGTAAAACTGCTGCTTTAACTAACTGAGGCTATTTAAGCCTAACTATTTATGCTTGAGCTATTCTTTAGTCCGAGACAGATTCATATACTCTTGCGTCATAGTGTAATCAGGAAGCACTCAAACTGATAAAGTTTCTTGTTTAAATTGCAAATATCGACCATTACTAATTGAAATATTTTGCTTCTCGCACTTTCCTGCTCTATAATCTTAAAAAAATTCTATTTCTGTAAATTTCCATACCTAATAATTTTGTATGTCATTCTATTATAATCTATGGTAGAAAAAATATCGAGAAATATGAAATCCAACCAAAACATAAGGATTTAGATTGCAATAATGGTCAATAAGAATAACTAAACTTGGAAATTTCCAAAATATAACTTTATGGTCGGGCCCTCAAGTTCAATTATTCTATTCTAGAATTTTTTCACAAATCTGCAAGAAAATTTCCATTGAGTCTGTCGAAAGGATACAAAATTGAATAAAAATAACCCTCGGGAATTCTTCATCAATAACAATAAAAACAAGTGTTTTATTTTTTATTTTTGAGAGAGTAAATTGATAAATTCCAAAGCTGTAAAATTAACAAGAAAGACATTTAGTCTGAATTTTTTTCCGGCTTTTCATTCGTTCTGAAGCGTTTTACGAAGACTGAGATCGTTGAATTCAGCACCTTCCCCACCATTCTTTCCGTTAGATTGCGAAGTCGACGATATCCCAGAAGACAACTTAGGTTGTCCGGAAGTTGAAACAAACTTCGATCGAGATATCTGACCAACATCGCGAAGATCGTGAAGACTCTTACAGTTTTGACAGACACATCCACGTGATTTCTCATTCAAGCAGTGGTTACAAATTTGGGATGATCCGTTCAACCCCAAGGAAGTCGTATTGAAAGCACTGTTACTTCTTCCCTGTAATAACCACGCTTGAATATTTATCCGATTTGACCAACAATATGACTAAAGGGAAGATTGTGAGCAAATACAAAACTTGACAGTCGGAAGAAGCAATGCTGATTCGTGGGTGCAGATAGAAATAGTCAATTCTGTAAATGAACAAAAATTAAAGGATTGAATACCAACAACGAGTGGTGAAATGTGAGGGAAGGATAGATTTACCTTTCTTCTGAAAATCTTGGAGAAGAATCCGGTGGATTTCGTCGTTGAGTTGTTCCGTTGCGAGACATTCATCCCTTCTGGTCTGAGGTCCGGAACCAACTGTCCATGTTGGTAGAAGATATTCAACTCTTGGAAGCATTCTGTCTCAATCATCTAAAATTGAACATTGAATTAGGATGTTTAATGAAGTTCCACTTACCTCGTTTTGCCACGGGATAGACACAGATCCTGAGTTGAATTTCTCGTAGAAGGTAGAATCGCTAGCATCGAGTCGAACTCCCTTGACGGTACTGAACTGCTCAATGTCCAGGACATCCTTGGCATAAACAGCCCTTGGATCAGGACAAAATGGAGGAGTCAGCTGAAAATCACGTTTTCGACTCGGATCGTTTTTCAATTCAACTCACTTTTCCTACTTCCATTTTCTTCCATGGGACTGGCTCTCTTCCGGTTAGAGGATCACCAGTAGTGAAGAAAGGATGAGCTTTCATTTCCTCAGCTCCATCTTCCGGAGGCCCCACTCTCCGACATCCTAGTCTGAAGCTAGGTTCCTTATGCAACAGTCCTCTGCAAAGCATTCTTGCCGCTTCACTAAACTTCTCACTATATTTTTCCTGATCTTCCCTAACACGTCTTTCCACTTCCTCTCGTTTCACTTTCTCTTTGCGTTGTCGAAATGGAGCCTAGAATTCGTCAAATGCATTAACTCATGAAAAATAAAGGACCGACCTTCCCTTCGATCATTTCGTAAATGAGGCAACCCACACCCCACCAGTCCACGCTGTAGGAGTATTTTTCATTTTTGATGATTTCCGGGGCTGAAAATAATAGTATAGCAAAGAACAAAATACATATCAACAAACCCATATAACCGACCGTCCCGACCCGTCCTTTTATAGGTTCGTTGTCTTTGAGTTCTACAGCAAGACCTAGATCAGATATCCTCACATGACCGTAATCATCTAGCAGAATATTCTCAGGCTTTAAATCTCTGTATAGAATTCTTTCTCGATGCAAATGTTGAAGACCCAACGTAATTTCTGCAGCATAAAATTGCACTCGTTTCTCATCGAATCCACCGGGTGATAAATTGTACAAGTGGAATTTCAGATCCCCTAGAAATAAAAACTAATTGATAGTTTTCCTAACGAGACAAACCTCCGTTCATGAGTGTCAGGACGAGACAAAGAGCATCTTTCGTCTCGTAAGCATAGGCTAAGCTAACGACAAATGGGGAATTAACTTTTTGGAGAATTTGCTTCTCATTCAATGAAAGCGTTTCTGCATGTCTTTTCTTCACCCTTTTCTTCTCCAACTTCTTGAGAGCATACATTTTTCCAGATGCCCTCACCTGACAAGCACAGACTTCACCGAAACCTCCTTTCCCGAGAACCCGATATAGACGGAATGTGTGCTTATCGACTGGTCTCTTCTCTTGCCACTTCCATTGGAGATATCGATGGAAATACATCGACTCTGTAAATTGCTTGAATGCATCAGCCACAAGAAAGGCTCGAATTTGTCTGGAAAATAACATTATATGTTGTTCATAAACAAAGCAAAACTACTTGTAAACCTCAGAGAAAATGTCATTAGGCGGCTCGGAAGTGTGAGTGGCATTGTCAGCGACTTTCAGGCAATTTTCGATGACGGATTCGGGAAGGAAAGCACACCAAGATTGACCAATATCTTTCGAAGACTGAAAAACAATAATCAAAATCGACTTTTCTGAGGACAACTTGCCGAGGGGACACTGTTATCTTGGGGGGCCAGAAGCTGAGCAATGGAGTTTGCCAGAATTCTTCTGCTTTCTACATCATCGTCGTTTGTTTCATATTCTTCGACTTTATTCAGAAATGAACAACATCTATCATATTGCTGATTCTCCTCGCAAAATTGTCGGAAAAGGAGCTTTCCTATAGGTTGTTTTTCAACGACATAAGAGTAACTGAAAATATTTTCTCAATCAACGACAAATAAAAAAATTAGCTAACCTGACGTCAACCTCACATTTAAGATATAAACACTGCTTGTAGTGGGGAAATTGTAGGTAAGTTTTCCACTTCTTACTTTTCCCTTTTTTCTGGCCTCCACCTAGAAATTTCGAAAATAAATCTTAACTAGTAGATTAAAAACGAAAACCAACTTTCTCTCGCTTTAATGTAAACAGTATTAGCAACAATATTCTCAATCTCCATGATGGCAGGAATAGAATATTATTTAGGACGTAACAAACAATAAGTTATAGATAACTTATCCGCCGTAATGCTTGCAAAATGCTTTAGCGAAGAAGACCAACCGGACGAGAAACTGCAGTTGCGTGTCGTGAACTTTCACTAGAGCAGCAGGACAGCTCTGTCTCGTTGGATCTTCCTACTGTTAAGGATTTAATGAAATCTGGCTGGCATACGTGGCGGATATTCGAGATCTGAAGGAATCAGTGACGCCAGGAAGAAGTCTTGATAGTACCCTTTCAGTGTTCCGTCTTTCTTCCAGGTTCAATGGCATTTCAGAATATGAGTTCCACCGGAAAGGAACAGACTATGCCAGCCAATTACTCTCGTCCTAGAGCCCAGCTGTTTGCGATAATTTCAGTCCAGAAATAACATTAGCATTCAATATTCAAAAATTTTTAAGTTGATCGGAACTGGCAACTCTGTTGAAAAACGAAATCGGTTATTTTATAGAAATATTCAGCATCAACAGATTGAAATTGAATTTCAGAAATTTATTCGTTTTCCTGTTGTGGTAGGACAGCTGAATTCTTCAAATACCCCCTTGACGAATTTTTGAACAGCTTAAATAAAAAATTAACGTCGGCCAAGCTGTTTCAAGGTTGCCGACCGATACGAGGCCACAAAGGTGGCAAGTCCACCTACAAAGTTTAATTCAATTTTCAAAGAACCAAATCACTCCCACGATTTCCATGTGGCAATTTATAAATCAAAAAGACAAATCGCAAAGTTCGACTTTCAAAAAAACAAATGATTGTCGTTTATGTTTATGAAAGTAGTGATTTTACTCATCGAGATCACTTTCAGAACAAATGTGAGCCAGAAAAAACCCAACATTAAAACGAAAACAAAGTGCTGGCGAAAATTAGGGATAATCTAATAACAAGGTAATTCAAACATGGGCCTAGAAACGATATCTTTCTAACGCTATAGCCAACGTTAACCAAGACGCCTTAAGGACTATTCCTAAAGCGGAACGACAGCGAGAAACCAGCTTCTTTCCGTAATTCCGCTAGTGTCTGTCCGGGAGATGCACGAGTAGAGTAGGACTTTCCACACGCTCTCCTACACGCAGACATTCTCGATGACTGAAAGAAATGGTGCGGTTCTTGCAAACAAGGGAAAGATAGACGCGTGACAACTAAAATAATGTAAGATGCGCTCAATTCTGAATTTCTTGTCCATTTGACAAGAAGGAATATCAAAGTTTTTGGTCAAAAGTCAGGAACTATTTTCCCAATGTCTCTGGGATGAAAGGGATTTAGGACCTGATAAATTTTAAAACTCTCCGAGGTCGAGGGTCTAAGCAAATCGAGCAACAATTCGTGCATCGAGCTGGACGTGTCAACTGCGAGGGGGCAGGCGTTCAAGATGTACACTCGCAGAATAAAAGCTATGCATATAATGATCTTGAATTACAAATCGCATTCATTGTAGCATTATGTATAAAAATCAGCTAAGCTAACAGACTAGGGACTGAATACACTGAAGAGCTTCTGCAAAAGGGTCGCACTTCGCGGAAGGTATCCTTGTTTCCTGATAATTGAGTTCTGAGGAAAACTTTAATCAATACACAAAAACCAAGAGGTTAAACAACAATGTCCTATTATGCTTATCAGAATTGGTGTTGCGAAAACGGGATAGAGCTAAAAATAAAAATCTGTGAATTAAATCATATGTTTTCTGGAAAATCCGAAAACCTAAATAACACTCGTCACGTGCAGGCAAGTGCTGCTTGTCGCCAATCCTATTCTCGGCATTAATGTGGACATTATTTTCGCTGAAACCAGGCATAAAAGAACTAGACATCGACGAGATGAGTAGCGTTTAATCCGAAGACGAATGAAGATGCGAAAAATGGAAAAGCCAGAAAGTAAAAAAGTGGTTCAAGTTCTAGAAATGTCGAAATTAGCTATTCGAAATCATATCCCTATTCTGATATCGAAAAAATAAAAAGCAAAGCCACTCAAGCGCCCGGAATATAAAATGTCGGAAAAAGGCGGTGTTTGCACCAGAGCCACTGGCATAGTAGCAATTAAAAGTGGCAATCGAGACATTCTTTTTTGATACCAAGAAAATGGGTGCTTTCTGTTGTCTTAGAAAGTACATAAGGATTTATATTTTCCCCTGATGAGTAAGAAAAAGGAGTTTCCCGGAAGATCCTGGAGTGGAGGTAATTCCAAGAGGACACCCAGCATGAGGGCACATTAAAATATGATTCTTTGGTCGAACTTTTGACTTTATAGAATAATGCATAAGTGGCCAAAGCCGAATTTGCGGACTGTTGAGCGGGCAATAGAGAAAAAGGTCCCAGACGTCCTTCTAAAAAACTGGCGGGCTGAGTTAGCCTGTCGATTTCCGAGAGGAGTGGACGGCGCCCGAGAAGTAAAGCGTGTTCATTCAGTCATCCGTTCTTGCAGATTTGTCACTTTTCTAGTTTCTGGCTGTACTTTTTGCCAATATTTCGCGATATCTGACTAATATAAAACTAGACATGAATGTTTATCTGCCGCTAGTATCCACATGGCCTAAGCTTATTCTCACGGTCTTATGTTGCTAATTCATATTTGTTTATGGCTCGGACTAAGAAGACGATGCAAGCAGGTGATCGATCAGTTGATCGTTTTCTTTTTGGTTCCTCGATTATTTCCACTTTCGCGAGTCCAATTACTCCACGTGCGAGCAATACTATCAATTGTCACTGAAAAATTTGTGACAATCGTTTTCGTGATTTGTTTTTTCCCGTTATTTGTCATCTTCTCTATGAAATTAAAGAATAAAAATATTCTAGTCGCTTCCAAACGATATACATGAGTGGAACAATGCCCCCAGAAAATGACGCGCCAAAAGTATCAGGTAATCGATTGGATTCTATGGAGCATTTAGAAAATAGTTTTTTAAGTGGAAAATAGTATTGAAAAAAGGAGATGTTTTATAGAATAGGAGATTAGTCAGAAAGACTCCCATATGACTCAATTTTCAGTGGATTTTGATTTGACCGACATTGAAGATATCGATGGAATTTCTGACGAGATAGACGCTGAGCCGAGTTCGGACGATGACACATTCATCTCTTACAAAAAGAAAAAACCGACAAAGCGGCGTTACAAAGACGAGATACATTCGAGAATCGAACAAAAAGAAGCCGAGGGCAATGAAATCGGTACAAGCAGCGGGTCAGAGGCTCAAGTTTCTGAAGCCTTATCGGTCAACGAAAACGACAAAAAGGAACAGGGAATAGAAGCTTCTCTGGCAGAGAGAATAAAGTGAGTTACACAAATAGGAAAATAATAAAATTAGGAATTTCCTTTGTTCAGAATGAGTACCAATGTCTCTCCCCAAATGTGTCCACCAACGGATCATTTCAATGAACTTGAGAGAAAAATGAATGGTCCAGGGTGGAAGATTACGTCCTCGAGTGCGAGTTGTTCCGAGGATGAATTGGGGGCGAACGAGAAAGACGAATTCACTTTTAAAATGTGTCAGATAATAAAGAGAAGTCATCGATTCAACAAGAAGAACAAAAATCAACGTCATAGACGGAAGGTCAGTTACCAATTTTTTGAATGTAAAAAAGAAACATTTTCAGGCATCTGATTCTGACAGCATGCTGGTTTCGACGTCGACGGTTACAGAGTTGGCCAAAAGTGAGAACGAGTCCGCAACTGATGATGAAAAACAAGCTCTGAAATTTTGCTGCGGCAATGTGCCACTGGTTGCCTTAGGCGAAGACGATTTATAAAACGAAATACGAAACGTCTTTCAACTATTCCTCCTCGGTGTACTGCAACTACGACAAAAACTCCAGACCGCCTTCCAATGCCATTGCGAACTTGCTTTTTCACGTTACTTCCGTCCGATTACGCAATTGAGTAATAAACCAGATATATTTTAATTAATAAACATAAGAAAACATATTTTCTTAAAAGCAGGGACACGAGAATGCAACTTTTGTGATAGAGCAGCTGTTGGGGACTCGGGATGATCAGGGATATGGCACATCGATCGCATTTTAGCCCAGGAAAATACCAGACAAAAAGCTTTTCGTCATTCCGAATTAAACCACTATTGATCTCTTCCTCATGTCGCTATTATTTGGATTTTATTTTCTTGTCACTCTGTTAATCACTGTTAAAGGTGCTTCTCCGATTAAAAATCAGCAAGTAAACGCTGTTAAGGGAAGATTTATGACTCATATGCTTCATTCTGCCTACTTTTTCCCTCACACTGGTAACTTTTTTATTTTGCAAATAGATAGCAGTAATATAATTTTATAGTCGATGTGAAGTGGTCAGCAACAGCCAGAGGAAAACCAGAGTTGCCAGTATGGCTTCATTTATTTCCGTCAAAGCACAAATCGATAGCTTACTTGATAGGGACCCCGGTTACACCCTTTAGCCAAGTCAACATTCACGTCATGGCCAGGAGATTAGATACCTTCGCGATGTCTGAACAGTATCTGACCTTTGTCCTGCAAGATGATCCTAAATATAATACTTCCACACAACAAACTGTAGAGCTTTTGGTAACCAATCAGGATCCAGAAAGTTTCGTCAACGATCGATCAGGGAAGATTCAGAAATTGGAGAACTCCATTCGAGAAACATTTCGAGGGAAATTCGTCAATCCATATATTTTCGACCTTCTTCCGGAAGTCCAAACGGAAGAAAACAAAATGCCTGCCTATGAACATTATATGAAAAACAGGAGATTCGGGTTTGTTTTCATAAAAAATATGAATAATTAAAGCTGAAATTCTAGAACAATCGTCAAAATCGGAACTCAGCGGAGATTTCATCCAAATGTGGAGAAGCTTGTAGAAGAACTTCAAGAGAATCCGAATTATTGCAGTCGCAATACCATGATACCTCTGGATAAGCATTTTGTCCCAGAATTCATGATCAATTGGTGTAATTTCAAATTGGTAGGAAAACAGCTTTCTTATTTAGAAAATAAACTTACTTCAGAACAACGTGACGATGATCAAATCCCTCACAAAAACGAGTCGGGAAGCTTATGAGAAAGAACAACTCCCTGCTATCAAGAAGACCGTTATGGAACAAAGTACCTACAAGACTTTCATTGCGAATGAAACAAACTCTCCAATTACTTATCAATATAGTTTCTGGGAGAGTTTTTTGGTAAAAGTTTTTTAAATTCAATTTTTAAATTTCATTTTCTAGATTTTCCCTTTGCTGGCAGTATTGTGTATTTTGCTGATTCTTCTTTTGAGTTTCATCTTTTTTGGACGCAGAGAAGGACAGCATTGGAGAGATTACAAAACTCCAAGGTGACAACAACCTTTAGATATAATTGTTGAATTCTATTTTAGGGAACAACTACAAGAATACCTCAACTTGCGAGAAAGTCAGAAACACCTACGTGAACTTTCTGTTCAACGCCAAATTTTATTGATGAATAATGATCAAAAAGCTTCTTCTCCAGTCGGAATCAGGACTTTTCTTCAACCAAATCCACCAGACGGAGAAGTCAATAATCCGAAGCTCGTTTTCAATGAAAGTTCCGACGGAGCTTCAGGTAAAAAATTGAAACAAATTGTTGTAAAAATGTTATTTAAGATAACGCTGAGCATTTACCGAAACATCACAGGGCTCCTTCGACAGCGAAACAGACTGTTGCTGATGCTGTCAGAGCCACTGGATCTTCAATCAGGATTTACAGGAATCCTGGAGCTGATTCGGAGGAAGATGAAGACGAAGAAGAAAATCCTACTAGGAAAAATAGTGACAGACGAAGTAACTCATAGTTTAATCGGAATTTATATAAATACAATTAAATTCAACGTGAAAACAAATTTATTTATCAATTCTCCGGTGGAGCGGTTGGTATTTCGATTCCGGTGAACATGTTCTCTGGGACAACAATTCGACGAAGTCCATATAACTTGCATATTAATAAGGAGACGAGTGTAATCATCAGGGGAACGGTAGTGAAAAGGACAATGATGAATGCGGTTCCGGCTCCTTTCCAAGGGTAACTATCTGTACTGGCATTTTTAGAGTTGAAATAGGCGACTGTGCTCATAAAGATAAATATTTCAGAACAAGTTAAAGTTACTTGTTTGCAACAGGTAAAATTAGAAATAATAATGTATCGATACCCAAAAGACAATGATGGCGTTGTCTCAGCAACGAAAACGTTCCCGAGGGAATTCTTCAGATTAATCCCTCTTATATCTTGAGTTAGGTAATGACTGTTTTTAAGCCAAATTACTATCTTTCATAAACACTATTTTCCAAACTCCAACGTCCAAAGCTCAATTGAGCTATTTATTTTTTGAATTCGAGAGATCACAATTATTTATAAATTGAATCAATTACATTATTCACAGATACCTGCACTCAGACCTGAGAGTTCTTTTGCTTTGACGAGTGGGGTCGGACAACGGGAGAGCGGAGTATCCAGTACTCTCAATTACACTTCTTCCGTTGACAACGCCTTCAGAATGACGTCTTAAGGTCTGAAAAAGGAAATAATTAAAGAATAATCAATGTGCTTTACCTTTTGAAGAAAAGTATCTGTGAAAATGACACATAAAAAAGGATTCAAAGCTGAATTGATGTAAAGTAATGAGTACGCCAAGTAGGCGATGATCATCCGGAGAGATTGGTCCTTGTAAATACTAACTCCTGTTTCTATCAACCATTGAGACATCCAAAAAGGAAAGTAGAGAAGAGTGTAAGATATCACAATTGCTAACCCCATTATCGTAACCTGCAAACAGATACTCAGAATTGTAATAAAATATTTAAAAAACCTTCGTTGTAGTTCTCCTCGTTCGTTGTCTTTGTAAAGAAAAAAACTTCGATTTTCGAATCCAAACTCGATGGATAATATTACTGTAGAAAAACCAAATAGCAGTCAGAGGGATCAGATAACTCAAGGTGAATGAATAAATCGAAAACAGTCGTCGACGTGAATAAATCGCGCTTTCTTTTTCTGTGTCATTCACGAACTCGGTGTTACCCCAAAACAAGGTACAGGAACTCTTATTTCTATTTTCTCCTTCCAGAGGTCGTTCAACGATTGTCGAGTACATAAAAATCGGAATCATCTCGCACATGACTAAAATCCACGCAACAAAAGCTAGAAGGGAAGCTAGACATCTCGTTCTCCATCGAGTCGACTTGACGGCGTGACAGACTGCCAAATACCGATCAAAGGACAGTAATGCTATGAAAGTAGAACTCGCAAACTGATTTATCTGAAATTAAAAAATTGTATTATTCTTCGGAGTGGATATCTAAATTTCTCTAGGAACTTTGAGGATTATTATTTTTAGAGAATTATAAGCTTATATTTGGGTTTAGGGATTTTGCTTAGAAAAAAAATAAAACTTACTCCACTTGTAGCGAGAAAAAGCTTACAAATAGCAGATCCAAAAATCCACTCGCGTTTCAAAGTCTGGGTAATTAAAATTGGAGTTCCCATGAGAAAAAAAAGATCCGCCAAAGCCAGATTAAAAATAAAAATATGAGATACAGTTCTCATATCCTTGGAATATAGGATTGAAAAAAGAACAAGAATGTTTCCTGGAATTCCGATCGCTGCAGCTGCTCCTGAAGCCACGTTGCTGAAGGTCATAGATAAGTCAACAACGTCTTCCCCGAAAAGCGGCTCATCGTAAGAGTCATATTCATCACTGCCACCAGACATTTTGTGGAAAGTCAGACTCTCTCGACAGGCCGCTGCTTTGATATATTCATGAGTATTCTGCAACAATTGAGAAAATTAGTAAAAGCAAGAGGTGTAGTCTCTCAATTTCACGAATAAAATTTCTCTACACTCAATCTTTCTTATAAAATCTTCTATAAGGCTCCCATCCAATTGTTATGACTTTGAAAAAGAATGTTTTATTTGTTTTATACAAACCTTGAAATATTATATTTAGGAAAACAAATCTCGTTTCTCTTCGATGTGGACATCCAACAAATAGTTTCTAAGCGATCAGAAGTCAAATGAAATGAGAAAGTACAAGGAAAAAACTTTTGAAGTTATTTAAAAATAAAAATTTCAGAACAATGGCAAACATTAAAAGATAAAAGCACTTAGACCATGCTTCATTTTCACAAGTTATCTCAATAGTTCACAAGTTATCCTCTCGATCCAGTTGTACCTGGATTTTCCCCGCTGTTGACTGAGACACTGTTTTTGCAGAGTTCAGCTTCTCTTCTATGAAAAAGTCTCACGAAACGGGATATTTTTTCTCAACTTATTTGCACTCTTTTCACGAGGAACGAAAAGCCGTCATTCTGTCTTTCTTTTTTTCAAAAATATACCCAGGATTTACCAGATATCGGACGACTCCTAATTTGCAGATCGTTTCCGTGTTTCCTGCTGAGAAAACTCCTTTGATAGGAATCGTCGTCCCGCCGATCTGACTTTTTTCGAAAAAAACGTCTTAAGATTGATTTATTAATTAAAGTTAAAACACAAAGAAGGAGAAAATCCAAATAAATAACAGTAGTGTATTTCGTTTAAAAAGTTTGAACGAATCGAATCTGCGACAGAAATTAAAGCATCAGGTAGAGAATCTAAAACTTGCGAAATTCTGGCAATGAAAAATGGAATGATCAACGAAGCTTGATTTAATCCTGACTACGGTGTTTCCGATGATTGCATTGACCTTTGAGTTCTTTTCGTGAGAATCTTTCGATTTTGTCGAGCAAAGACTCATCCCAGTCCATCATCAAAGTGTAGCGGTTGTTAACAATTCCAGGACGATCTATGTCGTTTGTATCATCACGACCGAGGAGTAGATATCTTTTCCCCAACTTCAACTTGGGGCATTTGCAATTGAATTCCTGTTCGGTCATCCAGAAGCTCTGCTGACCTCGTCGAATCCGGACATCGTTGCTTCTTTTAAATACACTTTCGACCTCGATCGTGTAGAGGACGTTGGAACCGACAGCTTCCTTCTTCACGACAAGTATCTCGATTGCTATAAATTTATTATTCACTTATGTTTCCGAAATCCTTTAATCCCAAAAAGATTACCGTATTCTCTCTTGCAGTACTTTCTTTGGTTCAAACGAGCCGGCATTGAGCGGCATTTTTCACAAGAGGCTGAAATCGGACATTTTTTATTCAAAGTACGGTCAAGTACGAACCTGTTGGAGTCTCATTCAGCAGAGCCATTTCCGGCTGGATACCTGGAAAAGTTTCAATTTGAAGCAAAAAATATGTTATTATGCAAATTAAAGGTCAATATTGGAGATCCTTCAAAACGGATTTCTAGAAAATTTAAAATTGCTCATCTCAAATATTCATTCTAAAAGTGCATATTGAATTCTGGGAAATTGTAGTTTAAAAATTATGGTTAAATTTTGGAGAAATAAAAATGCTGTCAGATTTAATTCTTCAGAAGAGCGATTTTCAACTAGAATTTTAATTTTACTTTGTCGTTTTTTGTATTGTCAAAGTAGTTTACTTATGACATTATTTCTGGAAACTTGAACAATTTTTTTATATCTTTTCAATATGCTCCTCACGAACCAAAGGTTATTTTTATAATAACTTATAGGTTCAGTAAATACTGTAAGATAAATTTGAGCGAGATCTGTGAGAAAGATATTGAAAGTTGAGAACTAGGGAAATTTTGCAAGGTGTTTGTATCTGGAAGATTGCAAATCAAATAATCCAGAGCATTGCATCAACTTTCAATATTTTTAAATGTAGGACTTTTGTCGGGATCTCGAGAAATAACATCTCAAATATTTATACTAGAAAAAAGTGAGTTATATTAAGATGAAAAAAATGACAAGAAATGTCGGTGGATGAATTGCGAAATTAAGCTTTATTTATGGGATAACTCATTACTAGGGTTTTTTACTCACTTCCGTATCAATTAGGGCAACTTTTTAATTTTTGATCACTAGATGATAAATCCCACAGTATACTCCCAATCCTACAGAAAAATAAAATGAAGGTCATTATGAAATCTTTCAATACGAATTTGAAACCCCCAAGTTTTCCAGGAATCTGTATTCTGGGTGATTTCAGAGATTTTACGGATTCTGGTGACGTCTACAGAATTCTAATTCCAGACAAAGTTTGTTTATGTTGAATCAGCTAAGTATGGCTTATTTTTCTTCGCCCTTGATTAATCAAAAGCGGCAGTGTTTCTTATTGTAAACAGATTTAAGCTGGACGGCAAGTTCAAAAGTGCGGGGATCAACACCTCCGAACGAGACAAAAAGAAAAAAATAACTCACGGATACATGGAGTCAGAGGAGAACGACTTTGTTGGTAGCCCTTGGCACATCGATTGCATGTTAATCCAGTAACCCCGGGTTTGCAGATACATTGTCCACTTGTCTGGTTGCAACTTTTCGCAATTGATCCAATGGGATGACAGTTGCAAGCTGAAATGTTTCATTCATTTTCTCAGATCAATCTGCTCCAGAGGAATGGGAACGAAGGATGAGAGAATCGCCATATGGTGCTCTCAAGGATTATCCCCTGATTAAATTAAAATTTCCCTGACATTTTCATTTTTGATTAAACTTGTTTTTGTACTTCGTCTATAATCTCCTGCTGAGGATGCTACAGGCGGGAAGGAGAGAACGGTCCCCATTGTGCTGTCAGAAACAGACGACCGAATGTTCTGGCCTTT
The DNA here is from genome assembly GCA_009761265.1 of Halicephalobus sp. NKZ332. NCBI lineage: Eukaryota > Metazoa > Nematoda > Chromadorea > Rhabditida > Panagrolaimidae > Halicephalobus > Halicephalobus sp. NKZ332. The sequence goes on along the minus strand of VOSG01000012.1, from coordinate 132,589 downwards.
GTCGTCTTTTGTGGCGATATGAGGTTTGAAAGGCGCTCTTGTTGAATGTTTGCGCTCTGTATATTGGATGTTCCAGAACGGAAATGAGTGTATATTTTAGCACTTCTCGTTCGAGCCCGAAAAATGAACGGTTTAATAACAATGGACTCTGTTAGTCCGTGATCAGCTGGCACTAACGAGCAAACAAAGCATTAATTTCGTTTGACAGTTTTACAAGAACAGGTCGAGGTTGTCTTCGTCCCGATATTACTATTCCCTCAGGCTGTAACAGAGGCATCGGAATACAATTTACAACCTCTCTATTGAAAAAACTCAATTTCAAATGTAATCAATTCCGTTCTTGTTGTTCATCATTTAAAGTTCTATTGTGGAAGTGAGAAACTCGGCTCCACTCCGCCGAAAAATGAAGGACATGCCCGAACAGCTTAATTTAATTTAGACCATATAACGAACGGACAAAAATGATGGATTCTCCATTTCCGTAAAGGAGATAATCCTCAGGTCCGGAGATAATTGAAATCAAAACTCACATTTGCAAGCTTTTCTGTGGGTGATCGGCTTCTCGATATCTCTGTAGAAGCCGAGTTTACAGTAGTGACAGTTTCTTCCAGCGGTATTGTGTTTGCAATTGATACAGACGCCTCCGGATTTGTTTCCACTGAGGCGGTAGAGTTCCATGCTGAACCTGCATTTCCTGGCGTGGAGATTACAGTTACAAGCTGAAAGATACTATTGATCCGTGTACTCTCAATGCGGTCCCATTTATGTCTGACCCCGAATCGCAGATCCTATTCAATGAGATTACGTAAATCGCGAACGCAATACCGATTCATAAAAATAATAATAAAAAGCAACTCCTTCATTCATGAATTGGATTTCATTGATTGATCGGATCACTTACTCCAGTACAAATCTCAAGTGCTCAATTCATTGTCGAGTTTCTATTCTTCTTTACAAATGATTACCGTAATCTAGGATGGCTCTGACGGGCCAACAGGTGCAAGCCTTGTCCCTTTTCGGTCGCATCACTCAGCTAATCACAGAGAATGGCCGATTTGGCTCGTTGGCTTCCGTTCGCCAGAATAATTGGCTTTTAAAATCCCTACGAAACCGCAGCCTTTTCACACCTTTTGACCGCCAGTATTAGTCAAAGGCATGGAAGAATCGAAAATCAATTTCTAATGTAATTGGATTTCACTTTTTGTCCATCGAAAAAACCTGACATGTTTTGATCGGTCCAAAAAATGCGTGAAACAAACAAAATTTGATGATTTATTTTTTTATGAGATTGACCAGAAAGAAATGGAAATTCGGACAGCTTTTTTCCAAGTGCCGTTATAAATTCTCTTGAGCTTTCAAGGCCTGTCAGCAGCGCTTTTACGATTCTCCTAATCTCGACGGGATTAGTAAGAAGAGCAAATCCCGAAAGATTCAACATTTCAAAATTGTTAATGAGTTAGCTCATGTTCCGGACGAAGATGCAAAGTGAAAACTCGAAACTCACCAACACAAGCATTGGCGTCTTCTGAGGTCGCCCTCGCCCAGGGTTTGTCGTAGTGGAAGGGCTTGCAAGTTTCGCAATCGGATCCGGCAGTGTTGTGTTTGCAATCACAAGTATACTGACCCATCTTGTCGATGATGCAGCGAGAAGCATGTCCGTTACATTTGCATCTGCCTCCGACGGCAAGTTCACTCAATGCATAGAAATATCGTTCTTTGTTCGAATCTATTTCGGAAACATTTACCCCAAAGGAGTTAGTCAATCCATAGAGTTCTGTCTGTAAGAGGTTTTTCAGAAAATAAAGTAAATAATGTGATTGTATACCTGATCAGGACTGAGGCGATTGAAAACGATCCTTATATCGGTAGCTGTAACCCAGTCCTGGAGGACGGGAGACTGCTCGAAGGATATCGCGGAGGGTCGTCCCTCAAGCGTTGCAAATGCGATTCTGTTTCCAGATGATGACACAGCATGGGAATCAGTACAGCGAGCTTCCTAGAATTATCGTCGTTAAATTAGCTTTTTGCAGGAACTACGATCCATTCTAGAGGAATAACACAATTGAAAAACAAACTTGTTCATTGTGGCGTCCAATGGAAGCTTCTGGTTCTCTACCGTACATGGATTTGCATTGGGTGGAATAGAATTGGAACGGAATCCAGGATTTCCCTCCGTTGACTGACTTGTAAATCGCCATGGAATCCGCTAATCTGCTGCAGAATTGTAGACTCACGTAGGTCAGCTCAAATTTCTTCCCCAAAGAAAGAGTCAAAGTCACGTTGTGAGGATAGTCCGTTGATGGTTCGGATATCCAGCAGGTCAAGTTCTGAGAGTTATTCAGGTCCGTTAGCAGGGAAGCTGGATGAGCCCTCGCAAAATCTCTAGCATCACAGATTTCACAGGATTCTTGCAAAAGTCCTGTTTCATCTTCTTTCATTATACAGTATCTATAAAATAAAACAGAATTTAAAATATGTAATGTGGATCATCTTCTTTCTAATTAGGAATTTGGCTTTTCGAAAGGAACATCCCGGATTAAAGAACATCATCAAGGTTCGGAATTTCAGCAATTATCAAATTTCAAACTTGTAATTAAAATTCGTAAAGTTTGCGTGACTATAGTCCAGGTATTTTCAATTAACAAGGCTTTAAAAACCAGGAGGCCATATAACTAATGGACAAATGTAAATTACAAAATTTTATTGCTTTTGAGCAAAAATACCAAGAGTCTAATAAACTTTTACGGTTGAAATTTTCTCATTTATTTTTTACGGAAATACAGCAGGAATGGTCCTGAGTTATCTGTTGCTGTTAAGAGTATTAAATTTGTTTGAAAATCGATTCCGCTTTGTTTTTTCTTACATAAGATTGACGATGAAGATAAATACTTTGCAACAAGGGATCGAGATCGGATCCCGACCCCAGGAAACGACAGATTTTTGTGGGTCTGACAAATTGTGATTGAGTGCGAAGGAACAGCGGTGCAATTTGTACTCTGATGAAGATTGGGATGAGACAAAGCGGCTCTATATCAATCAACAAGTGCGGTAAAACAAGTGTTGCTGGTAATTGTCGCGGAACAAACTCAAAGAAAGCTAGTTTTCGAAATTTGATAGACACCTGTTTGCAAACGGAACACAGATGACGTTTTAAATGATGGCATACAGAATGAAATCTCGTTATTCCGATATCTACGAGGACTTACCGTGAGGGAGATCTCATTCCACATGTACTGGAAGCAATAACGGGCTTCCCGAAGGCGCCATTGATAAAATCAGGGACACAACGAACAGGACGACCTGCGGAGTCATAACATGGGTCCCGATCTGGCTGTCGCATAGAAAACTGCGAGAAATATGCTCCATGAGCAAATCCATCAAAGCTGGATAAAAGAAAGCTTAGGCAAATCAAATATCTCATAATTCTCGAATCTCCAGCTGATTCCTGACGTTCACAAAAAAACTGTCATTTCAATCTGAAACTTGTAATTAGGAAATATGGCATACAAAAATAGAGAATTCACGGTGGAATGGGTTACTCGAATTAAGAATTTGTGGACATCAACGAGGCGTGGTCGTTCGTCTTTGTTCGAGCCGAAGGCGGAGCGAGGCGCGAATCGACCAATCTCTGGAACTTAGTCCCTTTCCCGAGAAATAAATAATATCCTGCCGAAATAATATCTCACAAATAGTGTCCTACCGAAGCAATAAAACCATACTAAACAAAGTCATGGAAGTTTTCCTAGTTTTAATATATACACTTTCTGATACTTAATCATAAATCGAGCTTTAAAATTGAGAAAGTGGATAAAATACAAAGATCTTTATTTTTATTTTCACACAATCTGTAAAAGAATTTAATATATTATGTTTAGAGAATCTGAGTTCTGATGTTTTTTGTTTAATTCTTAGTAAATTTTAATTTTTTCTTACTGCTTTGATAATAACTTGTCTTAAATAATTCTAGGATTCTCAAAGAGATGACCAAAAGTTTCTATTTCAAAAGAGGAAAATATAGGGATTTTACAATTTCCTGAACTAATTCCGAGATGGATAAAATATTTTTAGATAAGAGACACCAATTCCGTATAAGGAATCTGGTAGATGAAGGAAGATTCTAAAAATGATCGACTATTGGATCGAGATGATCAAATTTGATCCTGAACTACGGTTTCATATAATAGGAATAGATTTTTATTTTTCCTTAGAAAACACTCTTCTGAAATTATTTTACATTTTAAATAAGGCATTCTGAATTTCTTTTACTGTATTGTAAAAGTATAAAGGATTATTTTTTGAACTTCTTCATATTGTATGAGTATTCTTTTGTCAAGCTAGAAAACCGATAATTTCATACTTGCAATTCTGATACTATTATTAATTCTGAACTTCATATTATTTCTTTATCTTTATTGAAAATTCAAGGAGATAAAAATTGATCTGGAGAACAACTTTTGATTGTTTTATGTACAAGTGAAAGTATTCTAGAACAATGAATCGATCTTTCATCTGCTTGGAGCTAAATGAATTTACTGAACTTGACACAAAATACTTAATCCCCAGAATCATCTCTAGTCACTAGTTATAATAAAAATAGTTGAAAGATATATTGTTATTCCCGACCCTAAATAGTACAGGTTATCTTGTAATGAATTCTCTGGAAAATATAATAATGTTAGAGGATCCCCTTTCTTTCTACTTGTCGAAATGTAAAATACAACTGGTTATTCCAGTACAGCAATGAGAGAAAATATGTTAAAAAACATGAGAACTGAATATTTCGTGTTTAAAAAATTCTTCTTTATTCCCAACATACTTAAACTCTGTAATATACAGAACAAACTATGGAAAAATACCCTAGTAAAAAGTCAAAGTTTATTTCAATGGAGTAGAAATCAACCAGTGTAAAAAAATTCTTATTTATCAGCTTATTTATGAAAGCTATTATTACTTAGTAATTTGAAAATTTCGTTTCGAATTTGTTTTCAAATACTATAACTTAAACAATTGTCTGAGCAGAAATATAGAACTTCAAATCTAGTATTTAACGTTATGATACTGCAAAAGAAAAAAGATTAAAGTTATCCTTTCTACAAAAAATAGGAAATACTGTGATTTCAATCCATTGTATGGGATGTGGTTCTAATAACATCTTTATTATCTCTTGAACTGGAAACATATCTCTTCGTAACAAAATAAACTCGCTTATATTTACAAAAGTATGCAATTATTGTAGTCGAACTTCCATGTTAGTACTGATTTCGTCCTTGCAGAAACAACAAAAACAGACATGTTAATTTTTCAGACTAGAAGTGCTACATGTTTGGGATTTACTTTCTTTGAAGAAGACACTTCAGCCGAGGAATCACCGGGTTGTCGATAATCACTCAAAAGCGCGAATCCAAAGATTAAATGCTGATGATTACAGTAAGCGAATTAGAAAACTTTTCCGTGTTGACTGTGATTACTCAAAGCAAATGATCCGGCCGTTGAGCTTCTTTTAGAGTGAGCGTCGAGGACTTTTTGGTAACGAAGTTTGCATGCCGCTTCGATCGTCTTCGCCATCGCTCCAGCAGTCGGTTCGACGTGGAAGACATAGCACATATAGTTTTCGTATGAAGTGTGCATGATGAATGCACAATGTCTGAAATTTCTCCATAGAATTGTTTTGCTGAAGAAAACTTACTTGATGTCTTGACCGATTCCGAGGAAGGAAAGATATCTAACACGACACTGAGCGATTTGGCCACCTCCGACTTCGTTGATCGTGATGGTTGAGGGAGCGATAGAGACGTCTGCGAGGATCCAACGTTCTGGCCGAACTTGACTGACTAACCTATCCACAGCCTCGTTCAGAATGTCGATACCAGTAGCTCGGGGAACTTGAGTGACTCCAAGGAAGTGACAACGTATTACTTTCTTCGGCTCATCAATAGGAGTTGGAGCAGTGGATTCCCGAACGAGTCTGCGGTCAGAATGTTCGATTCCTTCAAAGTCTGTCGGTCGACGTTGGAGCATGAGCTTTTTACAGATGTCACGAAGAGTGTTCGCGATGGTTCTAGCTGGAGTGTCACAGCGGAAAACATGGCACAAAAACCTGCGGGAATTCTTGTCTCGAGCAACATAGGCGAAGTCTCTGAAAGACAAACATGGAAGATAAATATTAAAGATAAAAATAGATATACAAAACAAAAGTGAAAATAAACGTAAACGTATTAAAAATAACACGGTTACAAACACAGATCCACATCTGTTCAACCAACCTGTCTCTATACATGTTAGAAAATTGGTTTTATTAGAAAATTTAATTTATTATAGTTACGAAATACCTACCTTCCGTTGTCTCTGCCGACTCCCCAAACTCGGATTTGCTGGATTCTCTCAGAATGGACAACAGTCATTGTATCTGGATCGATGAGAGTGAGTTCATTATCGTCGAGCTCCATGATCAATTCACGACCATCTCCCCACTTAGCAACGTTATCCATCAATCCAGTAGACAACTCAACGATTGCACGATTCACGGCACGAGAACTGTTGTCGGCAGTTAAATCCTCCTCTGCAATCTCTGTCCATCCAAGGGATCGAACAGCGAATCGAATGGACTGGAAATATCAATTTAAAGAAATCAATAATTGGATTCTCACTTTTGATTGTTGTTGTTGTTGTTGTTCTTCGTTGATGATCTCTTGATCACTTTCATCCTGGTTCTCAATTCGCCTCTTCGTGGTTGTCTGCTTGAAAGCGTGTTCCTCGATGATCGGCTGAGGAGGGGGGAGTTGCTGGATGATCGGGGGTTCTGGCTCGGTTTGGACCTGAACATACTGATTCTCAAATACACGCTGAGGCGCCGGAGGCGATGGTGGAGGAGGTGGGGTTCGCTGAAGGGAAATAATAGTTTCCAAAGTGAGAGTAGAGTTAATAACAATTCAAAATGACAGAAAGTGTAAATTTACTTACCGGTTTTTCACGTTGAATTGTTCCACTGTCAACGTGCCAATAATAAGAAAACCCAGAAGGATCCTCGTGTTTTTCCCAACCCGCTGGCAATTTCTGGACCTCTTCGGCTTTTTTCGGTTTGGAATATTGGCTTTCGAAATTAATTCCACTGTCGTGACTATCAGGGGAAAGGATGGCGGTTTCTTGAGGCTGGACTTCTTCCTCATCGATTATGTAATCCGTCGGTGGCAATCGACGAGGAGGGTCTTCTTCTCTTCTTCTCAACTCATCCAATTGCCAATAGAAGGAATAAGGATCACGATGCTCGGAAATAATCGTCTGATTTCCGATTTGTCTCACTCTGACGTTGTCTCCATGAGAGATCATGGTATTGTTGCCTGTACGAGCGGCAGCATCGATGGCAGCTCTGGATTGCTGGAAATCCTGGGTACTATAATCCACCGACATGTCCCGTTGTCTCTCGTGGATTCCGTAAGCTTCGTGATGCTGTTGACGACGACTCGCTTCCTCTCTGTTTTCGTACTGAATAATATTGTTTAATAAAGTAACAAATACATCGGACGTAGAATTAAATTCACTTTAGACGTTTTTAGTAAAAATTAAAGTTGACAACCGAAAAGCAACCAAAAGCACATTCCCAGAAGGCAAGAGAACCGATTAGTTTTCCTCGGCAGTGTGTCCAGGGGCAAAATAGGCCTCGGGATGGCCAAAACAAAAGAAAGCAAACGGACAGCAGGCTTTCCCCAGGACAGGCTTCATTCCCTGCCTGCGGCAAAATGAATTTTTTGTACTCTTTAGAAAAAGTTGTTTTGTTATTTTCTAATCTCTAGAAAGAATTTAATAAAAACGTAATGTTCCCTAATAGTGCATGGAATTTGGTTAAGTTTAAACATAATTTTTTGTAAAGTAGTTTTTCTTTTAGATCGTGAGATAAAAAGTTTGAAAACAAAGACATTCATCCAAGACTCGATCGATGACAGTTGAAGTGTAGATCGCAATTTTTCAATAGAGAAAAGTTGAAGAAAAACTTTTGAGAAATCGAATTACAAATCGCCAGAGAAATTGAGGAATTAAAAAACTAGAAAAATAATAAATCCGAAACCTTATAGCTCTGATGATTGTGCTCCTCCTCTTCGTACTCATGGTTGTGCTGCTCCAGACGATCATCTGTCAAGAAGTTTATCGTCGCGGATTCAGAAGCTTCTGATTGTGGACGCGAATGAACATAGTAATATTCTTCCTGTTCACGTTCTTCATGGTAGCGATGCGTCTCATTCTGAGACTCCGTCTGGATCAGGAGCGAAGCGTTGTCTTGTCTTCTGTAGTGGGGTTTTTCCTCGCTGGAGGATTTCCTACCCACCGGATTCGACATTAGGAACAAGAGGGAATGAAATAGTTGAACTCAAAAATATTCAACTGAACTGTACACGAGTATAAACACAAGTGAGTAGAAAATAACTGGTTCTACGCCAGGAAGTCTTGACTTTTGAGAGACTTCTTCCCTTAGGTGGTTTAGCTTGACGCTAGTGCGAATAATGTTAGCTCAGGATCGTCTCGCAAAATCGACATCAACGGAGCGAGAGCTCAGTTATCGAGGACTGGAGTTAATCGCTGTTTCGTCTTTCGCGCAAAAGTGTTGTCTCCACATAACGGGGCCCATGCAATGTGCGTCAGCGACGCGCACGATCAGTTCATCGACAAATATACCAACTGACAACCGGAGAGACAAGAATGAAGGAGGTTCAGTCGTACATTCAGCAACGACTGGTATGAATTATAAGGAGCAGCACTACCTTACCGTGACCGGTTATCTGATTCACTACTCAAAGTCATCCGTAAGCAAGCATGATTTCATTTCCTCTACTTTTGTTTCATTCGGGACAAAATGAAATGGAGAGTTCCTCGATCCCTACAAGTGTCGACGAAATTTCCGAATTTATCGTGATCAAGTGATGAAGACTGGTCAATTTTCCATGCACTTAAGTCGGGAACATTTTGAACAAAATTTTCCTGTTTAGCGAAAACTGCATAAAGTGGAAAAAGAGCGAAAATAGTAATCTCATAATGAGAAGTTTCTGAAAATACCGCTAAACCAAAATATAGTAGCTATTCGTGTCTATTTTTCATTGAGGAAAAGTATTTCCAAAATAATTCCACAATTGGGTTGATTTCAAAGATCCAGAGAGTATAGTAAAGTATCAATAAAAATATTTCGTTATTTTTGTAGAAAATGAAAAAAGTAGAAAACAATAGGAAATAAGGAATCCAACAAAAGATCGGATTTTAATTAGTTTAACGATAAAAACATGGAACAAAAGCGTGAAAAAAATTAATCCGAAATAATTACAAAAGTGACTAATCCTTGACTAATCAGTAATCCGCGAATGTTAAAAGAATCAAGTTATATAACTATGTAGGCAGGGATTTCTTCTGTTTTCGTCCTAGAGCAAATATGAAGACGCACCTGCACGATAATGCAAAGTAAAAATGCACGTGAGAACGGAAAAACCTGAAGAAGTTCCGGAAGATGCAAAAGCTAGAGGGGATTCGTCAAGAACTTGGTTACAGCAGCTCGCTAGTGAATAGTCGAAAGCGTGCCGCGAACAATTCAAAAAGATAAATAAAAGACTCGTCTTCGAACTGTAACAAAAAGTATAACTATGTGTTACTTACAAATTTAGTAACAAGATTTCGGTCAATGGGGCGGATATCTGTTCATTAAGTACTCGAGGACATTCATCAACGAGATCAAGGAAGTCGAGAATCTTGATTAAAGGTGTGAATCTGAAGTGAAATCTCGAGGACTCCCGAAATGAAAAGTTTATTTTTAGATTGCAAGGAAAATGATTCTGATATGTGATATACAAAGTGTCGAAGATAGAGATCGATTAATGAAGAATAGAAAATTAGTTAAAGATAGTTAATGTACTTAATAAGGGCTTGATGCCTATAGAGGAAAATCTGTTTTTGAACAAGATTAAGAGGTATATTTATTTTGTCCTAACCTCGACAACAATAAAGGTCGATCGATAAGAGCAATCAAAAGAAGGGTCAGAAAAGACGTTGGTAAAAAATGGCCAATACGTCTTTTCTGAAACCCGACGGCTCCCGGAGCGAAAAGTCCTCTTTCTTCTTTGGCGGTTGTTTTGCTCATGTGAGCTCCTGTCTACTTTCATTGACAATTGTTTTTCCGTCTATATCGTCTTATTTCTCATTATTTTTATACTCCCTGTCGAGATGGAAGATGGAACCGATATGGAGATCCTAGATGACTCTAATAACGAGGAAAACAATGATTCTGACGATGCCGAATACGAAATTGTAGATGTAGATGATATCGGAAGCTCCAACTCCTCCATTTCCTCTGGCAGTTATGGCTCAAAGAGCATTTCCCTTGTCGACATTATAGGTGGAGAAATCGTCACTACCAGTACTAGTATCCGGGAGTCAGATTGTCCTCCATCTTATGTCGGTGAAGTCCTGAAAACAGTGTACAAACTCAACACCCAACTGGGCACGTACGTTTCCGATCACATAACTTTTTCCTCAAGGACAGCTGGACTGTTGATGGAATTTGATCGCCTCGTCAGTGAGCTAGTGAAGAGACGGGATGCCGCTCCGGACTTGAAGAATTATTGTATAGGAAAATACCTCCAGGTTCTCGGGGACATCACAGCTGCCAGAATCGGAGTTCGCAATCTGTCTGCCAGCGAACGATCGAACTACCAGCATTGCTCGATTGTCTGTTACCTAGCTTCCTTGAAATATCTACAAGACTCCGACTATGGTGATGATAAAGTCCGAGCCTGTATATTGCTCTCCATATGTGAGATGAAGGTGACCATCGACTACATTCAGGATGTCTATGGCTCACTTCCATTGATGAGAGATGATTCGTTTGAGTTTCTACCGTTGGTAAGTACTTTTAAAAATTTTTCAAATAACTTTTTCATTTTTAGATAACCAGGTCGATTGAAAGAGGAACTCCTCCTTACGAAAGACAGATGGATTTCCTGAGTGGATTTAATTTCGATGAATATATCAACTACTCTCCTGGTCGTCTAGATTTTGAAACAGAATTTGTAGCTCGGTTGCCGATAATCCTGAACTTGGTTGAAGAAAAACTATTTTTCAAGCAGCTTTTGTACATAATTGGATATGGACGAATCACCGATTGTTCGTTTAAATTTTTTTTCGAAATTACGGGATTTTTTAGATTCGTTTTTCGACAGGATATTTCCTCTCCTACGGGACTTGAAGGAGGACAGTTATATGATTCGTGGACTAGATGCTTATGTAAGATCTCAAACACCTCATTGTGATTGATCTCTGAAATTTTCAGCTCATTTTGATTACATTCGCTATTCAACAATGTCAGGTTATCAACTATCGGTTCGGATATGAGTTTGTCTTCAAAAACCAAACAGGCGGCAAGTTCGTTCTCGAAAAACCTCTGGACAACAAGCAGTTTTCTGAAAATCCATATATGTACTTTATCCCACCGATGAAACGGCATCCGAACCCATCTTTCATCAGCGAACTGTTCTGGAAAGCCCTCGTCATCATCGGTAGAGAGGACTCTCTAGAAAAAAGAAATTCACTAATAAATGAGGTGTTTGGGAACGAGGATGCTTTGCGTGAATTCTGCTCCCTGATTCGAGATCATTCCAAGGTCGAGAATTCTGATCTCTTCTACATCCTGGAGAAATTTTATTTGCTGAATTGTCTCAAACTAAACGAGCAACTACCATCTGATATTATTGATGAGAAGCTTCATTCGTACAGATCATTTCTTCAGGGCGATATTCAACGTTCCGAAGGTCATAATATTTTCAGGATTGAGCCGGGATCTAATTTGTCCCAAATTTACCCGAATCATGATTTCTCTGTTGTTTTTCCTGAAGTGATATATCTCTTCGACAAAGAGAAGATGAAGCGTGAATTGGTTGCCGTCGATCGTGTTTTCAATCCGAATTTGATTCAACCAGCCGAAGAAGTTTTCGATTCGAAATCGATTCCGGAAATTGAAGAAGTTGAAAGAGTTCCAGTCGAGCAAAGACAGTCGGAATCTAGCGAAGAAGAGGATATTGAGGACGAATTTTTGTCTGATGAACCACGGGAAGATGTTGATGACGTTTCGGATGGCACTTCTACTGAGTCCGAATCCGATGATGAAACTAATACAGAGCCGCAATCGAAAGTTGACTATGTAATGGAGATGAGCAAGCTGATGGAGGAGTCGTTGAAAATCACTCAGGGAGAAAGGTATCAGTCGACCGAGCTTTCTTGGCCCGAGATCATCCAGAGAGGCAGAAATGCAAATCAGAAATGCAGCTACTCGCTCTCGGCCAATTACAGTAACGAGTTGAAGAAGATGAAAGATGAGTATGCCGAGATCCTTTTCCGGAAAGAAAATCGTATTCCTCTTTTCCCATCAACTCCAAAGCCCACAGTTCGTGATCCAAAGAACGATATCTTCGCTGGAGTAAAAGAGGTAAGGATGATTCGGAGTTACTGTTTTCATCTTCCTTTCCAGAATTGGGCTGCAACGGCATTTGATTTACAACAGAAGTTGGCCGATACTTTGAGGAGAATCTCCAACGTTACTAATCGTGAGTTCTTTAAATATTTGATTTGATTTCGAAATTCCCAATTTGTTCGCTTTGGACTGTTACTCACCTTTTGTGCGTAGATTTTTGAAGAAGCAAAAAACACAAAAAGAGTAAAGAAAGGATCGATTACTGCTGTCATTATTAGATAAGAAAACGAAAAGGATTTATTGTTAGAATAAGATACGTTCTTTACGGATTCTGGGAAATCAAAATCGGAGAATATATTTCGAGACCATCTTGACTGATCAGTTTGGGAGACTATTCACTTTTATATACATGAAATCAGCTATACCTTTTTGAAATGCGAACTCAGAAGAGTAATACACTTTCTTTTCATATCATTAAACTATACAATGATAACCGGTAGCCCATATTCTGATGAAACTGGACGGAAACCGGAACTTTATCAATAAAACAATGTTACTCAGAATGAGTGTTCTTAATTCTACGGATGAATTTAGTCAGCTGAGTAATTGAATGATAATAGAACTGATTTTAGCGATTAATTCGACACCGACTCCATTACCACCACCCTCCCAGCCACCAATGTCGAGGATTATGAGTCTCATAGGACGTATTATTCACCGTCTCATAGAATTCAGGATTCCCAACGATCAACAACTTCTCCTTATCACTAACATCCACAACAATTTTCATTGCATTGAATCTGGAGAAATGACTCTCGAGGTATTGGAGCATATTAGGCTTCTGGACCAGCTCGTAGTCCATATTCTTAACGAGCTCGGATTAGTCGATACCAAAACTGTAGCGACTTTTTACTTGCTAACGAACGCCAATATGACGATGACTACGTTTTTGTCGACTTTCGCGAAAAGTCTTGTTTTTGGTAGATTTGGCAATTTGTCGAATACTGCCAGTGGCCCACGTCAAATGAACGCTAGCAACGAGGCTTTCAAAGTTGCATTCCAACATTGGAGAGGGATAAATGATGATACTCCAGAGGTTTGTTTAGTTTTCTCGAGATAGGTGCTATGTTTTTTTTCAGCAAGTCCGAGCTCAAGTCATCGCTCCATCTCTGACCCCCCAACAGATTGCTACTTATAAACCTACTCATACTGCTCACGAAACTACCCCTGACGACATCTTGTCTTCCCCACACAACAGAAATCATTCGGATCAAGAATCTGATCTGCCAGACATCCTCGATCTCTGATTTTGTAGGATTTTATCAAAATAGAAAAGATGTTTATTTCGAATTTTACGCGGGTTTTATTTATTGTAGATATTTCTCGGCGTATTGATATCGAGTGTCGTGATCATACTCCACCGCCAACAATCATTGCTGAAAGTTATTGATTTTTACATAAAGATTTGACTACTCTTACTTGTACAACGTTGAGAACAACGGGGGAATTGGGTGAACATAAAGGTTCGAGCATATTCACAACCCCACCAGATGACGTCTGTTCTTGCGGAAGAACATTGCTGACTGAAGATGAACTCGAAGCATTCACTGAGTTGTTGCCCAGCGATGCAGGCTGCGTTAACACCTCCAGCTGCGATTTGGGCATGGTAGTCGTTGTAGCATGCTTCGAAGCGTCCTCGATTGGAACTCCAAGATTGGGAAATGCATTGTTCGTTTCGATAAAAAACTGGATTATGGTAGAATAGGAAATTATCGTTTTGTGGACTTACCGTCGAAGCCAGCTCCACAAGTAAAGTGAGCTTGACTGAAGACTCCGATGAAGTCGTAGGCATCTTGGACTGTGTTGGATCCTCCAGTGGCGAAGGTAGGGACACTCAAGCAACGTCTGTACTCGAAGCCGAGACAGTCTCGAAGACCTCTGAATGCTTGACACAAGCTCAGGAATCCGTTTTGACTTCCTCTTTCGTAAACTCTCTCGATTTCTGAACGAAATTCTCGGGGGTTTCTCCAGGGGGTGCTCGTGGTCAAATTGAGAGCCATTGCGAAGTTGTTGAAACAGACCCCAAGTTTATCGCAAGTACCATTTCCGGGGAATTGAGCATCAGCGATCCCAACTATAATTACTGTATGATTAAGAAGAGATATATTCTATTTACCTGAAAGAAGAATTAATAATGTTACCAGAGTCGATCGACTCATTTTAGAATTAGGTACAGCCTTAGTGTAGAAAATAACACCTCGACAGATTTTCCTACTTACCGCACCTTCCTTTCTATTGAGAGACTTTTCTTCACTTTCAGCGCCTCTTCCTTCTTGACTTCTTGACGATAAGGCAATTAGCAGCAGGCGGCTCACTTATTGAAAAAGCGTTAATGATCAGCTTATCAGCGAGCTTTTTACAAGGACATAAAATTTCTCTTAATAGACCAATTAGAGGCTTTAAATTAAACTAATCAATTAGAGAATCATTTATTCAAAATTCCAAACACTTATTTCAAAGAGAGAAATACTTAACTCAATGATTGTAATTATTAACCATGCAGTTATTCTCGATTGAGTTACAGTAAGGATGTCCGAAGAGCAATGAGGTTCGGACGTACTCGCAGCCGAAGAATTTTCCCAAGTCTCCACACTTCTGGAATGCGTTGACGTAGCAGTCAAGGTCGTTCTTGATGTAGTTGCAGAGCATGCTTGGGTCTCCGTTCGTGGCTTGATATCCATACGTCTGATCACATTGTTGCAAAGTTTCTGCGGAAGTGTTGAAAGTTCCGGCGATACAGAACGTTGGGTCATTGACGAAGACTGGAAGTAGAAAAAGTATTATTGATGAGACTTTTAGGGATATCACTCACCTGCAAAACCGGCTCCACAAGTGAAGTCGAATGCTACCATGGTGTAGAAATACTCCTTGGCCATCACTTCGGTGACGTTCGTGGCGGTTCCATCATCGTTTCGGATGAGCTCGATGACGCGGACACATCTTCCGTAATCGTCACGCAAAACGTTCTTGAATTCTTGAGCCGCTGTACAGACAGTTCTCATACCGTTTGGAGGATCGGACATGTAGTGTACTCGGACTTGGTTTCGTAATGAGCCCGCCGAGAACCAATTAGCTCCTTAAGAAGTCAAATATGAAAGATTTAAAAAAACTTTATTACCTGTGATTCCCAAAGCCTTATTGAATGCATCTTGGGCGTCCGACAACTTTTGGTAGCAGTACGATCCCGACTCAACAAGTGATACTTAAAAATACGTTATTTAAATTTATAAAATTTTATTTATTAAATTACCAAAGGAAAGCAGGAGGCAGAAAACGATGAAGCCACGCATATTTCTGGCCTCAGAAGTTTCTAAAAAGACAAACTTCTTCGTTGATTAAAAAGTCGGAATTTTTTCTCGGGCGCGGCTATAGGGAAGGGGAAACGAGCTATTATCGTTTTCCCATAAAGCATTGATAAGGAAAATTGGCTAATGAGATCACTCACAACTTCGACGCATAAAATAATCTTCATATCACAAAGTTTCGATAATTTCTCATTTTACTCTAAATCCAGATTCACATAAATGTAAAATCTACAAGGTCCATAATAACATGCATTTGGAGAAATCTAACGTTAAGAACTATTTCATAGGAGCAATGACGATACCTCCGGGACCAGCGAGATTGGTATGTCCCATGAGGAAGTGATCGACTTGACGGGCTGCTTGCCGACCTTCATGGATTGCCCAGACGACAAGAGATTGTCCTCGACGACAGTCTCCTGCAGCAAAGATCTTGGAAACCGATGAATTGTACTTGTCTTTATCAGTCGAAATGTTCGAACGAGGATCGCACTTTAATTTCAACTGCTCAATAACAGTCTGAAAATAGATAACAATTTGAATATTTATTTATTCAAAAAAACTTACTTGTTCTGGACCGACGAAACCCATCGCGAGGATGATCATGTCACATCCGTGGATTTCTTCGGAACCAGGAACGTTATTCATTTTCCAAGCTCCTTTTTCATCTTTCGTCCATTCGACAGAAACAGTCTTCAATCCAGTAACGACCTTGATTCCAGCAGAATTTTCTTCGACAATGAACTCCGTCGTGGAAATTCCGTAGGTTCTAGGATCAACTCCAAACTTGTGAGCAGCTTCTTCATGACCATAATCCACACGGAAAATAAGAGGCCATTGAGGCCAAGGATTTTCTGGCTTTCTATCATCAGCTGGTTTTGGGAGGATTTCGAAAGCTCTAATACTCTTCGCTCCTAGACGAAGAGAGGTACCGATGCAATCTGTAGCAGTATCTCCACCTCCGAGAATGATTACTCTTTTTCCATTCGGGTCCAATCCTTCCCAAGAAATATCGTCACCAGCACGTAGTCTTTGACTTTTTTCCAAGAACTCCATAGCGAAACAGATTCCTTTGGCATCACGATCTTTGATGTTTAAATCTCGAGGAGTCGTGGATCCGGTACAAACAACGATAGCGTCGTTTTCTCTCAGAAGCAAATCAGCTGGAACATGTTTTCCGATTTCAGTATTCGTGATGAACCGTATTCCTTCATCCGTCAAAAGTTGGATCCGACGATCAACAACAAATTTGTCCAATTTCATCTGAGGAATTCCGTATCGAAGAAGTCCACCAGCACGATTTTTCCTCTCGTAAACAACTACAGTATGACCAGCTTTGTTCAGCTGAGCAGCACATGCTAATCCAGAAGGTCCACTTCCTATGACAGCGATTCTTTTTCCTGTTTGCAACGATGGTTTCTGAGGAACGATCCAATTTTGGAGGAAAGCGTAGTCAATGATGGCACATTCGATCCCTTTGATCGTGACAGCTGGAGATCCTATTCCCAGACAGCAAGCACCTTCACAAGGAGCAGGACAAACTCTTCCAGTAAACTCCGGGAAGTTATTTGTTTGAAGAAGTTGTTCCAATGCTTGTCTCCAGTTTTTCTTAAAAACGTAATCGTTCCATTTCGGGATGATGTTTCCGAGCGGACAACCAGTATCTCCTTGACAAAATGGAATTCCACAATCCATACATCGAGCAGCTTGTTCTCGAATGTTCGATCTGACAGTCTTGTAATCCACGACTTCATCCCAATCCTTGACTCTTTCTTCAGCAAGACGATAGACGACTTTTTGACGACGATACTTCACAAAACCTCTCAATTTGTCCAAATTTTCGTCGCTCTTAATGTGGTTTACGAGATTTTCGATTTCAGCAACATGAGACGCTCGTTTCTTCGCGACACGTTCCTCATCAGAATCCTGAGTATCCGAAGTTTCCTCCATTTCCAATTCCTCGTTTTCAGCAGCTATTTCTTGAAGATCTTCTGTTGCCTCAAATCCAGCATAGTCAGTACCTCTCAGAGTTTTCGAATATTTCCTTCGGCGGTGTTGAATAATCTAAAAAAGTCATCTTAGAAGGAATAAGGTTTTTAAGACACATTTACACTCCGTCTACGTTGAGCTTGTATAACTTTTGTCTGCTCTGGAGCAATCTGCATGTCCATCGACAATGTCCGGACAGCTTTTCGAAGGGTATGAACCTCATCAATACTCTAAACAGAAAATGTAACCAACCACAACCACTATCAAATCCAAAACTCGAAAGAAATAGAATTCGACCAATCACAATTAATGTTACTTTAATTAAATAGTTAACGACAAACCTGAAGAGCATTTTTGCTACCAGAAGATTCTTCATTTTCCTTCACTTCCTCTATCGCTTGCTGTTGTTTCTGTTTTTCCAATTCTTGCAAAACGTGTTTGTAATCTTTCGGGAATACTTTAATAAGCTTTGCATGCTTCTGTTGCCAATTGTCCAGGATACCTTGTCCATAAACCGATCCCGTTTCTGTGACGAATTCCTGAATGAGATTTTTCACGAAAGTCAAATCCTCCAAAGTTGGCTCGTCCAAGTCGATCGTGGTTGTATTCATCAATCGGCGTACATTTCCATCGCTGAAATTGTATCCATATGTTATTTGTTCAATAATGTTTGGAACAGTAATCTAGGACATATGTGAACTCTGTTTGCTTTCGGGATATTTCCAGTCAAATAACTTCTTTTCGATCTTTATTTGCTGGGGTCAATTAAACGAAATGAAGTTCTTTGTTATTTTGAATCTGATATTTTTAATATCCCTGGGTACTTGCTACTTGAGGGCAAAGCGGTAAGTAAATTATTAATATGTTATTGATGCAATATTATAGGATATGAATATGCTATTCATGTTATTCAAATTTAGCGATTACGATGAGTTCGCAGAAGCTCAACGCACACGCAGTCTTTCCGGAACCCGAGCCACAGACGGAAACAACATTACAAATGCCATGGTCCTTTGCTTGCTCAAAGTCGGACTCCTTGACGGATTCGCTATCAGAAAAGTGAAAATGTTTAATGATCGAGTTTATCTAGCACGTTATCGAAGAAGCTATTGGCTCGGGTCTCGATATTACTACTTGGACAATCGCTACTATTTGGAAACTCGTGACACTTGCGCCTACAGAATGAATACTACAGAAAGAGCCGGATTAGCATATGAAGATGATGTTCCTATTGTCGATATTATGTACCAGTAAGTTAAAGTTTCGAAAATTAAATTCAAGTATTCCATTCCAGATGTCAACGTTATGCCCAATACTGCTGCGGACTCGATTGCTGCGATGTTCGTCCAAGAAGACAAATCAGTTATGGTTACAAAAACCTTGGTAACAGCGCTATTACTTCTTGTCAGAATATTTACAATTAAATTTGTTTGTGTAAATAAAAATAAAACTTACTGATCGAAAACGTATGCAATTCCACCAGACATAGCTGCAGCAAAATTTCGACCAAAGTTTTTGAGGATAATCACTCTTCCGCCGGTCATGTACTCACATCCATGGTCACCGACTCCTTCGATAACAGCTGTCGCTCCAGAATTTCTGACCGCAAATCTTTCTCCTCCAACACCACGGAAGAATGCAGTTCCAGAAGTAGCACCATAAAGTGCAACATTACCGATTATGACGTTGTCTTCGGAAGCAAATTTGGAATTACTGGGTGGTTTGATGATTATTTTTCCTCCAGAAAGACATTTTCCGACGTAATCGTTGGCATCACCACTGAGTCTAACAGTGACTCCTTTCGCCAAGAAAGCACAGAAACTTTGTCCAGCAGATCCCTGAAGGGAAATTTCGAGGCTTCTATTCTCGGGTAATCCTTCCTCACCATATCGAATTGAAATCTTAAAAAAATAGGATTAAATGAATAACATTACTGAAAAACCCACTTCGTAACTAAGTCTAGCTCCAAAGGAACGATCGACGTTTCTAATTATCTTGGGACCAATTTTCTTGTTTATTGGATTCTCGAAGAATTCACTCAAATCTTCATTCAAAATTCCCTTTTCTAATTCATTAATGTCGTGTAATTGCTTGATTGATCCACCTACAGTACTCACGTCAGGATAAAGATTATGGACGTTAGCCAAAATATTTCCGAATTCTAGAAGAGTAGCTTTCTGGTTGATCGGATTTGGATTAGCATAAAGTAAATCAACTCTTCCAATAGCATCTGACAATTTCCTTAATCCCAATCTTGCCAGGAAATATCTCACTTCTTCGGCAACCATGAACATGTAATTAACAACATGTTCCGGTTTTCCTGCGAACTTGGCTCTCAAAATAGGATCCTGAGTAGCTACCCCGACCGGACAGGTGTTTAGATGACATTTCCTCATCATGGTACAACCCAGGACAATCAAAGGAGCAGTGGACATTCCGAATTCATCGGCACCAAGAAGAGCAGCAATCATGACATCTCTTCCTGTCCTGATTTGACCGTCAGCTTGAAGAACGATGCGAGATCTCAGATTATTCATCGTCAAAACTTGATGAGTTTCTGAAACTCCCAATTCCCAGGGAAGACCTGCATGCTTGATCCCTGTCCAACTGGAAGCACCTGTTCCACCATCGTGACCGGATACGGTAATATGGTCTGCATTACCTTTGGCGACTCCAGCAGCGACGATTCCAACACCAGCTTCGGAAACCAACTTCACAGAAACTCGAGCTCTGGGATTAGCACACTTCAAGTCATAAATAAGCTGAGCCAAGTCTTCGATACTGTAGATATCGTGATGTGGAGGAGGAGATATCAATCCGACTCCAGGAGTAGATTTCCTCGTTGCTGCGATTTCCTTCGTAACTTTATGTCCAGGAAGTTCTCCACCTTCTCCTGGTTTCGCTCCTTGTGCCATTTTTATTTGAAGTTCATCAGCATTTGCCAAGTATGAACTTGTAACTCCAAATCTTGCTGAAGCAACTTGTTTTATTGCTGATCTTATATTATTGTCTTTTGGCTGATTTTTCCTGTATCTTTCTGGTTTTTCTCCTCCTTCTCCAGTATTGGATTTAGCTCCAATTCTATTCATCGCAATAGCAAGAGTCGTGTGTGTTTCCCAAGAGATACTGCCGAATGACATAGCACCTGAAATAATTAGTCATATAATTTAAAAAAATAAAAATAATAGAGAAAAATAATACAAACCAGTGACAAATCTCTTGACAATTTCTGATGCTGGTTCAACTTCTTCAAGGGGGATTTGGATTAACGAGTTCGTTTTGATTTCCAGTTGACCACGAAGACTACAAAGTCGTTGAGCAAGGTTAGAAGCTTGAGAAAATTCTTGGTAACTTTTCTTGTCGTTTAATCTAGCAGCAGCTTGTAGTTTCGCAATGTTGACGGGTTCATTGATGTGTTTTTCACCTCCGGCTCTCCAATGATAAATACCGGGAGAAACGAGAACTCTGCTGTCACCGTAGATGTACTTTTCTCCCTCGGCATCTGGAGCTGGGAAAGCTGCTCTATGACGACGCATCGCTTCTTGAGCAAGGATGTCGAAATTGGCTCCTCCAAGTCGAGAAACGGAGTTAGTGAAACATTTGTCGACCACTTCCTGAGCCAAGCCGACAATCTCGAAAATCTGGGCACCCTTGTAACTGTGGAGAGTACTGATCCCCATCTTTGCCATGACTTTGAAAATTCCACGTTCGATTCCCGCTTTGTATCCGTTGAAAATAGCGTCGTCATTGAGTTCTTTGCTAATCAACCCCATGTTTCGTAGTCTGTAACAGGTCTCGTATACCATATAGGGACAAACAGCATCGGCTCCATAACCAAGAAGAACACAGAAATCATGGACTTGTTTGACTTCGCCTGATTCAACAATAAGTGCGACTTTCACCCTCAGTCGCTGTTTTATAAGACATTGATGAACAGCTCCCAAAGCAAGGAGTGAAGCAATAGGGACGGAATTTACACTAACTTGTCTATCTGATAGGATCAGTATTTGGTAGTCATCAAGAGCAGCAGCACAAGCTTCACTGCAAATTCTATCCAGAGCGGGTTGAAGTCCCTTGGCTCCGTGACGTGCTGGATAAACACAATCAATTACTTTCGATCTCCAATTTTTGTAATTCGTTCTTCTCAAAACCTCCATATCCACTAAAGAAAGAACTGGTTGATCAAGCAAAAGTCTTCCTTCCTGTTCCTGATCCGGTGCCAGAAGATTGGGTTCCGGACCAATCGGACAACGCAAAGACATTACTATCTGTTCACGGAATGGATCAATTGGAGGATTAGTGACTTGGGCGAAAAGTTGTTGGAAATAAGAAAACAAAAGTGGACTATAATCAGAGAGACAAGCAAGAGCAGCATCATTTCCCATCGAGCCTAATGCTTCTTTCTTGTCCGCAATCATAGGAATCAGAATGATACTGAAAGTATCTGGAGTGAAAGAGAAAAGCATCAATCTCCTATCAGCATGGAGAACCGTGTCCCGTTTCCGATTGTCCAATTTCTGCATTCTCTCTATCCTTCCTTCCAGGACTCCGATTCCCTGCATCTGCTTTTTGATGATGTATTCGTTGGTGATGGCACCATGAGAGAGCTGAAAACGAAATTCACAGTAATTCATATACAGCGAACACGATTATGCATACCACGTCATCTTTTCGGAGTTGATCGAGATAAATCCTGTTGTGGATAAACTTCCTGTGTGGTCTGATTGTCGCAATCCTGAACTTCAAATCCTCGTCTTCTTCGATTTTCTGTGCTACTGTATCGATAAGGAGCATCTTTCCTGGTCGCAATCGGTCCTGAAAAATATTTTCAATTACGAAACATTTTAAAAAAAGGGAAAAAATTTCCAGTTAAATTTTGTTTTCGAAGTGCTCATATTTCATGAAATCGGTAGACTGTTACTCAGATGTTTTTTTCTTCAATTAAAATTTGTCAATCCAATTTAAAATCTTTCTAAAACTCAAAATATGCTTCTGCGTTGACGCATCTACGGTCTCTGTGACGAAACTATCAGATTTCCCGTACCACCATAATTCTCAAATGACCTCGCTAATTTTCCTTTTTAGTTTGTTAGTTCTAACAAGGAGTGATGGATTGCTTACGACTTCCATCCAGTTTATCTATAAAAATAGAAAAAAATCCCAGAGGATCTCATTTGTGAAGATCTCTAACAGTAACCTTTCTGTGTCTCCTTGGTGTCCGCCCCAGGGATTTAGACAAAGCTGCCGGGAGCGATTAAATTACCGGTTAAATTATGTTTACATAGCTCTTGGGCGTGATTTTTGACGCCGTTAAAAAGTTCATATAAATTCCAACTTCAGGACAATTAGGGGCTCCTGTGTCATTAGACTCTACAGTATGGTTTCCAAGTTCTCGATTGCATCCATCTTGATTTGCTTAATCGGTTTCTTCAACGAGGTAAGTCCGATTCCTAATCCCACTAACTTATTTTGAATTCTCAGCCTACCGGAGCACTCCAGCCATCTCAGGAGTATTACGTTCCCGGAGATACCTTCTTTCCAGAATTCACGCCAGTCAAACGGTACCGTACAGAGCCGATTCGCTTCGGGAAACGTGCAAACTTCCGCGAGCCAATCAGATTCGGCAAACGCAGCTGGTCAAACATGAACAATGCTTTTGATTATCAAAACCTTAATTTGACACCTGATACTCAGAGTCCGAATCAACAGTAATTAATAAACGAATAAGTTGTAAAATATCGGAACATGCTTGAAACACCGTGTCCGGAGTTCTGACTCAATGTCGGGGAACAGGGGATTCTTAACTATATTACTTCAGTATTCAAACGTACGAGTTCGTGCTCGATAAAAAATATTATGATGATATATTTTTGTAGGACATTTTCATCACTTTAAAATGCGGTATTTTGAGATTTTAAATGACGTGAATTTCGCTTGCAACCTGCATCGAATTTGGGGAAACCGGCGTAAACCAAATACCTATTGAACGATGAATAATTGACGGATGAAAGATTTATAGGCTTCAGAGCGTTTTAATGCAAAAGTCAACTGTGCTCACTCCCAAAAGCTCAAAGCACCGCCTGCCAAATTTCGGCATCCAGAAACAAGTACACACATCCATAGTGGTAGTATAATCCCACAATAAGATCGTAATGGCCCAACCCTAGTGACAATCCACAGAATGTCAAATCAGTCGAGCTGAAATTCAGCAAATGCCATAAAGTCGAATTTAAATCTTTTTTACAAATCCACTTCTGTTTCTTAGAGTATACCTTAACTTCCTTTAAGACCTAAACCGCGTTTTACAAGGACTATTATCAACATAAAACATTATAGAATTCGCTATGGGTTCTCAACGGTTGTTCGCCCTTGTCCTTCTCGCTATGTCCCTCGTCCAAATTTACGCCAAGAATAGTGAGTTTCTTCCTTGTGTTCATTTCGAAAAATTTTTTCCAGCAAGTCCTGTCGCCCCCCAGAAGCCAGAAGATGACCAGGAATATTCAGAAATAGAGCACCTCAAGCCGTCAGAGGGTCTACTCGGTGTGTACGACGTGGACTTAGAATCCCTATTGGAAAAAAGAAACTCAGACCTTTACCCGGATAACAACAGCGAAAGGAACATCCGGTCGCCTTTGGGAACGATGAGATTCGGCAAGAGAGACCCCAACCCTCTGGGAACAATGAGATTCGGCAAAAGAAACTCCAATCCTCTTGGAACCATGAGATTCGGGAAACGTTCACAGGTCCCCCTAGGAACGATGCGTTTCGGGAAGAGGAACTCCAACCCCCTCGGAACCATGCGCTTCGGAAAACGTTCATACCCCGACTACGAGTTCATGCTTACACCTATTGGAACGATGCGTTTCGGAAAATGAAACTTTGATTTGTACAATTGAAAAATCGTCACCAATTCTGAATTTCCAAGTAACTTTTGTAAGGCTGTCGAAATCAATTTGTGAATAAATTTCAGAAATTTTTTGATCGCCTAGGAAACGCGTGTCTGCCGTGAAAATATTTTGGATCCCACTAACGTCACATCACCACATCGTCACATGTCTTCCCTTTATCTATTGTTGTCCAGTGCAAATGTAATCTTGAGGATCAATCTGAGAACATTGTTGAGCAAAACTGTTCTTTCGCAATTTGCAATAAATATTTTCTGTTGAGTACTGCCATTTTGGCGTTGGTGGATTCTTGGAATCCACAGACGTGGACTGTTTTCACAATAAGAACGGAAATGACAAGATTTCGTAGAGCGAGTTAAATCCAGGGGTTGTATATTATACAACGGTCCATTAGACATGGTTTTAAGTGGCATATTTTTGCTTATATAATCCGAGAAACGATATCACTAACCTTTTTGACGACATTTTCGATTCCGATGTCGTTGACCCCGACCTCACTCGAGAGATAAAGATGGTCGTCTTCGGTCAAGCAGTACCTTGCTGGTCTGAGTCCGTTCCTGTCGAGAATAGCTCCCACGTAACGACCGTCACAAAAGGCTAGCAACGCTGGACCATCCCACGGTTCCATTAGCATTGCAGCCCATCGATAGAAAGACCTCTTATCCGCAGTCATATCCTGAAGAAGATCTCATTAATTTTTAAAAAATTTCACTTAATATAAAAGAGAGTAAATATCGACTAATTTAAATAAATATCACTCAATTTAGGTTTTAATTAAATAAACTTCCAACCTCATCTTTTTCCCAAGCTTCAGGAACCATCGTCATCGCTGCCTCAGGCAATGTTCTTTCTCCTGCTCTCACAAGAAATTCAAGGACGTTATCAAAGCATCCAGAGTCAGTCATTGCTTCTTCGACGATAGGATACAATTTGTGGAGATCTTCCCCGTACTTTTCGCTGTACATGACTCCTTCCCTTGCCCTCATGAAGTTGATGTTTCCTCTAAGTGTGTTAATCTCTCCATTGTGGGCCACCATACGGTTTGGTTGAGCTCTGCTCCAACTGGGGAAAGTGTTTGTCGAGAACCGACTGTGGACAAGAGCAATGTGGGTTATGAAATCTGGATTCGTCAAATCTTTATAGTAATTATAAAGTTGGTAAGGATTAAATTGACCCTTGTAAACAATCGTTGCAGAAGAAAGTGAAACAATATAGCAAGGTACACGTTGTTTCGCCAGTTGATGGGTTGCTTGTTTCCTCAATTGGTATACTTGACGGTTAAATTTCTCAGAATCATCAGCGTAATCGGCTGTGACGAAGACTTGGCGGATCAAGGGCTCAGTCTTCCTTGCCTCGTTTCCGATGGTGTTAGTATCCGTTTGCAACTTCCTCCAACAAATGAGCTTCAGATCACATCCTCGGATCAAGTCGTGGAAAGATTCCTTAGCTTGTCTGTAGCTATCTTTTTCCATGAACAAAATTCCGGTTGCATATTGTCCAATAGGGGGAAGATCAATTTCGTTGACTTTCTTGATATGTTTTCGGTAAAGTTCATCGGGGATTGCTGTGAGGACACCGGCTCCGTCTCCAGAATCGTTGTCGCAGGCACAGGCACCTCGATGAGCCATTCGTTCCAGCATTGTTCTTGCATCGAGAAGAATCTAAATGAATAAATATTAATAAGTAATCAAATTTAAAGTTATACCTTGTTGGTTGGGATTCCTTTGATGGAGGTGACAAATCCGACTCCACAAGCATCCCGTTCGAGTTTGGGATCCCAGAGGGTTTCCCTTGAAGCGCGATCGAGCTCTTCTTTCGAAAGTACAACCATTATTGAAACACTCTAAAAAACAAAATAAAATAAAAACATAAGAAAGTAAAAATAAATGGCGATCAAGTGTTCATGTAATCAAAGGACAAGGTCGACCTCAGCGCGGCACATCATTCCCCATCGACAGAGAGAACGGGGAAGACAAAGTTCACAGGATAATTTACACCAAAGTTTTTATTATTGTTCAATCAGGTGGAAAAGGAATGACAGATTAATATATCGCACTACGATTTTAGGGTCCAAAATCGTGATTCTGACAAAAAAGAAAGTACTCTTGAACTAGAGAAGTTGGAACGCACGTGAAGAAGAGAACGCCGAGAATGGATCGTGGAGATAAAAAAACACACTCGCTGCCACAAATAAACAAGAATGTCTGGCCAGAAATCCTCATGTTGCGAAAACAAAGTCGGCTGAACCGTTTGGGTATGTCGTCAACATTAAAAATAATCGAATACGTAAACATTAAACCATTAAACATTGACAAATTGAGAAATGAATAATAACTCAATATGGAAAATTCCTTCAATTTAAAAAATAAAAATATTTGAATATAAAAAATTTAAAAAAATGAGTGATAACGGACGGGAAGTTTTGATATATATGGTAGTTAAAAGAAGAAAATTCTATTAGGATAACTTTATCAGGACAGAGTTCTTGGCTATACTCGGTCCAAAATAGAATACTGACTTGGTCAGCACTACTTAACGGTTTAAAAATAAGGCGAAAATAAAATTATTGACAGAAATAGTAAGCAAAGTCAATAATCGTCTTCATGCAGACTTGTCTAAATTAAACAGGACAAGGGGTGGAATTTAATCAATAAACAACCAAAATGAGTTTTTGAAATTACTTTTGAAAAAGCTCAAGTAATGCCGTCATAGATTTTTCAGAGGACAGCTTTAAAGATGAAAAACGGCGAGTCTTTAATCCTGAGTATTATGGAACAAGAAGACGGCATGTGGAACGGAGCAGGACTGGAGAGAAAAATAATTTCGGTTTCGTCTGTGAACGCGCTTCAACTAACAAATTATTGATGTATTTAAAATAAAAACAACTTGGCTGAAATGGAATTAGAAGTAATGTCTTAAGATTCAAAACTATTTACGTCTTTGAAACGGAAACCAACTCAGCTGGAGAATTAGAAATAATGGTCCAAGATTCAAAATATTGGTATTTCCGGGAAAAATAATAAAGTCGACTGGAGGAAGATCAATAAATGCACTTTAAAATAATAAATTTGTAATCTGCTTAGAATAAGAAATAAATTAAATTAAAAGAAAGTCATGCATTAAGTTTCAGGAGACCAAAATCTTGATATATTTAAAATGAAATTATAACATGAATAAAAGTCAATAGCTAGATTTTAGGACAAAAGTCAGTATATTTTTAAAAAATCTAAAAAAAGCCATCCACTAAATCTTATGATATAAAAATGTTAATGATGCTAAGATAAAAAGCACGCATAAATAAAAAAGCAGTTATACTTTAGAGTTAAATGTTATCAGTCCACTTCAAAAAGAAAATTTAACCGAAATATCACGTACTAAACTTCAGGATGCTGAAAAATGGCATTTAAAAAATGGAGTAAATAGGAAAAATTGGTGACTGTGTTTTAGGACGAAAATTAACATATTTAAAATAAGAAATAAATAAGATTCATCTATTGTAGTTTATGATAAAAATCATTATATTTAAAGCAGAGATAAATTTATTTATCTTCTTACAATTGATGAGCACGTGAGATGAAGAACGAGTAGAGGTTTTTTCTCCAAAAACAAAGATAGAAACTGAACAGTAAGAATAATAAGGACATTGATTGACTGGGTTCGTACAAATCAAGGTTGTATATCTTCTTTTATAGTTCTAGAAAATACAAGAGATCTGCATGTCTATGGCATTTAGATTTAAATTTCCTAGTGTTCCTCTGATTTTTCTGCTCACTAGAATTGGGAAAACGATATTTTCTGAATCTTTACAGCGCTATTCAACAAAATCTAATCAAAACGTCATCTAGTGCACTTTAGGATAAAAGTTATTAGTATATTTAAAATAGGAAAAAAATTTGACTAAAAGTCATTCGCTGAATTTTGGAATACAAATGCATTCGAGTTTCAAAATAAAATACATGTAGCCACAAGAGGATCAGCAACTATGCCTTGGATGTTAAATTATTAATACTTCTAAAAAATTTCTACCAAGAGAAAGCCAGCAACTACGCTTCGGTATGTGGATCTATCAATATATCTAAAATAAGAAGTGAAACCAACTCAAAAATCCATTTACCTTTTAGGGTATATGGAAATTGACACTTTAATAATACAATGCAAATAGAGAAATTCAGTAACTTATCTTAACGTGAGAAAGTATTAATTTATTCAAAGTACGAAATAATTCAATCAAAAGAACGTCATCTATTAATCATTATGATACGGAAATATTCATGTATTTAAATGGAAATATTATGTGGATAAAAAGTCAGTAACTGCAATCTCAATGTTTTCGAAATAGAAATATAATGTGAAAAGAAGGATATCAATAATTATAATTTAGGATAGAATCGTTCATATATTTAGAGCAGGAAATAAATTTAAACAAACGAGTCTCAAATTGGACTTCGGGGTTTGAAATTATTAATTTAAAATAACGAATTTGACAAAAAAAGTCTCGAAATTTGAGCATACTGATGCTTTTAAAATAAAGAACGTAGCCGAAGGAAGGTCACCGACTGTGCCTCTGGCGATGAAATTATTGATGTCTTGAAAAAAGAACAAATGCGACCAGGAAGGGGGTCACCGACTGCACTTCAGGGTACGAAATTATTGGTTTTCCAAAAAAAAGCAAATGTGGCCAAAAGAAGGTCAATGGCAACAGGTCCGAAAAGAATATCCCAGTGTTTGCTTGTCCATATGTCGACACCGAGCATATCATTCAATCTTTTTCGTCATTTCCCACTCTTTTATGACAACAAAGTTCTACCGAAAGGATTTCCAACTTCCTTTGAGTTTTATCCTGTCTTCCCGATACTGGGTTAAAGTTACAACGTTGAACCATTTCAAACTCATCTTTATTCAGAAAAAATGAAATTGAAGTACCCATTAAAACACATTTGAAATAAAAGATTAAATGTCGACGGAAACCTCCGCTTCCCATTCGGTGATGAAAGGCCCGAAGTTCCACAATGTGGGCTGTCCGTAGTGAGGAGAATCGATGTCCGTTGTGTTCCAGCTGAAGGGGGGCAAGGGGTCGAAAGCAGGGCCACCGACGGCTTGGAAACGGAGCTTCTTAAAGAGTTCGTAGTTGGTTCCCTTGTAGTCCAGAGATCCGTGGTTACGATGACCCATGCCGGGGATCTCGTAAGTACCGTTGGCGGGGTTCAGGTCTCCTCGGGCGGAAATTCCGGCTTCGGCGGTGTAGGGAGGGTTGCATTTGCATTTGCTGAATTCGTCGTGGGTGTAGTCGTTGTACCTCATCAAGGCTCTCAGAGACTCGATGTCATGGACCTTGTTGTGGTCGCGATGGAAGATTCTGGCTCTTGGACTGTAGCCCCACTTCCACCAGTTCTGGGTAGCTCCCTTGGTTGCGAAGCCACTTCTGACGTTGATCGATCGGATGTAGGGGATGTTGTAGCTAGGCCAGTAACGGAACTTGTTCACGAACCATGTCACATCCTGGATGGCGGTGTATCCAGGAAGTTGCTCGAGGATCCAGACCAAATCCTTCTCGGGCAGGGCCTGACCGGGCTTGAACAAATTGTAATCAACGACAGTCCATTGGTTGTTGTAAGTTCCGGAGTTGTATCTAGCGAAGATCTTCACCCAATCGCTGGCGTTTCTCGCGAGCTGATTAGCGATGATGGATCTCACCCAACAATGAAGTTGATTCACCGGCTTCACGTTATCGTAGTAGCTCTCGTTGAAAACAGAGATCGTGGTTTCAATAGAAGCCAAGCCGCTGCTGATGAGGTTGTAATCGTCGGCAGAGGCCAGGGCTCCTGGGTATCCAGAGAAGGAGACAGTGTGTCCGGGGACGTCCTTCTTTTTGTATCCTCCAAATTTGTAAAGTTTCACAACTCTGTTCATAGTGTTGTATCCTGACATGGCCACGTGAGAGAAGAGGAGATCCTTATTACCCTCAGTGACTTTCACCAACCCGGAGCATTTACTCGGTTCCGGATCGTCGGAGACCATAGTTGTTCTGTTGAGAGCCTTGTTGAGGTCGATGAGTTCTCCGGAAAGCTGGATCATCAGGATCGGGTTGAGGATGAAGGAAACACTGGGAGTGATTGTGGCATCTTTGGCCTTCCTGTACCCTTCGAAGATCCCGGTGAGCTGAGTGTAGGTCAAGTTGACGTGTTTCCAGTAGAGGTCAGTCTTCGGCGTGGAGGTGACCTGCTGTCGAACCCAGTCGAGGTTGTTTTGGATGTACTTGTAGAGTTTCTTACAGTACGCCTTCTGTCCCTTGCAGAGACTCTCGACGGTGTTTCTGAAGTGGTAGTGAATCTGCAGCTTCGTGAGGTATCCTTCAGCAACACCTGCGGCGAAAGCTTGGAGTTGGGAAGGATAGCCCTCGAAAGTTTCAACCTCGAAGACTCCCCAGCCGGTCTTGTTCACGTCGTTTCTGTAGCGGCCGAGGGCGACCCTGTTGTCGCAAGTCTCTCCTTCGACGATGATGAGATCATTGGAGTCTTTAGATTTGAGACAAACACTGACTCGACGGTAATCTTGTCGCTAAAGAACGTACAACTTACTTTACTTACAACAATCGGATCATACCTCGTTTTTCTTGTTGGAGAATTCATTCTCCGAACTGTCATCCTGATAGGAGTCACTGTCTTCTTGTTCGGGGTACTTAAGGTAGTCGGCCCTGTGAAGCCGCTTCGTCTCAGCGACGAATAGAATACCCAAAAAAAGCAGTGTCAGGAAAAAGCACCTCATATTGTCCGAGTTGCTTCGAATAGACAGCGGTGGATTAGACCTTTCCCAGTTCTCCTTGATTTCTCGTTGTCTTATCTCGTGCTTGGTGGACTGAAGATAACGCAACTGCCGTCCCCCTCACGACCGATATTTTCCGATCTCTCTCTGTGTGTTTTTCAGAAGGTCGCCTGATTAAAAAACATTGTCCAAATGCAAAGATTCATTACTCGGAAACTGTTGAAACACTTGAAGGATTCATTCATTCAAAATCCTTAGGAATTTATTAACTGGAAGCTTCGAAAAACCTCTGAGGAATTCATCAACTGAAAATTTGGAGAAATTCATTGATTGGAAATTTTTGAAAATATTTGGACTCGAATTCCAAAGCAAAGTAAAGCACTCTAAAATCCGTGAATAACTGTTTGAATTTGATTTCTTCTTATGGTTGGGTGGTTAAAGTTTTTCCGCTTCAGAAATACTTTCATAAGTATGCCTTTGGAATAAAATTACGTTTCTAATATGAAATAGCAAGGAAATTATTTTCCGTATTCTACCTCCGTTTTAGTTTTTCAAACTTTTTGTCGATGATCGACGGACTTTCGTTGGGACTCGAAGACCACCTGGTGTTTTAAAAAGGTTATGGATTTATCCTTGTGTCTGAATTTTTGATGAAACTCCCGCTTGAATAAGTAAGGATGACCTCTCATCTTCCACATATCGCTTTGAAGTTGGCTCTTCTGGACAGAGGTAAAAATTTCCAGGAAAATTTACTGCTCTTTTGTTTTGTTTCTGGATGTTTCAACGAGTTTCCTATATTTTAGGAGTTGAATCTTTCTCGATAGAATATGATTCCCCCACTTGTGTGTTCTTGCCAGGAGATACGGTCCACGGACACGTCGTCATCCAAGTCAAGGACGGGATCAAAGCCAAGGCTGTCATCGTCACCATGCTCGGAAAAGCCAAGACTTCTTGGACGGTGTGGGAGCAATACAGCTCGTAAGTTCTGAATTGATTAAAATCACTCTTTGATCATTGATTCTTCAGCAACCGGTCAACACATAGTGAAGCCATCCCTTATTCTGCTGAGGAAACATATATCGATACACAGGCCATTGTCTGGCATAGCAATGATAACGACAAATTAAACGCTGGGACTCATCGATTCCCCTTTCTCTTCACTTTGCCGGAAAACTGCCCTCCAAGCTTCGAAGGTTGGAAAACAGATTTTGAAGATAAATAGCAAGAGTTTTAGGAGGCTCAGGATTCATCCGTTATTACTGTAAAGCCAAGATCGACAGACCTTGGAAGTTCGACGATAGCACGAGGAGCGGATTTACGGTACTTCCCCACTTCGATCTGAATTCCATCTATTACGCTGCGTTTCCCTTATCGAGGACTTTCGAAAAACAATTGGGGCTTTTCTGTATGAAGCACGGTCAACTGAGTGCGAAGGCGAGTGAATAAATTATCTGGACTCTTATCTCCCTTGCTTTAGGTGAATCTTTCCAAATGCGGTTACGTACCAGGGGAAAGTATGGTACTCAACGTCGAGATAAGGAATGGGACAACGAAAGACGTTACTCGGATCGAAACGACGCTCATGGAGATTGCTACCTTCACGGCCCACAGAGGCCGACTTCATCATTTCCATTATGGACTCGGAACTAGACACAATGATACAGAAAAAAAGAAAGAGTCTAGGATAGTTGTGCAGTACATAGAAGAATTCAAAGTATGAATAACAGAAGAAAAAATTTAAATTTAGATTTGTAGGTCTCGAAAAACACAACAGGCACATACATGAGGATGCTGGCGATTCCCCCCATTGTTCCTTCTTTTGACGTTTGCGAAATAATTCACGTCGATTATATCTTCAAAGTGGTGACGAAATGGGATTCCAAAATAATTGAACTTTTCAGATAAAAATAGTAACCAGAGGTCATTTTGGTCGATCTGTCTCGGGAGAAGTTCCTGTTCTTATCGGAACAATTCCAGTTAGACATGTTATTCCTCCCCAGAATCTCACTGTCCTGAACCAGGATTACTTAGTTCCACCTCAACCGATGTCTCTTCAGAACGACAAATCAAAGCCAATTTTGAACAGTAGGAGTTGTCTTCTTCGAAAAATTAGTAAATGCTGAATTTCAGATGTCAAGTTTTCTGACTCGGTCTTCGGAAAAGGGATCCTGGTGGAAGACAAAGATGATCGAAGTATCGGATTTATCCCGAAATATATTTATTACGATGATTTCCGATAAAAAACATTTCCTTTTGCGAATTGTGCATCTCTACTTTTGGTTGGGTTGTTTATGAAACTTTTATGACGAAAAGGAAAATCCGTGAGGAAGCGAAAATCTCGTTGGGCGGATAGAGACGCAAGGAATTCGAGTAGAACATTTTTTCCTTTAGGCGCTGAAGATCTCTGGATC
Source organism: Halicephalobus sp. NKZ332 (assembly GCA_009761265.1). Classification (NCBI taxonomy): domain Eukaryota; kingdom Metazoa; phylum Nematoda; class Chromadorea; order Rhabditida; family Panagrolaimidae; genus Halicephalobus; species Halicephalobus sp. NKZ332. The sequence goes on along the minus strand of VOSG01000012.1, from coordinate 98,721 downwards.
TTTCGATTTTTGGATCGCGAAGAAGGTCAGTTCGGATCTCGCGATTGATTTTTCCGATTCTACTTTGTTTTGAAGAAGACACTTTTTATTTCTGTTTTGATATTTTATATTCCTAATAAAGATATAGAAAAGACTACCGGAGTTGTGATGGAGAATCTTTGGGATCGGGTATTTACCAACACTTCGATGTGGTACCGACTGGTCCATCGTCTTGATACAGTTAATTTAAGACACATATTTTACTTCATTTCTCCTTATGAAACAATTATTCAAAACTGGGAGGATGTCCCTAATTACAACATTGAGGTCAGTGCCTGGTGGCTCACTCTGGTTTTTCTGGAGTTTCTGGTCTGCAGATTTTCCGGTCATGAAGACAGACATGCCCTCAATGACTCCATAACTTCCATCTGTGCCGGGATGCTGTCACAATGTTTCAAGTAAATTGTACTGTACCTATTTTTTTGAAGCCTTAAATTTCAGATTCGGAGGAAGAACAATCGCCATATTCGCTTATGTATTTGTTTGGAACAATTTTAGGATTTTAGAATTACCGTGGGATTCAGTCTGGGTCTGGATCCTCTGCTTGATCACACAGGACTTTATGTATTATCTAGGACACAGGGCCGTCCATGGTCTGTTTTTCTCGATCATTCTTATTCAATAATTGTTGCAGAAGCCGGTTTTATGTGGGGTTTACATTCGATCCATCATAGCAGCGAGTACTATAACTTGTCCACTGCTCTGCGTCAAGCAGCCATACAGGATGCGGGACTGGCGATATACGACGTCATCCAAGCTCTCTTCATCCCACCTCCAATATTTCTCGTACATCGTTACTTTTCGGAAATTTTCCAATTTTGGTTACACACCAGCGTAAGTATTTCTTTAGAAAAAATTGACATAGATAAAGTTTAGTTAGTGGGCGACCTTTATCCCCTTGGAATTGTGTTCAACACACCAAGTTATCACAGGGTCCATCATGGAAGAAATCCTTATTGCATTGACAGGAACTACGGGGGAGTGTTCATTGTCTGGGATAAGCTCTTCTTCACTTTCCAACCCGAACTTGAAGATGATCCTCCGATTTACGGACTCGTTCATAACGAAGATAGTTTCAATCAACTTTGGCTGCAGTTCCACATTTTAAAGGAGTTACTTTTTGACAAATGGAGGATGAAAGACGAGAAAGGCGAACCGATCTTCAAGACATTTAAGGAAAAAGTGAAAGCAATATTCTTCCCCCCAGGTTACTTCCCGGGAGTCGAGACCATCATGTTCTTTCACTGGTGGTCTCTCATCGATTCCACGACAGGAGTTCCCGAGGTCCAGAAACCTGTGGTCAAATACAATCCTCCTTTGGAAACGTGGAAGAAAGTGTACTGCGGTTTCCATTTCATCTTGCTGCTTTGTATTTTTATGCATTTCGAATTTGATCGATTAGAGCTCACATGGATGGATTTTGGACTGAAGATCTGCTTCTTTATCTGTACAATGGAAGTCTTTGGTGGATTCTTCGACAACAAATGGTTTGCGCCGTACTTGGAGTTGTTCCGGTGTTCGGGAGTTATCGGGTTCTACCTTTGGAAAACTTTCGATCATATTGGATGGATGCCGAACAGGATATTTATGTTAACAGTGTATTCCATTTCTGCAGTTATATGGATCTCCTTCATCTCGATCGACTTGTTTTTCAAGCTGTGCATCAGAAGACGAGCAATCTGTCCAGGAAATCCCGAAATCGGGAAAACACCAGAAAAGAAAACAATTCCAGGTGCATCTATCCATGTGAGTTTCCAGCTGGTCAATTTTTCATTACAAATGAATTTCAGATTATATCCAACCACATTCATTTGCCGGATACAAAAAAAGGTTGATTTACGGGTGCTTTTCCGATCAATCGATATAAAATATCAAATAAATTGACTAAACATTCTCGAAAGAATAACGTTGCTTTTGCTAGAACTCAGTTTACGACCTCACATGTGTAATAAACACCCTATTGATAGCGGTGTTTGATTACCTAGAAAAACACAATTTATTCAAGTAGTCCATATTCCTCCGAAAACCAAAAATTTGAGGAGTTTGGAATTCGACAATTAATCTTCGTTTCGCTTTATCTTTGGCATTCTCTCCATCCCGGCGATGATACAGCCCATTTTATTCCGCATGGAAATTTGTTCATTTTAAATAAATTACCATGAAGTCACAGAATTTTGATATTGAAATTGTTTATGCCCAAAGTTGGTCGGCTAACTTCGTTCGTGGTTTTTGGCAAAAAACAATTTCGTTTTTCGAACCCGCCCGTCCACGTGGAATTGAAATTTGTTGTTATTATTGTATAAAGACACGCTCATTTTCAATCTTTAAAAATTATTTTTCCCTCTGCAAAATTAAATTGGATCCAAAGATTGTTAATCTTTAAATTGAGGCTTTCCGGTTTAAATAACTCGTCATTGAGAAAGGACGAATTCAGATTTTTTGTTTCCAGAGTCAATTTTTTCATTACTTGTTTCGCTTTGAGTTAATGAGATTTTCTAAGTCAAATATTGGTAAACCGACTCGATTTACTTCCGAAAAAGAATTGTGATAAAATTCTCTTTGTGTCAGATACTCCATTTTCGCTTTCGAACATTTCTGAAACGAGTTTCAAGAAAATTGAAGAGAAATCTGCTTTTAATTTTCTGCACATTTCATAATAACATAAATACCTAATTATAAATATTTCGCATTATTCAGAGGTAGTTCTTTTAAAAACTTAATTTTGGTTTCTATAGTACTGTAATACTCTTAAATATAAACATGGGGATTTGAGAAAATTTCTGAAACACGCTTAATTTTAATTTGTGTAATGGTTTGGTACTTTTAGCATCCGGAATTGCAGAAACTCGTTTCAAGAAAAATTTCAAAAACATTTGCTTTCAATTTTTTTTATAAGTGTGATATTTTCGCTGCCACAAGTTCAGCTGCAACTTCATTTCTTATTCAGAGACGGCCTTTATAAGCTTGATTTACCCCGAAGATGAAATTTCGGTAACTTGATGCCATCCCATACTTTAGATTAATATCAGTCGAATAAGCATTTCTCCAATAATTTCCAGATGGAAAAAAGACAAAATGCCGATATGTTATTCCTTTCCTTCACGTGGCTAATTGAGTTTCGAACGAAATTATTTGTCATGATCGTTTCCATTTTTTCCAGCTACTCAGCGGGCGGTACGTTGCGCAACTTTCCAATTCCTCAATTTTTATGTCCCTATCTTGTCCTCATTTCTTACACTTGTGTTTCTCATTTCCGCGTAGTTGTACCATCTCAGAACCGACTCTAGCTTTATCTAGCTTTATCCGGACTCTCACATGGGGTTTCCAATTTGGCCAATTATTCATTGACTATCAGTAATTGCCACAATTCAACTTCCTCACTAATTTTAAATGAACTTTAAAGATCATTGGGATTCAAGTTTCGGAACTACTCGCCAACGCAAATTTCATAATGCATAGTGATGACCAAGCTCGTGAACCAATTGGGCGTCTCGATTTCTTCCGGACAAAATTTTTTCAACGAGGAATCCATTTGTCTTTTTTTTATGAGATCGGGGTATTTTATTGACAACCGAGGGCAACGTTATTGTCCCCTTGTCGTTCTCTTTTCATAGATGATTGCCATTTTGATTCCTAATTCCTTGTTTCTTTTCGGATCATAATTGGGCCCGTTTTTATTTCCTTTTTTAATAATTTTTTTAGATTATGTCCAATACGACCGACAGATGTCTTACTCATGATGAAATGGTTTTATCCAACAGCCAGACGGAGAGAATCCTCACCGGATATGTCGTACCGTTTCTCATCTTGTTTGGAGTCACCGGGAATATGATCAACTTGACGATCTTAGTAGCTCCGGGGATGAAAACTCGATCTAATTTCCTATTAGCCTGTTTAGCAGTTGTAGATATGTTGTTCTTACTAAGTATGCTCCCTCATTCCTTTGCCCATTACCAGTACTTCATCTATAGTTACAACTTTCGACTGATTTATCTCAAAACAAAAACACATGCTGTTGCTTTTTCGAATTGGTTTTCAGCTGCAGCAATTTGGTGAGTTTAGTTTTTATTTTTTTTATTTTATTTCTGTTTCCAGGCTCGTCTTGGCCATATGTTTAGAAAGACTAATCGGTATTCGATACCCTCTGAGTGTACGGTATCACCGGCTGTACAAACCTCAACTTATCGTATCTGCCATAATGGTTCTGACTTTGATAATCACTTGCTACTATCACATTTCCTACGCTTGTTTTTACAAGGAATTTTGCAACGGTACTCAATTACATTCCGTGTGCTACCCAGTGACTCTGGATAAGTGGCGTTATCTGAACAACACTTCCTCAAATTTGCGGCGGACTTATTTAAGATGGAGTCTCCACATACACGCAATTTTCGGCATATTTTTGCCCACTGTCATTGTTGTTTTCTCCAACGCGTTACTAATTTACACCCTTCATCAGAGGCAAGTTATATGACTTTGACCATAAAGGATAAGGATTAAATTCGTTCAGACAGAAGTTCCTGGCTGTCTCCACAGGCTATGTTGCAGGGAAGAGCAATAATGCAATGAATCAATCAGCCGCTCAAATGAGAGTCGAGCAACGTGTAACGTTGACTGTCTGTGCCATCGTCTCTTGTTTCATCATAACTCAAGTTGGTTTCTGGTCTATTCCATTTCCTGATTATCCAATTTAGGCACCTTCTGCTGTTTTTCATTTGACTGCTGCTTACATACGGGTCACCAGTCCGACTTGGCACGGGATACTGGTAAACTTTCGCTGTTTCTCCAGAGAAATCTAATTTATGTTTTTCTAGAATGTCGTAACTTCATTTATGGTAATCATTGGGAAATCACTCAACTTCGTACTATTCTGCTTGAGCAGTGCTACATTCCGTCAACGACTGGTTGGTATGACCAAAAAAAGGATCGGTGGAAAGCGTAATTTCCGGTTAGTCGCACATTGTATATTTTTTTAACTTATTTCATCGTTTTTGCAGACGTCACTCTCAAGAGATGGAGATGAATACACAAACGACGGCTATTCATACAGGATATTCGAGTCGAAAAAACAGTGAATCTAATGCAATCCACTTCGGTACTAAAAATAGAAACAGGGTAATGTCTCTGAATTCCGATTTATCTCGGAGTCCCGTGAAAGCCACGGATGCTGTCCAAAATCTCATTGAGAATAACGAGGGAACGTTGTTGTGATCTTACAAAGGAAATTTGGTATTCTAGTCACTCTGTACATATACATGGAAATCCGTTCATCTTTTATGGTTTTTGATGTAAATATAAAGATTACACAAGCTCGCTAATCGTGCGTAGACGAAATTTTTCTGGTTGAATTATTTCCTGTCCCGTTTCGGGCTGATCACTTTGAACTCTCCTAATTCTGGATCCAGGGGGGCTGGGAGGTTCCATTTGACTTTCATTTGGAGCTGGTGCTGATGATATTGTCGTTGATGTCGATGTCGTTGGTATCGTTGATGGTGTATAGACATCTGCGGTGTGAGCCCTTCTTCTGTTACCGCCGACATTGATTCCTCCGAGGATACCCAAAACCGGTCTGAAGGCATCAATTTTCTCTTCAATCAAGGAATTCGTCCTTGTCCTGGGTCTCGTGAACACCTTTTTCCCCAATTCTGTATTGCCGGTTTCCAACGATTTCTCGATATGATTTTCTTCGTCGTCATCAAAAATCGGTAAAGCCAAGGCCAGAAGTTGTATGTTCGGTCCGAGAGCTTTAAACGTATTATATCCCTCCCTTCCGTGTCTGTAGTAGTGTATGTTTTCCAACCATGCCTCTAACTTGTCTACGGTGTACAGAAACTTCCTCTCCATCTTTTCGTAAAAGGTGCTATTAACAACGGACAACAAAGCCAATCCGAACAAAAACATTACAGCTAGCACAGGACTGTACTCGATGTTATTTGGCATCACATCACCCAGCCCTAAATAATCTCGCAAATAAATTTAATATAACTGTATGAAATTAAATTTACCTATAGTCGACATGGAAATAAACCTAAATGAATTTAGAAAGTAATTTTTTGGATACAGTAATTAACTCACGAGAAGTACATGGCGTCTCCAGTAGAGAGTCCAGGGGTTAATCCATCGTGATAATCGAAGGCCGTCACGATGATAGAACAGAGAATTAAATACCCAACAACTATCGGAATAGAAAGAAGTATAGGAAATTCTTTATCCTCATAAATGCTGTCATATTTTTTTCTCAAGATAAATGTGTAAAAATGACGAACAATAAATCTGAAATAAAAATGATATATTTTCATTGTTTTACAAATAACGAAAGGGTTGTTTATTCCTGAGAAATGGATTTTGATATATTTTTAGCAATATCAATAACAAGTCGGAAAAAGAAATATATAGAATTGCTGTTAAAATCTCCTATTCTTATTCTACAATATCTCAGATATTCTTGTAAGAAAATTATATTAAAGTATGATCATTAATTTACTGATTTCCTTTGCTAGGTTGATCTCTTAAAGGAAAGGTAACTAGATTGCATAAAAATGCACTTTAATTCAAAATTCAATAAAATTGATAAATTTATGAATATTAAAATTAAAACCTCTTACCGAACTCCCTTTCTGAAGATGTTATAGGCTTTGGTAAAGAATCGGAGAAGAACCCGACCTATATCCGACAGAACGACGAGCATCAGAGGAATCCCGATAGTTGCATAAATGATGGTGAATATTTTCCCAGCTACAGTTTGAGCTGCTATTGTACCATAACCAATTGTTGTAAATAAAGTCATTGCTGAAATTACACCTGTGATTTCAAATTCGGATTTATCTTACCGAAAAATACAGCACTGCTGTAATACCATGTTAATCTCATGTTTATTCTTTCGTATTTATGATAAACTGAGCCGGAGTATTTGCCTTCCACTTTGAGCATCTCTCGGTAATACTCCTGGACCAAGAGAATCACATCTTCTCGAGATTCTGGACTCACTGTGACATTAGCGATGTCGAAGACGTCTTGAGATAACTCCTCTATCATTCTGTAATAGATATTATTTTCCGGGAAAATTAACGAAATATTACTTGATTATTTGATGTCTCGTTTGCTCCAAGTTTTTTATTTCGTTTTCAGACTCGAGCTTCAAAAAGATTAGTCCACCTAAAGCAGAGTAGATGGCCAGCAACCCTATCAAGACGTAGTGTCTGATCCCAAATTTGTGGTGGATTCTCGCCACGTGCTGGAAGATGGAAGGTCTCTTCTGGTTGAATACTTTCCTTCTGACTGCTTTCGGATCGACAGCTAACCGAGGACCGAAAAGACTACTTTCTCCAGGAACTGCCTTCAAAATCCCTTCATTTTCTGTCAGATATTCGCTCATCATCTGCATCGATTTTTTCCTTGCAGAAAGATGGGTTTGGTTGAGTTGATTATGTCGAGGCACGTCATCGGCCCGGTACAGTATAGGTTCATTCCCGGGACCGTCGACATAATAGTTATCCTCCACATACTCAGTGTTATCTTCTTTCTGATCATCATCATCCTCGATGGAAGGAGCGAAAGCCACATGTCGTTGTCGAGGTTTGATGGGAATTGTTGCTAAAACAACTCACAGTAATAAATCGGGATTAAATAAATCCATACAAACTTCCGAAGAACTCCTGGATGTTTCTTCTTCTTTGAACTCAGTCGCTGATTCCATTTTAAAGTTAGCGAAATTTAACTCGCTTCCTTAAACTTCCAAGAGTCATAAAATTGATTCACTTTAAAATGATAAGCCAAATGAATTTCCTTTTTATGGCTATAGGTTGTAAAAGTAATCAACGATTTTTCCAATCAATAGGATCCTTTATGTATGAGTTAATAATAATATTTCCACTATGGCAGCAATAAAGTGAGGTACTCTGACAGATCAAAAGTAAAACTTGGATACATCTACTTGGATCAAAGCAATATTGTGGGCCAACAAAGTATGGGTTCTGGATTTCGTGTTGATGTGAAGTCGGATGATTTCTGTTGTCGGACCAATTACGGGTTTCTTTATCTTAATTACACCTGGAAGATTATTTATTACTTCCTACTTGGATAAAAAAGACGAACCGAGATTATCTTTCTGTTCGACCAGGAAATGTTCTTCATTCCTGGAATCCAGGACATATTCCACAGAAAATGGAATGCTCATTTGCACTCGAATTTTGGAAACCTCGATCGGTTTGTTAATCTTCTTCAAAGTCGGGATGGCGGAGAACTGGTAGAGGACCTCTTTGGTAAAATTACCAAGACAAAAGTGATCCATCGGGTAGCAGTTCTTGATACAAGCATAACCGTCTTCTATCATGCTAAAGAAAAAAATAATATCTGTTTACTTTTCTCAACAATATCTCGTTACTACAATGAGATCGATTCAAAAAAGTGTAAGTAACGTTAAAACATGAAAAAGTGGTGATGTTTGTGAGAATGATGATGTTTGTGGTGATGTGGTGGCAGTCTGTATTGAGAGACATAAATGATCAAGTTAGCAATGTATTTACTTATGAATTCCCCGTTTGTGCTTAGTCGAAGAACGAGTTCCAGATGAATTTCCTGAGGTCCATCCAGAGAGTCCCGAAGAGCGATCTGAGCAGAATTCGTTTGATCTCCTTTCTGGATCAGGAAGTTGGACCGAATTGCAGGAATCACATTAGGCCCTTCTGTTAGTAGAGTTAGTATTAATTTGTTAACAAGAACAAACCTGGCTTAGCTTTCACAACACGCAACTCAAATTGCATTACAGAGTTAGGGTTACTGGGACCTTTCATGCTGAACAAGACCACAGAAGGTCTCATAGAACTGATGTTAACGTGTTTGGGAATAGCTATGTGTTCCCAACTGATGTATGCCGGATATTGCTTGCAGATATCCCCAGTTACAGAATTACAGAGAGTGGGACTCCGAGCACAACGACTACAACCATGTTAGTTTTCAATAAGGAAAGACGAACTTACTTTTTGTAATTTCTGTCAGGAACGTAATTTGGGGGGCAAACGATATTTTGACATTTGAAGCTTCCGAGAGTGTTGACACAGATGGTATTTGGGCCAGTACAAACTCCTTGAGAGCATTCATCAATATCTTTGCAGGTAATTCCGTCAGCTTGGACTTCGTACCCAGGAGGACAGGTGCATCTGAAGGATCCAGGAGTATTGATACAATTGCCCATGCAGAGCTGGCTTCCTGATTTGGCCCAATTTGTACATTCGTCAATGTCTTCGCAAGTCATCTCATCACTTCCGAGTTGGTATCCACGATCGCAGATGCATTGATAACTTCCGGGAGTATTTACACACTTCTGTTGACATCTGGCTACTCCTGTCGTACATTCATCGACATCTGTAATAAGGAAATTCGTAAAATTAACAAAAATAGAAAGTACCATCGCAATTTCGACCATCAGGTGCGAGTCGGAATCCGGATTTACAGTGACATCGGAAACTTCCGATTGTGTTTTCGCAACTGGCATGTTGACTACACATATGTCCAGAGAACTTCTGGCACTCGTCAACATCTTCGCATCTCATCGAGGTCTCGTTGAAGTCATAACCAGCAGAGCAAAGACATTTGTAAGTCCCCGGAAGATTTATACACTGCATGGAACCACAGTTATTCAAGCTCGGATCGGCACACTCATCAACGTCTGAATCAATAATTCTAGAAAGTTCCTCGAAAATGAACTCACCATTACAGAATCCAGTCTCCTTATCAATCTTGTAGCCGAAAGAACAGAAACTTCCTTTTTCTTGACAACGGAAACTTCCAGGAGAGTTGATACACTCCTCGTAAATGCTGCATCGGTTGGGAATATCACACTCATCGATATCCTCACATCTCCCATCTTTCGGTTTATATCCTTGAGGACAATCGATTGAGGTACATTCACCAGTAGTAGGGTTCATAATTTCTGTTTCTTTACACTGCTTGGGATCACAGCGATAACTTCCTTGAGTGTTTCTGCAATTATACAAGGGTCCACAATCGTGAGATCCGAGATTGCATTCGTCCACATCTAAATAATTTAAATTAACAAGTAAAAAAGAGAGAAATAAGTATTAGTAGAATTCAAACAGTTAGTCCAACCTGCACACTCTTCAGTTTCACTGTCCATCGCATATCCCGTGCCACAACTGAGTGTTCTGATGCATTTATAAGATCCGGGAGTGTTGAGACATCTTTGTGACTCCAGACAATCAGCAATCAATGTCAAACATTCATCGATATCTGACATTCAGGTGTTAGAAATGCCAAGAAAATTAGTTCAAACAGGAGAAAAAAGCAGAAGACGCACATTCAAGCAACGATCACTATTCTTACCAATACAACTTCCACTCGCTGACCGAGTGAATCCCAAGGGACATGGAGACTTGTTGACGTTATTTTGAGATCCCTGCTCAATCTTCTGTGGGAAAAGAATGTGCTTCGATGAACCAGTCGAGAAGTAGGATGGAGTTGGTTTTTCTTTTCCTTTTTTAAACTCCTTCAAAACAGCGACTAATTGTGCTGGTGATCCGGATGACGGATCCTTATTAGTCGGATTCGGTCGACATATATAACTTCCAGGAGTATGGATGCAAAGCTCTGTGGGGGTGTTGCATGGGTTCTTTAGACATTGATTTAATTCTATAGGGGAAGTGTGGAGGACAGAAAAACAAAAGCGAAACACATACCGATACAGGAAATCCCGTCTGGACCAAGGTCGTATCCGGGATGACAAGAACATTCCACAGGTCCGAGTCCACCACGATCACTGCAGATATGTTCGCATCTTCCTGGATAACAACGATCATGACCTCGAGCAATGCCAGTATTCATCGTATAAGTCGGGCCCTCCTCTGGAAATTACTTTATCTTGTTTATATAACAATCGGACTAACCGAAAGTATGATTCAGATTACAGCACCCATTGAAAGACTTGAGACAAACTGAGCTGAATCCCTTTGGAGGAATACATGGCTCGTTTCTTTCGACCAAATCCTTCGCCAGAAGACAGCAATCACAACATTCCTGGAAGAATTAACTTTAAAAAGATTTAGGAAAATTATATCAACTCTTTCGATACCGCCTCCTTGACCGTTTACATTCATGGAGCAGTATCCTTGTCTTCTGGCGAGCTTCACTCCGGCATCACAACTATTATCCAAGAGTGCTCGAAGACAACAGATAGAAGCTGTTCTTGTACAAGTGATGGAGCTTCCAGCCGATTTCAGAGCCATGCAAGTACTTGTTTCGCGATAATGACGAGCTCCTCCAGCACAGCATCGGGACAGCTCATTGTCTCCTTGGATAGGTAAGACAAAGACAGAACAAACCAAAAATAAATAGAGCAACATCATAGCTGAAACCTGGACTATAATTTCATATGAGGTTTGCAAGAAAATGGTCAATCTAGTTAAACAAGGAAAGGGGTTCATCGGTTCACGTAATATTTGCATATGATTTTTAGTTTCAGCGTTCCAAAGAAAGTAGCATTATCAGACCGTGGGTGTTTGCCAAGAGGGAAAAAGAGGAACGGCCCAAAGAAATAAAGCTAAACAAAATCAGTGGTACCGAATCTAATCATTGAAGTTTATGACGAGACGACCACACCTAGTTTCAAAACTGATTTGGAAACCGTAATATAATTCAGAAAATAAAAATTTTCAAAAGAAACGATATAAACGAAAACAGTCTGGTTGGGGACAAAGAAGTTACGTACCAAAGCTTCCTACTCGTCAATCAAAAGCATGTGATAAAAATGGCTGATAAAAAGAAGTTTCGAGCAAACAGATCGTTTTCATTTCGGATAATATAAACTACGACTTTTGGAAGCTCCGGATATCTTCCCAAACTTTTTGACGGATTTTGTTTGTTCCTGGATCAGCGCCCGTTTATCCAGGCAAACAACAAGATTTCTCTCAGGTAAGGCATGTAGGAAAGAACTGGGCGTTTTAGACAAAAATGATGCACGTAATTATCTCAAGAGATCATATTACAAATTTGTCGCGAGAGCGACTTATAGTTTTTATTTAATTTGAAGAAGACCCCATGTTGGAAAAATCGAGTTCCGGACACCAAGCTATAATACCCGGAGATGGATATTTTTGGTTTTTTCAGCAAAAACTGCTAGAACTTTAAAAGTTAAGAAATTTGAGATTTCCGATCATAGGTCTAAAATTACTGTCCGAAAAAATATTCCTGCAAAAAGCTTAATGCGGATTTCGAAGATCTCCAACTTTCAAAGTACTTAATGATTCTTATCCATCTGCTACTCGGAAAGGAAGAATTTGTTACAAAGGGGAAAAACAACTGATCTGTTGCGAAGACTGATGTCTTGAGTTGAACAGGCAAACAAATATGTAGCTGCCAAGACACCAGATTAATGAGTCATAAAGTGGCGAAATTGGATAGTAAAATCTAGTCTCGAATTTTCGGCACAATTAATTCCTTTCGTAAAGGGGAGAAGCGAAAGTTCTAAAACCAGGATTTTTGCGAAAAAAGCAACATTTCAAGATCTTTGATGATTGGTTTAGAATGGTCAGTTGTCAGAGGCTATTGTTAAGTATTTTATTCAAATTAAATAAAACAATTTCAATGAATAACAAAATTGTATGTGTATCGAAGCAATTTTGCACGTATTAAATAATCATCGCCTTTATATAGCGTGAAACCGGATCAAAAACACCCAAATAAAATTCCAGATGAACCACATACTTTCCGAGTCGAAGAATACATGTTGCATCATAGAAGAAATATGGACCAATGAAGATATCACTTCTGTCGTCACCAGGATATCTTCAGAACAATATAATATACAAACAAAACTCCAACCCGAAAAGTAAAATATTAAGACTAGCGTTCACTGCAGACTGTACTAACAGAAGAGGAAATGAGCTTTTTTCGTTGTTTTTCCATGGAGGTCGACCGGCCCCCGAGGGCATTGAAAGCCATATTATTTGCGGGCTGATGCCCGTTCACAGTGTGGGTTTCCAAATGATTGGTTCTCGTCTTCATCGAAGCGACCGTCGTTGTGGAGGTAGGAGGAGTGGGATGGGTCGTTGTCGGCTTACTTCGAGCGAGATTGCTTTTGCGAGTCACTGTAGTACTCGTCGTCGGAGTAGAGGTGGCCGGGTTCCTGATGGAGACGTTGGAGCCAAGACTCGGCATCCTGTTCAACTCTCCCTTGATGAACCTCTCGACTTTGTCGATACAGGCTTCCTGGTAATCATGAACCCACCGGACCCCGTTGAATCGAGTGATCTGTCGGATGTCGTCGGGGAGTTGGTCTTCCTTCTGTGGAAACTCGAAATGCTGATCAAAAATAGGAATCACATTTTTGTGATGTTCGAAGGCACAACGGAGTTCTTTGTGGATCCAATCGTCGCAGTTGCTGTCTCCGAGAAGACGATCCAGTGAATTTGGTGTAAGTACGAGGATAAAGTGCTTGGCAGCTTGAATATTCTTGAGCAAGTGAGAGTCGAATTTTCCAGCATACAGCTTGTCGACATCGATGAAGACCTTGTACCCTCTTAATTGCAGGAGGACTTTAATTAAACTTGCTAATTGATTTCCTGTACTTCTACGGTAGCTGATAAAAACATCAATTTGCTTGCTCAATATTGCAACTTCAATGTCGTCGATATGCTTGCTGTCCTGGAGAGCTTGTCTCAACTTCAGTCTATGGATCGGGTTATGGATCCCGCAGACGGTCTTCATCATATCGTTTGTCAGATGAGGGAGCAGATTCCTATTCAGTCCCATGCCGAGCATCTGATACGTATAGACAGACAAGTCAGGACTGAGACTCATTAAAAACTGGTCTAGCTGGCTCTCATCTACACAACTATAATCGGCAGCGATCTGAAAAAAAATCCTTTAGAAACTTGATTGAATTTTAAAAAACAAACCTTAAGACTTTCAAGTTCGCGCATGAATCGTTTGCGTAGGAGTCCAGAAGAAATGTGCAGATCCTCCTCCAGTTCTTTTTCGGTCAAGAGAAGCAGTAAATCTCCATCGACCATGTTCGTTGCGAAAGCATCTTTGAAAGTCCCGAATCCGATCTTTTCGACCCAATATTGTACATCGTTAGGGGACCAAGTGGGGACTTGTTGGGACAGTTTGTACGGCACTGCTTCTCCGATGATCGTCAATGCATCACTTGCAAATTTAGCTGCAACTTCATCTGGACTGGAAGCGACCTCCTTGAGAGCTGACGTGGCGCCGATCTCTTGTAGGATTTCAAGTTTTTGCTGATCTTTTTTAATCGTTGCCTCCACGCAAAAGTGGAAAGCAGACATGCACTTGGCTTCTCTGCATTTAGATCGAAGCAGAGGCAACAATCTGGAAAATAAATATGCATAAGAATATGAATAAGGATGACAAACCTGACGAGCCATTCTTTTGGTCTGCTGAGTGAATTTTTATAATCCAAATCAGCAAAAGTCATTGGCTGATGAGAAATCAAGAAGGGCTCTACTAGACTGAGAGTCCCAGATTTCTGAACAGCTGCTTCCATCTCCTTACAGCTTCCGAGAACACAAATCGCCAGACAAGCATAATAACGGGTTGCTTCGTCCCTTTGAGACGCCAGAAGAAATAACCAATCAGGAAGCTACAAAAGGATATTGGGATTACTGGGAATTTAGCATTTATCTACCTTTTTCTGGATGATTTTTTTCTTTGCTTCCAGACAACTGTAGAGAGATAAATTCGCAAGGGCAAGGGCTGCCTGTCTTAAGGTAATTGGAGCTTCGGTTGCCCTCTTACAAGTCAGTAGAAGATGATCAAGGACTCCAAATTCAATTAACCTATAAGTAATTGATTTATCTTTGTTCATTGAAAAAATGAATACTTGTAGGTAGTTGTCGTCGAATGTTTGAAAAGACTCTCCATGATCGAGAGGGACATCCTTTGCTGCTCCTGGTTCTTGTTCAATTTCTCGGCTGTTGTGACAACCTTCTTCAGATAGCCTTTGGTTACGACATATTCTCTGTTACGGAGAGACATGCATTCTTCAAGTACTCGACCACAACCTAGGCGAACTGAAATCAATCGGAAATTAGTGACGTAATACATTTAATGGTTTGTCGCAAACAAAACAACCGGAAAAGGTAACATACCCGTTTCACAGGTAGTAGGTTTGACGAACCAGTTGATAAGGACATCAAAGTAATTCTGGTCTCGGAGATAATCGCAGAGAGCATAGGCGAGGTCATGAGAGATTTTCGGAAAAAGCCAGGCTTTCGTCATAACTTTAGTGACAATTGTACAGCCCTGGAAAACAATAATTAAAATACTGGATCTCATAATTTACAAAACCTCGAAGATTTGATCATCTTGACCAATCTGGATCAACTGGAATGCTTTATCGATGAATCCTTGGTATTTCTGTAATTTCGTTTTCAACGTATGCATCATCATAACTTGTTCGGTGTGAAAATGTTTCGTAATAGGACCTGTGGAAACCGAATCTTGTGTCTAAAATGATGGATCAGAATCGATAATGGATGAAGTTACGAAAGAAGGGAAACTAACCGGAAAGAGCCTGTGAGGAGGAGATGACCGATGATCAGCGATGGGGGACAGGTCATCGAACCCCATGTCCATTTCTGGAGCTGGAGCCGATGAAGCGTTGTCCGATCCAGGAATATCTGGAAAAATAACCAATGAAGGGTAAATATAACGCATTAATAAAATGTTTCTAATTGTGAGATTAATTGATTGAATCAATCGGTCAGCGAAGACAATTATCGCCCCCACGTTGACCTATTCATGCGACAAAGGAGAGTTTGTCTATAATGAAGCTGCAGAAAAATCGGAGAAGTTAGGTGAGCCTCAAAATTGCATTAGGTCAAGCAAAAGACTAACCTTCGCTTTTGAACCGACGATATTCCGCTTCTTTCCTTGTCGTAGTTGGCGTGATCGCACCCCCGGGACAAGGCGTGGACAAAGACTGCTGTAGGCGCATCTCACCAATATGCTGAAATATTCGATGCTTTTAAATGCTGTTTGGGAAAATAAAACATTGAAAATGACAAGGACCCACCCCATTTTCGGTTGGCCTGAGGGTCCGGTCAATCCCGTTCATAGAAGCTTCTTGACCATCTCCATTGATGACTACCGATTCATCAATTGTCGTCTGTTGTCTGGGAATCATACCATTCGGCAGCATGGTAGAACTCCTCATAGGGGAATGCCTCCAATGATGTTTCTGATGTCCATTTGATAGGTAAGGAGAAGAGGGTAGATGATCGCTTGGGGATGGTGGGGAGTTATGATAAGCATCTACGTTACTGAGAGATAAAGACTTTTCAGACAATGCGGGATTCGAATGACCGCCATTACAGGCGAAGGTGGTGGTTCCATTGACGACAGTTGTACTGCTGTCGAAAGAGGATTTAATTGATACTGGACTCCTGAGACCGAAATAAGAAGTCATCGGGGTCTGAAGCATTCCTAGAGAATCGTTTTCCTCGGACACCTCATCCCTCGACAAGGGCTCGAAGCCGTAGTCATCCCCGTCAATTTCTTGTAACAAGTCGTCTGTTCTAAAAAAGGATTTATAGAATCAGATGGAGTAGTAATATAAAAGCCCAAAAAGAGACTAAGCTAAAAACACGCACCTGCCTAAGGGACTCCTAGTGGAATTATTGACAGCTGCATCTTGACGAGAAAGTTGAAAACGTTCGTTCTCAGTTACTGTTGTTGTAGAAGCCGGGGCCGACAGAACAGTTGCCACCTCGTCATGTTTTTTTTCATCCCCGTAAGATATGTCAGTCATCCGCGAGAATATGGACTGAATCCAAGCACTAAATCAAGAAACTTTGGTCAACTTTGTCGATTTGGAGTCAGGCACGCACCGGGATGTACGCGGTGTGGATGCAAATAAAGAATAAGGAGCAAATGGAGAATTTTTTGCTCGAAGGCTTCTCGTCTCTTGGCATGAGAAGCGAGAAACTGCTGCCTCTCGCTCGGCTTAACGAAGTCGGCGAAATGAAGCAAATTTGAGTGAGATGGCTTCTAAATAAGAACTTGCTTCATTTAAAAAATAAGATAAAAGTTTCAACGCTTTCAATTACAGTTTCCTGTATTCTTAAATACAATTAGGCCTACGATTATTCTTTTGTCAGTCAGAAATTCAAAACAGGATGTGTCGGACGAAAAGTCGTAAATTAAAACTGTTTGTAATTTTATCAGATATAAAACCATAAAGGCAGAAACTCGTGGGAAATTCACGTCCATAAGTCAAAGATCTTTTCAAATTAAAATTCAAACGGCATTTAAATCAGGAAAATGGCCGACGATACAATCTCTTGTGAAATTAACCCGATGCTTGTTCTAAAAATAAAAAGGGACGAGGAATTTGAAGTGTCAGGAAAAGGAAAGGTTGGAACTAATCGGTAATCAGGATTATAACTAATCTCTGATATGAGCGACACCTAAAGCGTCAAACTTGGATTTCCAGAAAAAAAGGTCCTTTAACAATAAAATTAAGAAGTCATTGATGTCATAGGTCAGAGAAGATGAGATACGTGATGCAAAGTTACGTCTGCGGAAAAGAACCCGATACCCGTCGCAGAACATGCAACATATGGAGAGGGAAATTTCAAAGAGTGTTTCAATTAAAAAGTTCATACTCATTATGGAACCTGCGCGGTGGAAAAACTTTCGATAACATTCAGCGCCCAAATAAGTGTCTCTTGAATTTGTACAAGAACATAAACCGATTTGAAAATAGAAGTCGGTAGAACACATGAGTTTTAATTCGGAAACACCAATCATCGACTTCGACGAGTTGTCACTTCCACTGGGCCAAATCGAATATTGATCACAGTAAATAATGGTAAGACTAATTGGTGATTACGTCGTCTTGAAAGTCCTACCTACACCCGTAGTTCCAATGTCTACTTCTCGGTATGAAACACTTTGAAGACAATTGAGGGTTTTATATAAAAATAACCGGCTTACGTAAGAGCTAAATGTGTCAAGATTGAACCGCTTTGTTTTATCCTATCACAAAAGCAGGCAAGTAGCCAGTCTCGCGAAATTTCTCGCGCGATCCGTCCGGCTTGAAGTTTAATACTCTGAGTAATGACTCATACAGCTTCGGACCTTCGAAGCCTCGATTGAGGTGTTTGCACCTCGGCACTAATCTGTCAACAATTCGACACTTTAGTGTAAAAAATACTTTTATTTGGAGACGTGCAAATTCACTTTCTCTTCGCAGCTTATATTAGAAGATATCCCTCCCACCTCAGACGTTTTTATAAAAAGATCTTTTAATTGTTTAGCTAAGAAGGGTTGCCAAATTTCCTGGACCTTTGAATTTTAGTCGATGATGTGATGTTTAACTTTTAAAACTCGCGCAAATTGCGTAGGTGTGATCCGCTTAGCGATCGCTCATTTTGGTTCACATCAATAGACGTTTGACATTGATGTTGTTTTTAAAAATATCCAGGACATATCCCTGCGGACATTCGTCCTCTGATTCAGCTTGTTAAACAAATTGAAAATAATGACAATGAATTCAGACACGCGTGATTACAAAAGAAAATGGTTTCAACCTTGTCATTGTTCTGGCCAAATCAAGGAACAAAAGATTCTGAATCTTTAGAATTTGGAATTTGAAGATAGAACTCGAATAAACAGCAAATCACACGGAAAACAGAAATTGTACATGTTTATCGATGAGAAAAATAATTAAAAGGTGGGAACGGAAATTCCCTAGAATAATCTGGTTGAGTTGAAAAGTCAAAACAAGTTGGTTGGAAATCTCCATTTTGGATGTTGGGGAAGCTGGTTTCAGGAAATAGGGAGGGAAGAGAATAAGCGCACTTTTCTTGAAGCAGGGGAACACGGCACATGAGCTAGACTGCCAAAAACAGCAGCACAGGCTTTTGCGTTGCCGCTGCCAAAAGCATATTGATTAAGCATTCAACAGAAACGCAAAAAAAGAGAATGAGAAATTGAAAGCAAGAAAGCAGTCAAGCAACGGCATATTGTCCTTCTTGTCGATTCCATAGTTCCGGACAAAAAAGCATGCTAAAGTCAAGAGCTGTTTTTTCAAGAGATACAAATTGTCTAATTCTGTAACTTTATCTAAAACTTGGCAGATTTTAAATGGCTGACTAAAAGTACAAAAAAAAAGAACTTGGTTCGAAAACACTTTTGGCATTCCAGAAGTTTACCAGAAAACCCAAAAATAATCAGCTACCAGAATGAACCATACTTTTGCTAATTTAGCTGCCAGTAAAACTAAATTAAGTTTGACCTTTATTGCTTTCCTGTAAAGCCCTCACCAAGAGGCTCGTTGAAGATATTTTAGGCACACTTTTTACTTAAATAACATAGCCAAAAAAGTAAATACTATTTGCATTTTAAAGAAATGAAAATTTCTTAATTAGAGAACAGGTCTAGTTTTAACTCTGTCTCATTTATTTACTTTTTCATTTATGTAGCAGGAGAATATATGTGTTCTCTAACTTTGTTCAAGACAGTTTCACACAAATGTAATGCATTTCCCATGCTGTTTTTCACGTTTGTATTTACATTGATAATCCACTAAGGCGATGAAAGAACATGATTTCGATACTTCCAGTCGTTTCTCAGGAGAAGCGTTATGGTTGATATTCTACAAATATTGTTGGGAATAATAGTTGTAGTCGAAAACAGCGAATGATAATACACCTGAGCTATCTAGCACGAAGGCTTATTGTATTTTATTTTTCCGAGATTTAATTGTTCAAATTTAAATTAATAGTATTCAGTAATTTTTTGCTGGATTAGTAATGACGCACTTGAAAGAATATTTCGACGAATCTCCCTTATCAGAAACGCTAAATAATGACACCAACTGTCACCAGAGTCTCCATTGAGCTGGGGATATGGGTGTGCATGCTTAACAAAAGAATTCTTTAATTCCTGATGATGTTTGAGTACTTTTAATTAGCATTGATGAAGAAACTTCAATTTGAAAAAATAGCTTATACATATTCCTTAGCTATTTCTTTATTACTTTCTGGAACCAATTTTTAAGTTCATCAAGCATAAAAGAATCCCCAACTCTAACTGGCATAATGGAATTTTTTTAATAAAAAAGTTACTTGGAAAAAATAAACCACATTATTCCAATTGTTTTCACGTCGATTTTTTACTGATTCTAAATATTCCTTTATAGGGAATTAGTATATAATTTGTTTTGGAAAAGAGGTTTTGTTTTCTAAATTCAGAGATCTTGTTGTTTTTAAATTTTGTTTTGTTATTTTTAGCTACCATTTTATTGCTTGAGAAATATCAACACTCGGATCTCTCTTGCACTTCAATGGCCTAATTTAGTATTCGAGAAATAACAACCGGAGATCACTCTTATGCTTGAAGAGTAGGTTTACAGCAAAACCCTCTAGGGTGATATTAGCTTATCCGGTTTGTGGTATGTAATCTCGAAGTACATATCTGAGCTTATAATTTTACGAATTTGTTGTTCTATTTCTTGTTTGTATATATTCTGTATCCTAATTTCTAATAAACCGATCCAAAGACTAATTTATAAGCATAATATGATGTGGAGAAAATAATCTATCAAATAATTTAATAAATGAGCATAATTTTTTAAATTCAGAAAATTATTATTCATAATCAGAAGCATGATTCACAGGATTTAACAATGTATGAGCAAACTAAATATTTTGGTATTTCCCTATCTTTTTGCTTGATCTGATGATTATTCATCGATTCTACGAACTTCTAAAGATAAACTTTGTTTTACACTGTCATAAATTCGGAAAACCGTTTCTATAAAATACAAGATGCATTTTTAACGTCTCTGATATATGAAAATCTATAACTATAGAACACTCGTCTAGGAGAGAGCAAATTGAGTAAGAGAAGAAGAAGGTTCTACTAACAGACCGAAAAAAATCATTAAAGAACTGCTGTAGTCGCCACGAAGAAGTTCAAATGGGGCAAACAGTCGAGTATATTTATGGAAACTGCGTCAAAAACCGAAAAAGACAGAAGAACAAGAAAACTCTTGATCTTGAAATTTGAATTAAAGTGAGTGACGTACGAGACATGTGACTCGGTCCTCACAAATTTAAGGAGATTCTCACCTTCAAACCACAAATATTTTGAAGAAATGTTACTTCAAAAACAACTTCGAAAATTTTGGAATAATTATGATGTTAAATATCAAAACGGTACAAGCAAATTGAAAATAGTGAACTAATACATAAAATAATCTTATTATTTTTAAAAGACACGTAAAAAGACTAAACACCATTAATTTAAACTATCTAATGAGATAAACTTACTTTCTATAGAATTGATATAAGTGCCAAGCAAAATAGTGGAAAAACGCAATAGATATCAATAAGCTTAAAATCTGAAAGGTAAAACTCATTTCCCTAAGATGAACTATATGGATTTTAACTTATCTTCAAGGAATTAATCTAATATGAAAAATATTTATAATGACAAAAAATAGAGAATAAAGGGTAAATATTTCGGGATTTGGTAATAAGAATTTTTATGTGATATTAATGGAATATCCAGCGATTACTTTGCATATTAATCTTATTCATATTAGCGAATGGGAAAGAAAAAATAATTTTCATTAAAGAAGCAAGGAATTTTTTCTCCAAAAAGATTTACCGTAATAACCATGGATCTGTCTTTAGAAAGAATTTGAACATAGCAATTAATACTCACATTTTCAGCTAAAACTTATAAAGATTCATAAATGTTAGTAAAAGTTCATTCCTGATTATCCCTCATTGTAAATTCAAAGCTACTAAAAATAATTTATCAAAATAAAAAGGGGTTAGTATTTAATATCTCGGAAAAAAGTATCCCTCGAACTGTTGATGATCCGATAAAAATCAGGACAATGAAATATCAAACTTTTTCGAATGTAGAATGAATGGAAAAGTTCATTGATGAAAATTAAAATAATGTCCTAGAGAAATCCTCAAGTAGTCACTTTAATGATCACTGGATATTTACTTAGTGAATAAGCCTACAAGTCTTCTTTTGTGTCCGTTTTAATCAGAACTGGTCCACTTCAAATGAAGGGGCAACATTATTCTATACTAGTAAATTAATTCTTTGTTTTGGTTTTTGAATAAAAATTCCCAAGTATTAATGAGGAGAAAATGAAGACGTCTACGAAAATAACAATACGATCCTTACTTTTGTTCCTCTTCTTTCTCCAATAAATTAAAATAACAAATAAAAAAGACATTAAAATATCAATTACCTGAAATATTTTTTAAAACTGTATTTTTGGATTTCTTTTATCTGTGGTCAGTAGATTAATTTTGAAAATCCCTTTGACATTGATCTTATATCGGTTCCCTGTCTTTTCATCCAATTTGATGATAACTGACTAATTGTACTTTTTTAAAAAGTTTCCCATGATTAATCGCTTTATTTTCGATTGGAAACCGAATTACGAAGTTTTAAATTTCGGTCTGCTCCCGAGTGAATCATCAGATTAAATAATATCCAAAAATTCCTTCAGATATTAAAACCAGCAAACGTCATAAATTAAGTGGATTCACTTATTTCTCCGCTCATCAAATCGTATTGATATCTGAAAGATTTCCGTAGTTTTTCGCTCAGAAATCCAGTCGAAGAATTCAGCCACCTTTTTTCATATTGACATTACCAATTGCACCTTTCAACACCGAGTAAACCAATTTCATTATTTCGGAGGATTAGAGAAGTACTCAGAGCACATATTCCAGTTATCGAAACAGACAGATTTTGCTATGCTTCGTCTCATAGTTCATAAAAGTGAATAGTTTATATACCAAATCAAAAAATTTCGACAAATGCTATAGATAACTTTATCAACTGTTAAAAGATCTATCGGGAGCCGTCGCTTTTACAATTAATCTTCCGAGTATTACGGTCTAAGTTTATTAATGAGGATTCTTTTGCAAAAGAATTAAATTCAGAAGTGTTACAAGGGACGAGTAGTAGAAGAAATGGTTCTTTGCTTCGATAATGGTTGAGCATTCAGTTCTGGCATGATAAACAATCTGACCTCACAAAATTGTATAGATTCTGCGCGATGACGGAAATAAGGTTAAAAGTACAATAATAAAATGGCATGCTTAAATCGTATTTTTGCGAGTTAAAGGACCTGCAGTATGAGAAGAACGGGCTACGGTAACTGGGCTAATCGTCATCTTGGCAGTGGGATCCCAGCATTCCCGGGTTCAGGTCCCCACTTCGTTGACGCAACTTCTTGTCCTTCATTCTCCGATTCTGAAAGTACGATTGCGTTATCAGGTTCGAAATCAGGAAATAAATACTGACCTGAAACCAAATTTTAACCTGACGTTCCGAGAGACTCAGCCGATTCGCAAGTTCCCATCTCTTTTGTTTAGTGACATAACTATTGTAGACAAATTCCTTTTCCAATTCGATAGTCTGGTTCTTGGCATACGGTTTCCGTTTCTTTCGAGAAGAAATAGTTGAGGTCCAATCCAGAGGAGGTTCTAAAATCACAGTTAATTTAAATTGGATGAAATTTTCAGCCCCCGATGTGCGCAATTTGTCCAGTATCTTGTATCGACACAAGCGTAACCAAATTGTTAAATTTGAAGCCACCCTGGAACCACTTTTACGAGCGGTACATGGTTGGCGGGCAAACAGGAGCCCAGCGTCCTCGCAATCGAGCCAGGCATCCTCTGAAGTCGTAAAAGTTGCGAACTGGGTAATGTCCATCTGCGTGCTGATTTTCGAATTTCAGTTGTACATTGTTTTCACAACTAATTTGAACAAGTCCCCAAAGCAATCAAATTCCTTTCTCTCATGTCGGTCGCCAAGCAAGTCGATCACATACTCTTTGCCCGGCGGCAGACTAAAAGAAGGAAATATGCTAATCGCCGACTTGTCTATGATCCTGCTAGTTTTCCCGAAAGAAATGATCGACCCTCAACTTGCTTAATCGTTAAGATCATAATTAGTTGTTTCGGTTTTTTCTTGATCTCAAGTAATGCATTTTGGAAATAAAAGTTGCATTCCCTCAGGCTCAACTTGTATCAATGGCCGCCGGAAGGTGCAAGTTATTCCTTGGGGAAATCGAAAAAAATTGAAGAACGCTTAGGGTCGGGAGAAAGAATTTCACGACCAGCTGGCGTTCCAACAACTCTCCCTTGCCTACGGTAGAATTAAAAGTATTCGTACGGCCACTTCTTCCATCGAAAAAAATTGTTTTTCATCTTACAGTAGTCAAAAATGTCAGCCCCCGGGTATGCAACCAAATTAGGTGATTTGTGACTTCGGCAAAGTGCGTAAAGCAATACAGAAAACATCAATATCAAATTTCTCACGATTAAATTCATCACTAAAAGCTCCCCCATTAGACTCATTAATTCAGTAGTCGCTTTGATTTGTGGGCCGTCGATCGGATCGCTTACTTAATTGTATACTCGCGAAGGAAACCAAAACAATAAAATTGGCGAATCGGTGAGGAAGGAATACAGATTACTATAGTTAGTCACGGGTCAAACAAGGTCAAACTCACCGAAGGAAGAGATGTCGACCATTCCCGTGGAGTATGGTGTGGCTCCAAACTGATATTGAGGATAAGTGTAAGGCCACGGATGTCCAGCTACAGCCGCTGCTGCTTGTACACTGGCACTGTATAAGTCAGGTTGACACATCTGATTCATCATGTCAAATGCTAAACTCATAATTACGAAACAGCATCAAAGTTCATACATACCATATCCGTTGGTAGTTGAGCCGATAAAGTTGTTTTTGTTAAACTTGTTGGCCACGTTCGGAATTTGGGCGTTTTTCCTGTCGTTATCAAGAGAGTTCAGAACTCCCGAATCGGAGGATGTACCCGCAATCGAGGAGGAATCCCCATTATTGCTGGATGAATTTCCTCCTCGTTGACCACTGTCAGAACCCGAATTATTGGTTGAAGTCGAGGTTACAAGATTAGAATTGTTACTGGCTATTTTCGAATCGGGTGAAATACTATCGTTTGTACTTGCTGCTGCAACAGCAGCCATATCCAACGTCGGATTGTGGAAGTTGTTTGAAACAGAAGCAATAGCAGCGAAGCTCTGACGCTGTTGTTGTTGCATAGCTTGCCAATCGTACCCATAATACGAATGATGGGGCATTGATGGGAACATTTGTTGGTTGTTGAGTCCATTGTATCTGAAATAAAACGAATAAACCCTTTGTAGAAAAAGCAAATTTTCAAGCGTGAATTTCAATCTATTAAAGACTTGGTCGAATTCGTTAGAATTAAAATTCAGTAAGTCTCAATCGTCAAATGATTTCCCGAAAATCATTTTTGAAATGGATTATTATGGAAAAAATATTGCTCCCCTCCCCATTCATATTTGGCAAGATAGTTGCCATTTTATGGCCTACAAAAACGATCCACATACGTTGGTGTGATTGAATCTGGGGGTGACGACCTAGCTGATCCTGTATTTGCAGACATGACGGCAGGCTTGACGTCAGAGTCTAAAGTTCCTAAAATTTTGTGGAGTAATAAAAATTTAGAGATGAGAAATTACCGTCTGTAGATGCAGTACTGATGGGAACAAAGGACTGAGTCCCTGGCCAAAAAGGATTCATTGATTGTTTACAGTACTGAGATTTATCCATCCCAGCACCCCCTGTCATCGCTGTCCATGGATTATTGAAAGCATTTAGTTGATGCATGGCGGCGGCTGTCGAGTTGATTCCGTTGGGTCCATGTCCAGTAGTCAATTTCCCCAGATCCTGGGTATTTCCGTGAGAATTCTGCATCGAGGCTCCAGAGTTCTCCATCGCAGCTGCTACGGCCACTGCCGAAAGTGGCTGATTGCTCGAATGCGAGCCATTCATCATATTCATGACTGAGATCATAGCATCGGTATATCTCGTTTACAAACCTTGAAGCTCACCGGGAAGCTCGAATCTCACTTTCGCAAAGCCAGTGGAAAACCAGCAAATTGCCTAAAAACGAATTGTTCATTTAATTTTCCCATTTTCACTTGGTTCATTACGGTAAAATGCGCGTGTGGGGAAAAATCGTGCAGAACAAGTCTATCTCAGAGATGGAAAATCTGTCAACTATGCATTGCTCAATTCGCTACAGTATCCCGACCACCTTGAACAGCCAATATTTTACAAGCTCGGGAAATTATCAATAAGTTTGCTTCTTACGAGAAAACGTATTTGTGAATTTATTGTAACATAAAGTTGAAAAATTCTGTCCTTTATAGACATTACTAGCTGAATCTGTTCGCGGCTCTAAAGGATGAGGCGGAAAGCTATAAAATTCAGTAAATAGCTCATCTCACGGTAGATATGATAATGCTGTGATTATCGTGACCACTCGCAGTTGACTTTATGTCTCGCTATGTTTTCTTAAGACAGTCGATTTCGTTTTATGAGATTGATTCTAGCTAGATATGATGCATAGATTTTCGCGAGCAATAATAGCGAGCTAATAAAGTGTTAAAATACGACAAGGTGATTCAGGAGCATAAAATGTTTTTAGTGCCAATC
The DNA here is from genome assembly GCA_009761265.1 of Halicephalobus sp. NKZ332. Lineage (NCBI taxonomy): Eukaryota > Metazoa > Nematoda > Chromadorea > Rhabditida > Panagrolaimidae > Halicephalobus > Halicephalobus sp. NKZ332. The sequence continues at coordinate 72,153 of VOSG01000012.1, read as the reverse complement.
ACGGAATTAATGACTACGGGGTCGACGTGGTTAATGATTCCACAACAAATAGCACATAAAAGTGTTAGAGGATCATAACAATTCGCCAACCATCAGTTTCACGCCATCAAAAGAGCAGCACCCAAACAAATACAAATCCTATATGGAAGGGACTCGGATTCTTTTGAGGACAGAAAGCAAACGGAACTCGACATCGACGATGAGACTGGTTCGAGAGTCAGTACTGCTGTCTCTGACGGAAGAAACACAAGCAACAGAACCAAAAAGTCGGCACATCGCTTCTCAAAGCGAGCACCGCGAATCGGGGGAGGGGTCTTTTTTCTGGTCTTCAGCCAATAAAAACACTCCATCCCGTGCGGCAGTAGCATCAACCAATGAGCAAATGAGTATTTCGAAGACGGTTTGATTCATACTTTTCGTTTTTTGTCGAGATCATTCCAATTTCAAAAATGGATCGAACTATTTTGCAATATCGCTAGCTTGAAAAATGTCAAAAAGCGAGCGTGCTCTTAATGTATTCAATTTTTTTTGCTCTTCCCTGATTTAGAATTCCTTCGAGTTTTCCAAATGAGTTAGCGAGCATCTCTTGGTATCGGAATTAACAGATACTTGTTGAGTTCAAGTTGACTGATCCAGGTTTGCCAATTTTGGAGGTGTTAGATACATCAATCATCAAATGAGAGAAACCGAATCGGCACACCTTTGCGCGGGGGAAAAGTTACAAAAGCCGAAACTTTTTTCCTTTGAGATCAGTTTCATTTCGGTAGTTAGATAATTCATCACCATAATTGACGCGATAAAAAATAAATCGGCGCGAAATATGATGCACTTCGAGGTCATCACTTGGCCGGATTTTCCTGCTTGGAAATCCTGATTTATACTTCTGAGTTAATCCGAGAGATCACATCATAGATCGATTACAACTAAAACTCCTGTCACTGAAAAAAGTTATTTATGGACTCGTTTACTTGGACGACTCAGTTTAGGAAGCAAATCTAGAGATATCGGAAGTTTACAATTCCTAGTCTTTTTCGGATTCCCTCTTATGGAGATTCCACACCTGGCCATTTGATCATGAACAAAGAGTTGCGAAAATTGAGCCAATTTCCTGTTACGTCGTAAATCTGGTGCTTTTTTGTTATCACAATCGGGTCTGCTTTCAACTTTTACAAGAAGGTGAAAGCCGCTGGAATTGATTGAACTTGCCGAATAAAGGTGTGATAAGCTCTCTGTTCCGTTTACTCATGCTTCTGCAAATAGTGTCCAAAATACACCCTTGTTAAAGCAATCCAGAATAACGGAAGGTCTGGCCGATGTTGACAGATGGTTCGAGGAGGAAAAATGTGCACGAAATAAGAAACTCATGGAATGCTTTTTTACCGAATTTCAACAAGGTACTGTATCGGATAAAAATAAAGTGAAACAAGGCTGCCAGACGCTCCCGGCAATTTTTTCCTTTGTGAGACCGACGGGTCTCAACGCTGGCTCGATTTTATGACAACTATAACATGGCAATCCGAAAGCCTCCGGCTTTTGATTTCGCCGCAAATAAACTTTTCTCCCAGGGAAGGTCGCGAGATTGTTTTCGTTCTTGATTCCCAAACAGTTTAGTGCCGTTATGGCCGGGCTCATTAACCAAATCAAGTTGTTACTGGCTACAATAAGATCCGATTCCGATGAATGAGACGAGTGTTGACGGCGGCAACTTCAAAGAGTTCTCGACGAAGGACTCGGGCTCGATAAGAAATCGACGCAATTCGGCTTATCAAATTAGCTTTAACAGCTCTTCTCCAACTGTACTTGAGCCACAACAATTTTACAGAATGACATTAATCAAGAAGTACATTTTATGTTTGAAAATAAACTTTATTTAGTGTGAAATAATAATAACACGTTTGAAAAATATGACTGATGATAAAAGCCAAGGAATCAATAATTTCTTCGAAATTGATTCATAAATTTTCCTTATTTTTTGACTCCTTGGTACTTTTGGTTCCAGGACCTTCGACGATGCGGAAAAATTTAAATTTCGGCAGTCACTTGTCTGTTTTGAATATTCACTATAGCTACCTTCTAGAGTGCTTGGCAACGAACGACAACTCATACATGTGAAAGATGATTTCTAAACTATCTTCCAAAAAGAAGCCTAGATTTCATAAAAAGCTTTTTTCCTAATCTATCTCTAAAAAATGTCTGATTCAGAAGAAAATGTGGTTGTTGCTGTTCGAGTCAGACCTTTCAATGATCGCGAAATCGATAGGAATGCCAAACTCATTATCGAAATGCCCGATGGCAAGTCGACCTCGATCAGGTAAATTCAAAAGTGGATTGATTACTTGTAAATTCCAATTTTTAGAGACCCGGACGCCCCCAATGAGGAGCCAAAATGGTTCACTTTTGATTACAGTTACTGGTCTCATGATGGATTCAAAACGGAAAAAAGCGGATATACAGGCCCCGCGAACTCGAATTATGCCGATCAGGTGAGATTTCGTGCTTTCTTTTACAACTACCCCTTATAGAGTCGAGTTAATGAATAGTTATTTCTAGAAAAAGGTCTTCGATGACCTTGGTCGCGGTGTACTCGACAATGCTTGGAAGGGTTATAACTGTTCACTTTTCGCCTACGGTCAGACAGGAAGTGGGAAAAGTTACTCGATAGTAGGCACAAAGAAAAACAAAGGTACAATTTTATTAGTATTCTTTATTAGTGTCTTTTTTAGGTATTATTCCACTTGTTTGCGAGGAACTTTTTAATAGAATCGAAAGCAATAAAGGAAGTACCGAATACCAAGTGACGATTTCGATGTTGGAAATTTACTGCGAGAGGGTCCGGGACCTTCTCAGCACAAAAGCCCCTCCAAAAGGTGGATTGAAAGTCCGAGAACACCCGAAGCAGGGGTTCTATGTCGAAGATCTAACTACAGTCCCAGTAAATTCATACAAGGAAATCGAGAAGAAAGTGAACGAAGGAACCAAGAACCGAACGATAGCTGCTACCAATATGAATGCAACTAGTAGTCGAGCTCATACAATCGTTAAAATCCAATTTGTACAGAAAATCCCGAAATCAGGAGGGGGGACTACAACTAAATCTTCGGAAGTTAATCTGGTCGATCTGGCCGGAAGTGAGCGTCAGAAGGACGCAGGTTCAGAAGGAGATCGATTGAAAGAAGGGATTGTCATCAATAAATCTTTATCGACTCTCGGACGTGTTATTAAAGCTCTCCATGAACAACAATCTGCTAAGAAGAAAACCAACATCCAGGTTTATAAACGCAGAAAACATTTTTATTAGTTTTCATTTTCAGGTTCCTTACAGAGATTCCGTTTTGACTTCCTTGTTGAAAAATGCCCTCGGAGGAAACAGTAAAACTATTATGGTAGCTAGTGTTTTTTGAATGCATAAATCTCATTTTTTTAGATTGCGGCAATTTCTCCTGCAGATATAAATTATGAAGAATCACTTTCGACACTTCGGTTCGCAGATAGAGTCAAATCGATCAAGACCAAAGCTGTCGTAAATGAGTCAGCAACAGAGAGGATGATCCGAGAATTGAAGGAAGAAAATACCCGATTACAAGATTTGATCAAAAGAAATGGAGGGACTGGTGGAAATAGCGAAGAAGTGGAGAATCTAAAACGTCAATTGGCTGAGAACGAAAAAGAAATGCAAAAACTTGAGCAAACTTGGCAACAAAGACTTGCAGAAGAAAAGAAAAAGCGGCCATCAGTCTCGGAGGATAAGTCAGAAGTCGAAAAGAAGAAGAAAGATGTCCCGTACTTGTGGAATCTGAACGAAGATCCTGCTTTGACCGATATGATTGTCCACTTTATCGAAAAAGGAAATAACATTGTTGGAAATGGTAACGTTACTCAGCCCCAGATTCTCCTGAAAGGAATAAGTATTCAACCAGAACACGCAATCATCCAGAACAGTGATGATAAAACCATCTACTTGATTCCCTCTTCTGGAGCTGAGATCCTCGTCAACGGTCAGCAGATAGCTCAGACTATTGAATTAGAACAAAATGATAGAATTCTCTTCGGTGGAAATCATCTCTATGTGTTCGGGAATCCGAAGAAGAAGGGAATCAAAACGAGTGAACAGATTACTTATGACTTGGCTCAGAGAGAAATAGCGAAGACTGTTGGAATTGCTTCTCTCGGAATGGGCAAGAGAAGTCCTGCTGACGTCATTCTAGAAGAAGATCTGATCAAACTCTTCCCGAATGTTCACAGAGCGAATTCCATGGCGAAGGAACTGAAAAAACCAGTCAAATTCGAAATCGTTCTACTCGCTCCCGAAACTAAGGGATTGACGGAAGGTATGACAGAGATCTACGTGAAAGTCCATAATACAGTGGACGGCACAACCTTCATGTGGGATAAAAACAGGTTCATGAATCGTTATTATGGAATGCAAGAAATGTATCAGAATTATGCTGACGGTGATACTGACTATAATCTACCTCCAGAAAGGGATCCTTTTTACGAACCCCCGGACAGCTCTATCATTCTCGGACATGCTACGATGTTCCTTCAAAGCCTTGCCTACATGGTGGAAGTCGATGAACAGATCCCGATCGTCGATTGGAACGGAGTCGATATTGCTCAACTCTCGGTTTCCCTAGTGCCTTGTTCCCCAGCTGGCAAAGAGATTCTCGGGGAGTACATAGAAAATCCGAACGAATTGACCAAGAAGAATCTGGGAATCAAAGTGAAAGTATTATCCGCCATGGGTCTTCCGAGGAGAGTCGACAAATCCTGGTGTAGTTATAAGTTCTTCAACGAAGATGAAGTCATAACGAACAAACAATCGGGATTCAACCCAACTTATGCCCATGAACAGATCTTTACTTATAGACCGGTGGGGAAGGAGTTCCTGACGTATCTACAACATGGAGTTCTGAATATTACGGTATGGGCATCCCAGAAAATCAGAAACAAGAAGTCTGCGAGTTCGACTGTAGGTTCCGTCACTTCTAGGATGACACGTCTGAAGACGAGCAGTTCAACAACGGATTTGTCTGAACAAACCCTGGTGAAAAAACCTTCCAAAAAGAAGTTGGTATTTTTTGAAAAAATATTAATTAAAGACTAATTTTTAGGAAAGTTAAGTCAACTAAGGATGAAAATGGAAAAACGACTCCGAAAATGAAGAAGAAAAGTATAAAATCAAAGAAACGTTCGGCTTCATCAAATCCTCCCAAATCATGATTTTTGTTGTAAATAATATATTAAGTTATAAAAATTGCAATAATGTTTTCATATAATTTTAAACTGTTCCCTGTGCAAAAAAATGAGATCCAAAACAATTTCACAATCGATCCCTGTTGGTTGAGTGTCTTCTTCGACAATTTTCCATGCATTTCTGATGAAGCTGAGCCACTCGGTTTTTCTTTTTTCATTATTTAACAATGTCCCGACCTCGAGACGGTTACTTAAATGGACATCTCTATTTGGCTTCTGAAGTCAATGCTGTCGAGATTGCGAATGTCGTCTCCGATTACCTGACTTCTGGATGCATTAATGACAGCGACAAAGAAGTGCAGTGCGATTTGATCACGGAAGATGAATTTTCCAAGTACGATCCGAGTAGGATGACCTACAGGGAGCGGATACGCTTCCATCTCAAGGAGTTCTGTGACAAAACCTCCAGCCATGGAATCCCCATGTTAGAGGAAGTTAAAAATACTTATTACAGGTAGATAGATATCATATTATTACCTTTAAAACTTTATTTTCCAGAATTGTATGGGTCGTGTTACTAGTCACCTGTGCAGGAATGTTTATTTTTCAAGCAATTAACGTCATTGAAAGATATCAGAGAATGGACAAAATCACCGATATCCAGTTAAAGTTCGAGACTGCTCCATTTCCTTCCATCACACTCTGTAATTTAAATCCATACAAGGATAGTTTATTAAGAGAAGTCGAAGCTGTGGAAAAAATTGTAATTTTATTGATATTTGTAAAAGTTGCTAATACAGAATGAGTTTAGCTAAACATTTTTGAAGATGTAATGACAAAAGCAGGGAAACATAACAGTGAAGAAGAAACTATTCGACGACTAGCAGCTATCGAAGAAAGAAAACACCTCTCGAACATGGGGGTCAGATTCAAGAGACAATCTGAAGCAAAAGCCTCCTTTGAACCTGCTTATTCCGACTGTAGCTGCGAAGGTGATCAAAGTAGCATGGAATGTGCTACCGATGTAACGAAAAAACCCGATGATGAAGAGAAAGCTTGTCTATGTGCTTTCGACCGAGAAAGTGGTGATGCATGGCCTTGCTACCCCAAGAAAAACTGGGAGGAAAAGACCTGTGGATTCTGTGACGACCATAGTTACTGTACTTTGCAAGCTAAGGAAGGGATTCCGAATATGGATGTTCCCTGTCTTTGTCAATCGGTAAATCCCTTCTGTGTCGTTTATGTCAAGGATAATGTCATTTTGAAACTGTGGGAATATTACGGATCGAGTGCTTTCAACGAAGATATGGTTACCGAAGCTCTTGGATTTGCTGTAGGGAACTTTTAAAACCAGAACTAGTAAAGTAGGTAATGTACATTTTAGAATATGAGCGACGAAGTAGCAATCGTGACCAAGGCGAAAGAGAACATTATTTTTGCAATGGCGGAATTATCCGAGAGACAGAGAATGGCTCTTTCGATTCAGAAACTACAGCTAATTTTGAAATGCTCTTTTAATGGAATAGCCTGTGAAATCGAAAAGGATTTCAAACCCGTATCTGATCCTACTTTCGGGAATTGTTTCACTTTCAATCACAACCGGAGTACGGTGCTGAGCAGTATCCGTGCAGGACCTATGTATGGTCTACGAATGCTGGTAGGGCCATTCGATATATGAAGATAAAAGATCATTTTTAGGTTTATGTTAATGTCACCGAATATCTTCCTACAACAGAAGCCGTAGGAGTTCGGATAACTATTCACGACAAGGATGATTATCCTTTTCCGGTAACATAAAATTAGTAGAAATAATAGAATTAATGAAATTGTGGAAATAATAGGATGAGTTCCTTAAAAATTAATTATGATACAGTTCTGACAATACCGAGAATTTTAGATAAGGAGATTTTCGAAAGATTTGAAACTAAAAATAATACAATATTCCTTAAAATTATACAATAATAATTCGTAACTATATAGACTATAATGAAATCGAAAATGAAAAACAGAGTATTAACCTGATGAGCAATCTATTATATCATACCAATATATTTTAAGTAGTCTTACAAAAACAAATAAATAAATAAGTAGGTAGGAAGACAGATGTAGTTATCCTAACTAATCAAAAGAGGAAATATGGCTTTATTCAGGATACTTTCGGATACAGTGCCCCTACTGGTTACATTTCATCGTTCGGAATGAGAATGTCGAAGATGTCCCGTCTTCCCGCCCCTTATGGAGACTGCGTTCAAGACGGATTAACAAACAATTATATTTATGAAGGGTACAGATATTCTACTGAGGTAAATTACTTCTTTTTCAATTTTTACCCATTAGTTCTCAGGGCTGCTACCGATCATGTTTCCAAAATCTAGTCGTCCAGGAATGTGGCTGTGGAGATCCTCGATTCCCCGTCATCAACGCCAGTCATTGTCAGGTGTTCAATCCTGCAGCTCGGAGATGCTTGGAAGAAAGAACCAACACCTTGGGAAGTGGTCATGGAAGCTTCCGATGTCGATGTCAACAACCGTGTGACCAGTCTGTGTATACGGTATCCTACTCTGCTGCCATTTGGCCCAGTCAGTCGTTGAACATTTCCATCGGGAACTGCAGCTCCGGTCCGGAAAGTTGTAACGAGCATTACATGTAAGGTTAATATTCTGATGTTATGTTTATGGAAATTCTTACAGGGAAAATGGAGCCATGATTGAGGTTTTTTATGAAGCTCTGAATTACGAAATGTTCAGGGAAGCGGAAGCCTATGGAGTCGTCAAGATGCTTGCGGATTTTGGAGGTCAACTTGGCCTTTGGTCCGGAATCAGCATCATCACAATTTCCGAATTTATTTGTCTCTTTTGTGAAATTGTTTACATGATATTTAATCACCATTACATGCTTTATAAGAGGAGAAAATACGAAGAAGAGCAGGCTCAATAACGGCCGGGATGTCCATGTTCTACAAATTAATCTAGGGCTTGATTAAATTGTGGTCATGGTGCAAGTAAAAGCCACGCCTGCTAATCTTGACAATTGGAACAAAAAGCAATTTACTAAAATAAAACAATTTACTGAAATTTTTCGATTTACTTGTCCTTTAGATGGATTCAGACAAAGTTCCTTTTTCTACGGATTCCTCCACGAAACAAGACCTCCAGAACAGAGATTTATTGACTACTTCTAGTTGTACTAATAATATTCCTGCTTCCTCAATGGTTCATCAACCGTTTGGATTGTTTTTTCCTCAACAAACCCTTCACATGATTTGGCCCGGAAATCGACCTGTTTTCTCCGAATGCGAACTGAAGGAAAAAAGAATCGGACATTCCTATCAAAGCAGAGCTCCACCGAGACACAAAAAACCGAGGACTTCTTTCACTAAGAACCAGATTACTTTGTTGGAGAATATTTTCTTGGAGCAGAAATATCTGGCTTCATCCGAAAGAGCTGTCCTCGCGAATCGTCTGAACATGAGTGATGCACAGGTCAAGACGTGGTTCCAGAATCGGAGAACAAAGTGGCGGTAACTTTATTTTGAAAAATTTGGCAATTTCGAAATATCATTTCAGAAGACAAGAAGCCGAGGAAAGAGAACACATTGCAAGAACGGCGACGAAATTTATAAAAACGCTCAGTAATCAATTTTTGTCCGATACCTGATTCTCTATATCACTCACTAGAATCAGTTGATTTTCTACATCCCTCATTGAAGCCAGTTGTATGGAAATATTTGAGCATTAAGCATCTGAAACTGTGTGTTCTTTGGAGTTTGGAAAGATAAAAACGAACTTGGGCCGGAATCGAGAACTGTGTTGTCAGCTGTAGACTTCTATCTTGGTCGATTCGTTTGCATTTGTATCGTCTATTTTGGAACCAAATTTTTATCTGTGTTGGAGTCAAGCCCAAACTCTCAGCAAGGGCCTCTCTTTCCATCGCACTGACGTATTTCTGCTTTTGGAATTGTTCTTCTAGTTTAGCCACCTAAATGTTGTTTTATCATAGAGAAAACCTAGGGGACTTACCTGATCTTGAGAAAAAAGAACACGGGGCTTTCTTCGATTCTGCTGAGTTCGAAGTTGGATTTGACTGGGTTCGGAATGGATATCTTGATCCTTTTCGAGGGGATTTTTTAACTCTTCCGAGTCTTCTGAAAAAAAATATAAGTATTTCCCTCATAAAAAATAAAAATACCGCTCTTGGAACTTTTATGGTTCATTGAAAGATGTCCCCCGGCATACTGTAGAGTAGAGAGTGAGGACATAAAGTCGATGGGAGATTGGCACCCAACGAAACTCGCTCCATTTTTGTAATTCTCCAGGACGAATGAAGGTGAAAAGTTGGTTACAGTAGGAGAGAATTCAACTTCCTTTTTCTGACTCATTCTAATCTGCCCGAACTCAATCTGACCGGAAGATGGCTTGACACCCAGCTAAAGTGCCTCATTTTCTCTCCGCTATTGTATCCTTATATTCTCAAATGTCTTGTTTGCAGACATCGGCACCACTCTTCTTCATGGCTTCCTCTCGGAGAAAAAATCTGCAATCCGTCTCATCGAGAAGAAGTCTCATGTGAACTTCATTAACTCGAAAAGCGAAAGCGTGAGAGAAAGTTCTTAAACTGTATCAGCTTACTTAATTGATGGAAATTGTGCGTTGAAAACTTGGTATGGAAAATAAAGTCGAAAACAATCGGTAGATCGTTGCGCAAAAAGAACCACTTATCTCGAATGCCGCTTTTCCTTTGTTGTATAATGAAGTGGTAAACATTAACTGATCCCCCTCGTGAGCTCGAAAGAAAAATTATTCTTTGAACTTTGTATCACTTTTTGTTCAAATAAGTAATCAGCTGCTAGACGAGTATACAACATCAAAGATGGTTTGCAAATAAATTTTGATTGATTAATGACTGAATAGGTCAATCGCCAGGGGCGGCACATAAGAGATAACTGGTCATTGTCACGTCTGGAAGTAGAGTTATCAAAAAGAAAATTCTCTCAGGAAACACTAGAGCAGAGAGGGTGGGTCATCCTTCTGCTTTTTAATCGGAGCGACAGAGCAAACTTTATCACTGATAAAGACTTGTTTTGGTCGGTTCTTCGTTCGGTCAGTTTGAATCGGAAAACGTGGTTTTTCCTGTTTACGAGAATTGATTAATTTCGATCATTACCTTATAGTTGAATAATAGTATTCCAGGTTTTTCCAAAATGTTGTCACTCTATCGTCACAGCCTCCGTTCCGCGACTACAATCGCCAGGATCCATTCTAGAAGGACCCTAGCGAGCTGTATCGTGTCTCCAGGAGGAGCTCCGATCACAATGACGGAGACTGTCCCTTCGATCACTCCAGCAAATGTGGGTCTCAGTGCTGTTCGTGACCCAAATGGAAACATCGACACTTCATCTCTTCGCCATCATCATCTGACTTTGAACAGGAGAGAAGACTTGAAAAAAGCACAGAGAATCGTGGTGAAGCTCGGAAGTGCTGTCATCACCAGGGACGATGAATGTGGTTTGGCTCTCGGGAGATTGGCTTCTATCGTTGAACAGGTATCCGAACTGCAACAGAGTGGTCGTCAGATGCTCATTGTCTCTTCTGGAGCTGTGGCTTTCGGAAGACAGAAATTGAGACAGGAATTGGTCATGTCTATGTCGATGAGACAGACCCTCAGAGGACCCGCAGGGATGCAGACGGACAAGAGAGCCTGTGCTGCTTCTGGGATGCCGGGATTGATGAGTCTTTACGAACAACTCTTCCAGCAATATGGGATTACTGTTGCTCAGGTCCTGCTGACCAAGCCAGATATCGATGATCCTCAAAGAAGAAAAAATCTTCAAGCCACCATCGAATCCCTCCTCCATCTGAATATCATCCCAATCGTGAATGCTAATGATGCAGTTGCTCCAGATCCGAAACTTAACATGCACATCAGCGACAACGACTCTCTAGCTGCTCGACTGAGTTCCGAAATCGCAGCTGACTTGATGATCATCTTGTCTAATGTCAACGGAGTCTACACAGGACCCCCTGACATGGAGGGTTCTCGTTTGCTACACGCTTACTGTCCCTCCGAGTCTTCTTCGGTTGTTTTCGGAGCAAATTCTAAATTTGGAACAGGAGGAATGGAGTCCAAAGTATCTGCTTGTGTCCGGGCTCTAGAAGATGGAGTCGCGACTGTGATAACGAATGGAATGGCTCATAACGCCATCACGTCTGTAGTCTATGGAAAGAAAATCGGGACCATGTTTTGCAATACGACCCGTTACGAAGGACCGCCAGCTGAAGAAGTTGCAGTAAAAGGTTCGTCGATCTGACACGTAAACTTCACGTGGATTAATTGTGACTGTTTTTTCAGCGAAGGAAAGTGGACGAATCTTACAGTCGTTATCAAACGAAGAAAGAGCTCACATAGTTAGACACACTGCGGATTTGCTCCTTGCCCGAGAGAATGATATTATGGAGGCAAACCGTCTGGACTTGCATAACTCTAAAGCAGCAGACCTTGAACCAGCATTGCTTAACCGTCTCAAATTGACGAAGCAAAAACTTCTGGATTTACATGCTGGATTGAATATGATTGCAGACTCTGCTTCCTCTTTGATTGGAAAAGTTCTTCGAAGAACTGAACTTTCGGAAAACCTTGTTTTAGAACAAACTACTGTTCCTATCGGGACTTTGTTGGTTATTTTCGAGAGTCGTCCGGATTGTCTTCCTCAAGTCGCTGGACTCTCCATTGCTTCTGGAAATTCCTTACTCCTTAAAGGAGGAAAAGAAGCAGAAGAAAGTAACAAGATGCTCCATGGAATTGTTCAAGAAGCTCTCGGAACTCACGGATTCGAACTCCGAGATGCCGTCACATTGGTTCGCTCGAGAGAAGACGTCAGTGAACTTCTTCAGCTTAGAGGTGATTTCGTAATGGATTGGAAATTTATATTAAATCAATTTCAGAGTTCATTGATCTCGTAATTCCTAGAGGATCTTCGGAACTGGTTCGAAAGATGCAAGAGCAAAGCAAAGGAATTCCTGTTCTCGGTCATGCTGAAGGAATTTGTCATGTCTACATCGACAGCGAAATAGATGAACAAATGGCTTTGAACATCGTCAGGGATTCCAAATGTGACTATCCTGCAGCTTGTAATTCTGTTGAAACAATCCTTGTCCATAGGGATCACCTGAATACCAAGTTCTTCGACCAACTCTGTGGAATGTTGAAACAGGAAGGAGTGAAACTCCACGCCGGACCCAAGCTCCAGAGTTTGTTGAAGTTTGGTCCTCCCGCTGCAGAATCCCTCAAGTTCGAATATGGAAGGCTGGAATGCACACTGGAAGTTGTCGACAACGTCGATGAAGCCATCACCCACACCATCCGTTATGGAAGCAGCCATACTGAATCTATCGTCACTACTAATGGTGAAAATCTGTTCAAATTTATCAAAATAACTTTTTCTTACAGACAAAACTGCTGAACATTTCTTACAACAAATCGATAGTGCCTGTGCTTTCCACAACGCTTCTACTCGCTTCGCCGACGGATATCGTTTCGGATTGGGAGCTGAAGTCGGTATCAGTACCGGAAGAATCCACGCTCGAGGACCTGTAGGAGTCGAGGGTCTCCTCACAACGAAGTGGATCCTCAGAGGAACCGGGCAAACCGCCGAGATGTTCAAGTCCGGAGGTCTCCACTACACCCATCGAACTCTCGATATCAACAAGGAAATCGCTGAATTGCCCCGAATCCAATCCATCGCAGCGACTGCGTAACGAGCTTCATCATATTAACATAAACAATTATCAAATACAATAAATTTTACCGGAATGTTTGATCAAGACATGGTGTAAGGGCAAGTGGTAAACTCGAAAGAAAGTAATAATTACGTAAGAATTAAAGTATATCAACATTTGAGTTCTTCGCGTTAAATTTAGCAGCAAGATCCTTGACATTCACCGTATTTGATATCGGTTCATTAACTACCGGTGGTTTTGTTGGAACTTTAGGCTTTGGCTTAATAACTGGCTTGGGAGCAACAGGTGGAGGTTTTGCTTGAGGGGACGTAGAAACGTTACGATGAGGGGGTACTGGTGGTGGAGCACTGTAATTCTCTTCAGAAGAGCTAGAATCTCCATTTCTATTTTCTGGATTTAAAGCTTTAATCTCAGGTTTAAAAGCATATGGAGGATTATTCTTGTGGTCAGAACGGTTGAGCTTGATCGGGACAATAGGAGGACTTGGGAAATTCGGATTAGAATCAGCAACAGGTGAGGATGAAGAGATATTCATGGCATGAGGGTACAAAACACGTCCTTTTCCAACTCGAATCTCAGGTGTGGGATCTCCCCAAATAGCATTAATATCTTCATTCGGATTCGGACGTCGAGGACCTCCTGGGGGTGGAGGAGCTCTCCGAACAGGGACTCGGATAGCATGGATATGGAAAGTGTCTCGAGTCCATATCCACATCTTGCTGTGGAGGAATTTCTTCGTTCTTTTATGATAGACGTAAGACGCGATTAGAAAGATTACAGTGAGAAAACCAAGTAGAAAGAGCAAATAGGGAACAGCATTGAATGCTTTGTCTGTAGCTGGACCACTGTTAATACTTCCACCGTATCCAGGAATGTCACAGGCCACACCACCGTAACCTGGTTCACAGTGACAATTACCAACGTTGTTACATACTCCTTTCCCAGAACAATCTTTCGGACTGCATTCAGTCACAAATTCAGTGATAGTTGAGAGCTTAGTGCATTTCTGTTCGATACAAACACGACCAGTACCACAGTGAGCCCCATCTCTAACGAGTGTAATATCCTTCTGAGTAGCTCCGAACATGTAAGTTGTTTCGATTGAATAACATTTAGCTGCAGTACCTACTGACGTCTGGGTGGTATGAGAGAAGTACCGAACAGATGAAGGATCCCCAATGGTGACGTTTGGTCTATCAGTATTAGGATCACAGAAAACCTTTCCACACCGTGTATTCTCTGCTTCACATTTAATAGGTTCTGTAGTAACTAATTTCGTCCCACAGTTCCAGCCCTTAACTCCCGCGGCATTGAGTCCATGACAGATGTCTTCAGAAGCATGAGCCTGAGGACCCCAAATTTCCTTGCATTGGTCTGTACGGTCACCACAAACCCCATCGTAACAATGATCAAATTCACGACCTGGACAAACGAGTCCATTTTGAAGAAAGAAGTCAGGTGGACATTCACCGGTTTCACCATCACAATATTCAGGAAGATCACAGATCCCGATAGCTTTGCGACATTCTGTAGCTTTTACCATTGGTTTACAAGTAGCAGCATCACAGCAATCTCCAGAAGCACAAATAGCGTCTTTAGTAAGTCTACATTTGTCAGGAATACAACATTTGTTTGGGCAAGTAGTAGTATTTCCACAATCACATTCTTCTCCTTCTTCGACGATCCCATTACCACATTTGGCCCCACCGAAGACTGATTTGGGGACATTGAAGAGACATTGGTCCATTCGACGACGAAAACCGTTAGCAAGAGCTTTCAAACTACACGTAGAGAAAGTAGTAATATTAGTATATCCACCGTTTGAAGCAGCCATAATACAAACCGGTTCATTACATTCACATTTACTGAATTCATCCGCTTGCAGATCATGATCATTTTCCGAAGTTACGTTGTGATCATGGTCCATACCCAGACTGTGGCCCATTTCATGAGCTACTGTAGAGCCAACTGAAGCTGCACTATCAGAATGATCACTGATGACCCCAACAGAGTAGTCGCGGGTACAAATCGTACCTTTGTAAGCTTTTCCAATAACATTATCGTCGAATGTTGTTTTCCTAAAGACCAACAATTTTAAGTAATTTGGAACTATGTTACTCACGTGATAAATTGAGCATGATCGTAAGTATGAGTTACATAAATTTGATTAGAAAAGTCAGAAAATGATTTGAGAGTTTCATTCGACTTTTTACTGACGGCAAACAAGTCGTTCGGACCTTCCCAAACACCAGCCCAAGTCAGAACAACTCTGATCTTCAAAGGAGAATAAATGGAATCCACAAAATTCGCAATTGAATGGAGACGGTCCATAACGAGAGTTTTGTTCGAATGATACTCGCTGTACATCGACGTATCTGCTAGAAAGACGAGTTCGATGTATCTCCTTCTCCCATCGAGAAAGTCCTTGTAATACAAGGGAACCTCCGACGAAGCCAAACGTTTACTTCTGGAATGATGTTCCCAAGAACATCCATCGAAACCTTGGGGAACGAGAACGAACGATTTAGTTATTGGATCTGGTTTCAGAATAAAAGATAATCCATTGATTTTTAAAAGTCCCGTAATACCATCTTCGGAACAAGTGGAAATGGCACTGACTCCGAATTCTCCATCAGTAACAAAATGACAGAAACTGATACCACTTGTTGACTCTTTGAGCAATTCCTCCGATCCAATTAATGAACTTAAATAATTACTGTAATTTCGCAATTTAATGATCAAAACTTACTAATTCGGATAAAAAACAAATTTCTGAGAATCAGAATCACCACGAGCGACAATCTGAAGTACTTTGGCTCCACGCGACAAATCTACCAATGAATTTGTCGAGAGTTCTTTACCATCCAAGTCAGTAAGAACAACCGGACAACGAGCCATCCCGGCCCTAAAATTAAAAGTCATCTATAAAGAACATGAAGAAAAAAACAAGTAATTCTGGAATCGAACCATTGTAACTTCTTTTAACATAAAAATAGATATGTATGATTGATCAAATCTGATAATAAATACACACTACAATATTAGTCGGCGTCCGTTTAAGGCAAGGCGGCGGTGAACGAATGCAAGAAAATCCTTACAAAGTATAAAAACAAAAATAAAAAGTATCACAACCAATACAATAATAACCAGGTATTGGCTATCACACCATTTGATTCGTAGACGCCATATTGTAGAATTTCATCTGCTTATCCATTTCGTCTTTGAAACGCTTCTCGAGTTCTACTTTCCTGGCTGGACGAGTAGCCCGAGCTTCTTGGAGCAGTTGCTGGAACTGTTGTTCGCATTCGGAGAGCATCTGTTGCTCGTTCTCACAGAGCATCGATCGTTTTTCGTTCTAAATACAGTAATTAATTCTCATAAAGCTATGTAAAAACTTACATGGATCTGCTCCAATTCCTTGACCATTCGTTGGTTTTCTTCTATCAAAACATCCATTCGTTTCTTACATTTCAGTTCGTACTCCTGGATAGCAGCTTTCACTCGTTCTTTCTCGTTCTCTTCGAACGACTGAGTGAACTGGTCCCATTTCTCAGGAACATGCTGAAAAGAGTTCACTTTAGTCACTTCATTTCCTTATAAAGATAAATACTCAAAGTGGAATCCAGAATAAGTTATATATCTTGTAACAATCTATATTCTTCCTTGATAATGCGCTCAATTATGAACCTAAAATAATTCCGCATCCCCGATTGAAGGATACTCCTTTTTCTTATGTTTTGTTATTGAAAAAATACAACATTTAAATTCCCTGATCAGTACTGTATTTGCGAAATTAAATTTAAAAATGTGCGGATCCCGAATAGAGGATTTGAACCTATCGCTCGAGAGTTCTCAGTCAAGCGTACTCTCAACTGAACCATAACTAAAACCTAAACGGATTTATTTCCTCCCTATACCGTTCTGTTTCGCTTAGTAAATATCCTATTTCATAATCAGTTTAGCCGAAAAGTCTATTCGGAACCCATATTAAGCAGCTACAAGACAATACGACCGTTTCAAAAGACCACTTCTAATGTCTTCCCGTGTTAGTTGAAAAGGATCAAATTGAAAGATGAAGAAATCGGTCTTGTCATTTCCTCTACTTTATGTTAGAACGGCCCACAAAAAAGAATTCGTCATAAATATCAAAGTACAATCGAAATTTCCAGCACATCTCTATAAAGCCGATTCGAATTTTCCCAACATTTTTTTGGGAAAGTCTGGGAAATTATATAAATGGAATACGAAAATTGTTAATCATCCCAGAAAAAACCACAACCTCTGTGAATTACCAATTTTCACCTTATCTATGGCCAAGTTCCACCCAAGGTTAGTCAGATCGAATAAAAACTTACTTGGAAGTCAATATGAAGAGATTCCTTAAACATCCGAATCCTAGCTTTACTTTCAGCACGTAGACTTTTAGGAAGATTCTTCCGATTTGTCGATAAATCTCTCATCAACCGATCTTCCTCTTCATGGATATGACGACGAACAAATTCTTGTTCCTTCTGATGCCGTGCTATCATCTGTGATCTCTGCAGCAAGTACAATTCCTAAAAATAAATAATCAATTGAAGAACTCAAAACACAATATTCTCCAAAGACCCTAATTCTAAATTAATGGAAAAAACAAACCTTTAGTTGTTGAGTATTCAGAGTATGTCGATCAGCGAGTTGACGCTCTTCCAATTCCCAAAGAGCTGACATCATACTTTGCTCCAGTTTATGCTTATGTTCCAAGAAAGATCTCTCTGTACCAGCTACTCTTTCTCTGTGATTAGCACGAAGTTGATCCAAAAACATCTCATGTTCCCTGTCCAGTTTCTCCAAGAACTGCATCTCTCGTTCCATCTGATTTTTGTCCAAAACATCTTTCCGGAACCTATATGCATCTTTCCTCTGAACTTTAGGTAACATGTCAACTTCCTGTTTAAGGATCTTCTGTTCCCGAGCAATTTGATCCTTGAAAACTCTGATCTGTCGCTCTTGATCGTTCTTCAACTTCTTCGCCAACTGTTTCAACTCCTCTTCCTGGACTTTCTCGATATCCTCAATCTTCTTCTTTTGTGTCTTTGAAATCATGTCAATATCACTTTGATAAGATTTCTCCAGGTTCTAAAAACCATTAAATACTCTAAGAAATGAAATAAAAACAACATACCGCTTTCTCTTGCATAAAAATCTTTTCTTGTTGCTCTTGTAAAGCTCCAGATTTTTTCTCATGCCCATTCCTTTGCCGAGCCTCTTCCCTCTGCATCCGGATATATTCTCTTTCTTGTTCTCTTCTCAATTCATAATTCTGTTTCGCTTCCAAAACGTGAGTCGTTGTTGAAGTCACTTGAACCCCATCAACAGTAAAAGTCCTCGTTTTTTTCGTAGCTGTTTGTCGACTCGGTGTTCTTCTCACTAATGGTTCCTTCTTCGGCTCAGTATTCTCCTTTTCCAGATTCGGTTTCTTCGTGATAGGAACATTCCGTTGGAACTTAGATTTCGGAGTAGATTCTACGGGATGAACTTGAGAAGTAGCTTTCGGAGTTGCATCATAATCAACTGGAGGTTCTGGAGGAGGAGCATCGCTCTCAACAGGACGTTTTACATTTTCATCACCAAAGTAATTAAATGGTTGATTGGAAACAACTTTCGTATAACTATTCTCAGCCGCAGGTGGTCGAGGGGGCAATACTGCAGCACTAGGTTTAATAGCCGATGATTTCTGCTCAGTTGGTTTTTCTCGTATCGGAACTTCCGGATGACTCATCTGATCATTTTGATTACCTTCGCCAGACGTCAGTTTCGAAGACAAAGTAGCCGCAATTGCTGACACATGATTATGTTGTTCACCGAATATAGCAGCATCTTCTTTCTTTCTCTGGGCTTTAATACGTTTCGCTTCCTCTCTAGCATGATCGGCCAACTGAAAACAAATATCAAATTTTCTCCTTCTAAAAATAAAAAGTAGAAACACACCTGTTCCCTTTGGGCCAGTTCACGGTTCTTCTTTACCAGTCCAGATGGTATTTCAGCAGCAACAGAGACCTTTACAGAGTCTGTCGAACCCTGACTATGGTAATTCTTCGATGAAACCGCAGCAGGAGATTCTTCGTCATCAACATTAACTTGAAGGGTAACTGGCTGATTATTTTTAGAAGGGCTGGAGACTTTAGATCCTTGAGAAATATCCGAATCCGTTGACGTAACCCGAGATCGTTCACTTTTTGGTGAGAGAGAATTTGGATCTGAGGAATACATTCTGGTGATATCCTTGATACTGTGAGTCGGAGTCCCGCACCTGATGACAGTGCGTTCTTCTTCCGTAACTGATACATTTTCACTTTCAAACTTAATCTTAGACTGAGTAAATGATTCTGAAGAACCATGGAGATCTTTAGGATTCGAATCCAAACGCGGTCTCGACAGTTTATTGGGAGAACGACGAGGAGAAGATACCGAAGCCTCAGATGAAGGTCGACTTTCCGCTGAACTATGACGATAGTTTTCATCCAGAACGTCATTCAAGTCGTCCAGTATCTCCATAGCTTCTTGTCCAGATGGACTCATATGTCCGCTTGGATCTTTCTTCTCTTCCTCGATCGGAGCAACATCAACTGTCACAAACTTCATATCAGGCTTAGGTTCAACAGGAGGAGCAGGAGCAGCTCTTTTCTTCTTCGATTGAAGAGAAACATTTTGTTGAACTGTTGGAGTTCTTTCATGATCAAGAAATTCTGTCTGGCCATTTCCGTTGATTTCCGCATTTGATTTGGAATGGTCAGATTCAATAGAGGCATTCATGTTAGGTCGATTACTGAAATTACTTTAAATGTGTTATTTTTTTCGGATTTAAGAAACTAAATCGTTGTGAATTCTAACATATGGCTAGAAATTGATTTCATATATCCTTATCTATTTACGGATCTGAAGTCAGAAGCTCCCCAAAATCGATAAAGACTAAAGTATTTTCGAAAACCTGTTACAAACCTTGAATCATCATGTCGTGACCAGATACTGGTGCTGTCAGAACTACAAACACTGTTAGCACATGAACCATTGTTATCAAATACTGGTTCTTCGGAAAAGTCGGCAGACATTTCGAGGAGGAGAATCATGATGGGCTTTTTGTCGACAGCGTTTATAATGAAAGGGTGCTGGAAATAACGTTTTCGCAAATTCACAAAATAAATAACTCACGCTTAGCAGATCTGAGGCAGAACATCGTTCGTCGGGATTAATAACAAGACATCTGGTGATGAAATCCCGGAAAGCCGCAGAATAGCCATTAGGGCGATCTAATGTGGGTGGCTTCGAGCTTCTCAAAATCTTCAACCTCACTCTCTCAGCGGACATTTCATGATATGGCGGTTCTTTTTGAGCTAATTGGATACACGTGATGCCCAGAGACCAGATATCTGACTTGCAGTTATAAAGCAGATTAGTCATTGTCTCACACCGAATAACTTCCGGAGACATCCAATGCGGAGTGCCGATAAACGTGTTACTTCCTTCATCCGGCCCATTCAACATACAGGAAACACCGAAATCAGCGATTTTGATAACTCCGTCGCCCGTAATTAAGAGATTTCCAGCTTTCAAATCTCGGTGGATAACGAATTTGGAATGTAGAAAACTCAATCCAGTACAAACTTGTCTTAATATGCTTGCTATCTGATGTTCAGTTAAAGCTTTCTCCAACTCAATCATGATCTGGTCCACCGCACCACCCTCGCAATATTCCAACATCACGGATAGACAGTTGTCGTAGAAATAGGCGGAAAGAATCTCGACGACATTCTCGTGTTTACAAGCAAGCAATATTTCCACCTCAATGGCCAGATCTTCCACATCTTCTCCTTCTTGTACCTCTGTGCACTGGAAAAAATAAAGTTTTCATATATGAAATTCGTTGAAGAACAGTCCGAAATGAACTCACCTTGAAAGCCGCTAATTGCTGAGGGTCAGTCTTTCTGGAGACCTTCTTTACTGCACCGAAAGAACCTTCTCCAATGTCCTCCAAGATGTTCCAGTGTCGTTTGGGATCTACGTCAACTTCGATGAATGAAGGCAATCTCTGTTTTTTGGCAGCAAAAAGCTTCCGAAATCGCCCGACTAGAGTTGCCATCTCAGCAAACCCCTAACATGTAGATCTAAAATTGTTTTGATTAAAAGGATCAATGATTCATTCGTAGCACATCACGACAAACGAAGAAAAGGCGATTGATGAATCGATCAAACAGTCGCCAGCTGATTCGCAAACTGCGGTTTCGCGTCGGAGGGAGCGAGAGCAGTTTTCTTCCGACGCGATCGAGTGGACTCCTACTGATTCGCAAACTGCGGTCCTCACTAAGAGGTTTTTTCTTGCACTCGCGCGAACGGTTGCTATGGATATTTTTGTATTTCCCCTTCATCCTTTTGTATTTTCCTTTCATCGAGTTTTAGTTTGATCACTCATTGTTTTGTGTCTATCGAAGTGTACTCAAGTATCGAATTTACGAATTTCGTCTTACTTTTTTTCCCGATTATTTGTACAGGCTTTTTAGATCATGCAGGTCGAGTCCATGAATTCGGGAACTTTGAGTTACCAAGAACTCCTCCGACAGTACCACAATGTCACTAATAAGTTAGAGGAACATCGGGAGTACAACGCTATGATGAGGGAAATGTATATAGAACTTCTGAAAGATCACCAAAAAGCAGTGAATTTGCTAAATAAAATCGGAGTTACTACAGAGGAAAAAGAACCTCAGGAACCCCCGATTATGAAACCTTGTGCTTTCATTGTCGGAAACGGCTTCAACAAAGGTCGTCTGGCTCACGTTCAAGCTCAGGTTTTTTGCTCTTAATTTCAACTTTGATTGGTTTTGTTTAGAAAAGAATTGTTCTGATGGAGAGATCCCAGAGTCGAGTGAACAGGATTAGAGAGGCTTCCAGACGTCGAGCAGTCGTGTCTCTGGCTCTGAAAGAATTCGCCATGAACAGTATATCTGGATATGACGAGATGATCTACGATCTCTCCCAATTCTCTGAGCTCATGGCTGCAATGAACAGCATCGAGGCTTTTCCCATGCAAGAAATTCGTCGAGATACCTATCGGTGTGGTTTTATATTCTTTCTGTAGTATATATATGTTGTTTTCAGTCGTCTGATCAACTTCGGTGTGTTCCAACGTGAGCAACATGAGCAAAAAATGCGTGAAGCTAAGGCCCTTCGTGCTCTATTAAATGAATGTGCTACTGAACAGGCTCGCCGGAGGTTGTTGGCTCTCAACCGTTACTCCAAACCCATAAAAGTTGATAAATTTCGTCGTCAAATCTAATGGAATTCATGTCTGTACATATTTGATCTCATATCTCCATTATTATATGATCTCACTTAGTCCCCTTCTCCTGCCACATTTTACTGGTATAAAATTCGTGCTCATTCAGTTCTCATTACATTAAATGGTAGATTGCCATCTGATATTTCGTCGAAGAGTTCAACAAGAGTAGTGGGGTTATGCTACTCCTTTCAAACCTTTAGTTTTATATAAAAACCACATCTATCTTAGACTTCAGCTCGATATTGTTTTTCGAAAAGAAAAAGCAAAAAGAGAAATCATGTTTATTTCTAAAACTAAAAGGTAAATCGGACTCGAAATTATATCTAAGACTGATTTTAGTAAAAGAGTCCAGACGACTTTTGTGTTCAATGGTGAAGAAAAGTTCCTGCCAGTCGTTTATAATCGTAACTACAATTTGATAAAAATGTTCATGCAGACATTAATTTTTTATCTTCATAGGGAAAAAAAGACTTGAATGAGGAAACGTGGAGTCTTTTAGAAGTTCCAACTCGCATGCAATTTCTAAATCGGATAAATTTGGAACGCGTTTCTTTCGGAAGATTTGCATATTTTGAATTTTTAATACTATAAATAGTCAACACCCCACATTGACGTGTTTCGATAGTTCCTACATAATATAAAACAAAATCCAATTTATCAATATTAAGGGACTTTTCAGATGTCGGGCCGCCTGATTTATCTCATCCGTCACGGCGAGCGAATCGACAACGTTTCCCATAACTGGCAGAAAAAATCCGAGTACAAATCTTTCAAATACGACAATTCCCCACTTTCCGATCGTGGAAAAGTCCAAGGAAAAGAGCTGGCAAAATGGTTTGCCGACAAAGAAGTTTCTCACATTTTTGTTTCCCCATTTGACAGAACTTTGGAGACTGCTTCTTACATGATTGGAGATCGGGAAATCCCCATGAAACTGGAAGCTTCATTCATTGAAGTCTTGTATCTCTGCGAAGATCCTCCGGGAGTTCGTCCGAAGGAAGACTTAATAAAAAAGTTCCCACTGATCGATACCAATTATAAATCTTTAATAGATCCGTGGAATCCCAAATTCAAAAACGAAGACCTCGGGGACGATGGATGTTTTGATCGATGCCGTACTGCCATCAAGAGGGTTTTGAATGAAAATGAAGGCAATATCGCCATTGTTTCCCACGCAGCAACTATTCGAGGTATCTTAAAGGCTTTAGTAGGAAGAGCGGTATGTTTATTTTACAATTTCATAATTTTCCAAAACTTTATAAACTCGTTCCAGACTTATGTTGGACAAGCTACAGTAAGCGTTATTTCGGAAGAAGACAACACATACATTCCTGTAACAATTTCTAGTGCAGATCATCTAAGTGACAAAAGCAATTTACGTCCTTATTGAATGTTAGTTTATTGAATAAATGCGTCAATTTTTAGAGTTTGGGTCCAAAACGGCTTACGATTCTTTCGATTGTTTCATCAGAACCAAGTCTTTCTTGAATTTTGTCTCTTTCCTCCATGTTGATCTTATGCATCTTCTTTCTCCATTCAGGTCCTCTCATGAGTTCTTTCGACAGCAGAATTGACTAAAGTTTTAATTTATCGAGATACAGAAAGTTTGAAAATCACCTGTGGAGCTAATTGAGTTTCGAAATGCTGCAAGATTTTCTTAGTTTCGGTGGCGAATTCGGAATCTGGCAAGACTTTTGTGACGAAACTGGCTTCGAAAGCTTCCTTCGCCGTTATTCGATCCGCGAAAAGAGCGAGTCTGGCAGCTCTAGGATATCCCATGATGGCTTCGAAGTTGTGGCTGGATGTTCCTTCTGGCAAAAGCCCATATAGGGTAAAGGGACAGAAGAAGTATGCCTTTTCGGAAGCTACTACATAGTCGAACAAAGTGAGCATGGTGCATGCAACCCCGATAGCTGGACCGTTTACCAGAGCGATGAGGATTTTCTTGTGATCGATAAGACTAGTAATCATAGTTTCATAGCTTTTCTCCGATCTAAAATAACCCTTCGTTATGTAAACAAATTGTCAAATATACTCACGGAGAAAATGATTCGGGACCGAAATCATTTCCACTTGAGAAGAAATCCCCGTTGCCGGTGAACACGGTAAAAACGGTGTCCGGATCATCATTTGCTTGTTTCAATATGTTCTCGATCCTTTCGTAAGCCTGTAAATTAAAAATTGAAACTAACTTTGAAATTAAAGTCGATGTTGACATTAAGGTAAAATAAATACTAATGTTGATATAAATATTAATATTTATATTAAGTTAAATACTAATATTAATAATTATATCGATATTAAAATTCGAAAAATACCGCGGCGGGAATGGCGTTCTTCCGTTTTGGTCTGTTGAAAGTGATGAAATGGATTTTTCCACGTTTTTCGAACAAAATCTCCTGCTCACTCATTTTCCGGTACTTTGAGTAAATATTAGACACTAAATACGGATCTTAGAATTTTTGTGATATATTTCCTCTTCCTTTCCCTTTTATATAGGCAAACCGAGTTTGGGTGCAACGATTTTCGTAGTGTATTTTGTAGTTTTTTTAATCTAAAGATCAGAGTAGAATTTTGATTTTGGTTTTCATAGATTATTTAAGTACAACTAGCTCGAATTTCACTTTGAAGACTTCATTGTCACTTCATTTCTGACTTGTCAAAAAGGCATTATTTGAGACGTGAACTCAAACATAAATGTAACGAAAAAGATTGGTTTTCTGTTTGCATAAAATGTCCGGAAACTGAACTGTCTCTTCTTGATCCAGAAAAATCAAATTGGATCACGTCAACTGGCTATTGTTCCTCGATGGTTTCTTTGATTCATCCGCGTGAACCTGATTCTAAAGTTTAGAACATACGTTTTGTCATTTGAGAGCTTTTCAACTTACGTCATCCGAAGCCCGAGATGCACGGGATTGCTGCATCACAAGTACGAACCCAACGTGCTTACAAAAAGAAGATCGAGAAGCACGTTGTATTTATGCAACCCTCCGAATCAAGTTCCAAGAGCAGAATTCCTCAATCCGGAAAGATGTCTACGAAGTCGAGCTCAAATGTATTACTGTCGCCTCTGGAAAAAAAAAGCCCACAGGTCGTCAGGAAGAACTCCAGTCCTCGGTCGGGCTTGAGACCTGCAGACATCCTGATTCCTATGGCAGATGCCGATTTTCTTAATCAGAATCCGAGATTAAAAAGATATTCCTGGCATCCTTCTAAAACTCCAAGTCCGACTGTCGAAATTCCTAGTATTTCTATCAATGAGGTTTCCGATGAAGAGTCCACGGACTGGCCAAATGTGCATTCGACGGTGAGATCTTCATCCGTCGTCGAACTTGCTTCCGAAGAAGACATCAAGGTATATATTTTATTGACTATAGAAATTCCATAATTCCTTGAACTGAAAATTTTGTTATCTTCTGCGTCTTGTTTTTTTCTTCCCAAAGTTCGAGACACATGATAAGAGATAATATTTTGAAAAGGGGATGTTTTGAGTATACTCTAAGTCACTTGACAACTAATTGAAAAACATGGCCTAAAATCCAACGTCTAAGGGACTATTCAATTTCGCGACTCAATTCCAAAACCAAATTCCACGACTCAATTCCTCCGAGCAAGTCCTCAATCTCGCTTCCGAAAACACCATCCCACGAAGTTCCTCAACGTCACACAAGTTATTTTCGACAAAGTTCCAGAACGTCACGAAAGTTATTTTGACAGAGTTCCAGAACGTGACGAGGTATCCCTGAGGATGTTGCTGTTCGACCCTGGACCTTCATTGCACCTTCCTCACATTACGTTCACAGAACCCACAGAAGCTGATTGTAAGGACAGGAAGAAGGTAAGAGAAGAAGATCCCCAGGTTAATTTTTAAAATGTCTTTCTTCGTCATTGGTTCAAGGATCGACTCAGGTTATTTTTGTGAAATGAGGGATAAGTGAGTCCGTTCACTCATCAAGTCAGTCTAGGTTTAACTCGCGGAACTTTCACGGATGAACTTCATCCCACTTGCGCGATGGTTGCAAAGAACAGAAGATGAAAATAGTGCAACACTTTGAGCTTGTGAATTGCTTGATCTCGAAAATCGAGCATTTAGCATCTGCAAACTTTCATTTTAGAGCACTGCTTCATTTCGGAAATGACTTCCTCCTCCATTCATCTCTAATTTTTCAAAAAATTAGGTGTTTTTGTCTTTTTTCGAAAAAAAGTGTCAATCTCTTTCTATTTTTATCTGACTCAGATCCTTGAGATTTTCATCCGGGTCATTTCAGGTGAGCCAAAGTAAACGAACCAGTGACGCCGGGAGTCAAAATCTAAATTCATTGACTCCAGCATCAAATGCTGTTCGTCGACACGCGTCTCTGGCAGTCGATAATCCAACCCGGCAAGTTCGGCAAAATATTTTAAAACGTGGATCATTAGCTATGGATCAGATAAAGAGAATCCAGCTTGATGATGTATATGCTGTTTATAAACAGGTGATTCTTCGATATTTCAATCCCCCACTGTTAATCAACTTTTAATTCTCAATTTTTCGAGTCCATAGTTCTTCATTTTTTAAAATTATTTTATTTGATTAATTTATATCACTTTTTTTATTAACTTTTAATTCCTCATTTGTATGGATTTTCAATCGTTCATTTCAGCTCGGAAGTGGTAGGTTCGGATACATTAAACTGGCTGAACATAAACAGTACAAGAAAAACATTGCGATTAAATTCTTTCCTCGACCTCAGATAAAACAGGTAAGTAGTTCAGCATTGACTACGTGAGTAAAATAGTTATCTACAGAATGACTTTGTTCGAGAGTACAATTATTCTTTTTTTTTGTCTCCACATCCGAACATTATTGACACTTACGATGGCATGTACCAGACTAATGACGACAGTGCGTTCTTCTTTGTTCAAGAGTTTTCCCCACACGCGAGTTTACGAGAAGCAATTGAGAGCTCTCCAGGAGGTTTGTGTTTATTGTCACAATCAACGAAAATTATTTCTTAAGGTATCGGAGAAACAGCAACGAGGTTGATTCTTTGTAAAGTCCTGTCAGCGATCGAGTTCATGCACAACGAAAATCTTGTCCACAGAAACTTGAAAGCTGAGAACATCCTGTTGTTCGACAAAGAGTTTACCAAAGTTAAAATCACTGATTTCGGACTAACTAGGAAAGTAGACACGACAATTAAATACATCGAGTATAGTACTCCTTATCATCCTCCAGAACTGTGCGAAACTATAAAGAACGAAGCTATCACCATCAGATGCAGCATTGATGTCTGGTCGTTAGGTACGGACGAGTATTGATTAAGCACTCCACAATCGAGGATTTTCAGGAATAATAATTTACTATTGTCTCAAAGGAAAGTTTCCCTGGCAAAAAGCTTCCATCATGATTAAATCCTACTGGGAATGGGAACAGTATTTGAAGCGGAAAATCCCAGCTCTTCCGAAGCGTTGGGATCCCTTCACTGATAAATCCTTTAAAATCTTCAAAAAATCTCTGAATCCGAGACCGAAAGATCGATGGACAGTCAAGGATTTGAGGAAAAACATGGAAAAAGCCACTCTACTCAAAAACCAAAAAGTAAAAACGGTTTTTTAATTTGTTATAAAACATTATTTCAGCAAGAAAATGAAGAACATGATTATTACCCAGAGGAACCCATCATAGAAGAGCATTTAGCGAATGAACCGAGATCTTCGAAGAAAAGAAGCATCATCCATCAATGGATAAGCAACACTTTGAACACAATGGCGGAGATCAGCGAACAGGTTGTTTCGGCCAGAAATGATTAACGGGAATTTTCGAGTATATTTATGCTTAATGTTCATAAATACTTTTAAAAATTTATTTTATTTAAAGATTCACCGGACTGTTATAAGAAACCGTCCCATAACAATCAGACTCCAAATATTACCCGCTTAGAGGAAATCACAAAAGACAATGGGTAGTAAGAGGTCCCAAAATAAGTTAAAGTAACTCGGAGTTGATGTGGAAGAAACCCACGGGGATGACGCTGAGCAATATAGGGATAAAAATCAGACCGTGGATGAGCCCGAGGACCATGGTCAGCCAGATGGTCTTGAAGAACGTGAGGATAATGTAGGCGTCGACTGTGTACAGTATACTGATACCCACGATCGTTGATGAAGCACCCTGAAGAGGTAGTTGAATATTTGAAGGATTTTTCTTTTGAAAAAATGAGTGAAATGAGGTTTTCAGAAAAACGATCGAGTTGTTCCGAGTGAAAAAAGTTGTAAATTAGGTAATTTTGTTGCAAAAGTATTTATCAATTTCGGACTTTATCCAATTTCCATTGTTGGGAAAATTTCGTAAATCTTTTCTAAATACTCATCCATCCGTTCTTTTTTCCTTTTTTTAAAAGCCACTCATTGTTCTCCCAATGAAATCGTCATAATATTATTTCTCAAGATTTCAATAAACATTTACATAAAAAAGCTCGAATGTTGACGCGTCTGGGTTATTTGACTTGCAATTTTTTTATGTATAAACATTCTCAACGTTGAACAATGCACTTTGAAAATTTACCTAGCTTTCAATTTTCAAAATCTGTCACGCTCAAATTTCACTCAAATCTATCTTGAAACAGTTCTTGATCTTTTTGTAAACAATCATAACTGTAATTCTCTAAACATTGCAGAATATTTGTTGGGAAAATAGCGTCACTAAAGTTTGTTCAGGGATCAAAATTCTCAGATTTCACTGAAGTTTCAACAAGCATTATTGGTAACTTCTCTGTTAATTAATGGTAATAGATTATCAAATTAATATGAAAAATAGCCCTTTGACATACGTATTTACAAAAATTTTACGAAATTTATATGGTACGCGCATGGATAAAGCTCGAAATTGAACTATATTCCTCTAATGACTAATGAATACTATGTATTTCACAAATTTCCATATCAACCAGAACCAACTCGATCTTCTGCTTTAGCAGTTGATTTTTCTCATTTTTTAATACTTTTTACAAAACTCACCTGGAAGATAGGCCAGCCGAGATGAGCAAGAGCTTCTTGGACTCTTTCGACACTGTCCCCGTGGGCAGTTACGAAAGCGTAAACTATGTGAGCCGAGAGATCCACGGCGAATCCGATACTCATGATCAATGAAATCATCGAGATAGCGTCCAGGTTGACACCCCAGTGAGTCATATATCCGAAGACCCCCACGGAAATGGAGACGATGGATATCATGATGAAAATCGCCGAGGGAACACTAGGGATCAAGAGCAGAGCTATCACACTCATGCAGAAGAGAGACATGAGGACGTTCTGGATGGTCGATGGGAGGATAATGATATATTGATCCGCGAAGGGAAAAGCTTCATAGTAGACTTCGACATCGAAAGGTTGTTCATCCGCAATTTTACGTAGCAGCTGAGCAGCTAATTTATGTTGGTTAGGTTCAATAATGTCTTTGAGAGCGAATTGAAGTCGGAAAGCCTTAAAACTATCCGTTGCGTTATCCCATACAATGTCTTCCTTCCATTGATTTGCTGCCCCAGTGAACTTCAGCCACGACCGGAGTTTTTTCTTCCAAATGTGTTCCGTATTTTCCAATTCTGCATTCAATTGGTCTAAATAATTCAGGTATTCCAAGAAGAAGAAAATAGTGCCCTCTCTTCCCATCGTGTATTCTGTATTCTCAAATGCCCTAATCATCGCCATTAGTTTTTCTCTGAAAAAAATTCATTAATTTGGGTATTTATCCAGCACCAAACCTTTCGACGGGATCCATAAGGTTCGGAGGTTTCAAAACAGCGACATGGAGTTGGGGACCGACTTTCCAGAACATCTTCATGTCCTGGAAGTACCGAGCTATGTAATGATCGTCGGTGACCAAGTGACTAGGTTCCAGACCCTCCTTGAAGGACATGCATCCAGTCCAAGTGAAGTAGGCGTAGACAAGATAAAGCAATCCAATGATGACTCTGACATCGTTCCGCATTAAGAAAGGAGCATATTTGTTACTGAAAAACTTGTGGATCATGTTGTTAGGACGAGTAGCATGTCTTTCATCAGTCGGGACTTTATCTTTCTTTGAGATTTTCATTGACTTCGGATCTTCCTTATTATCTATTGGGAACGTCGAAAGATGAAGTTCTTCTTTCTTTTCGTTTAGATCATTTTCTTCGACAGAATGAGGAGCGACTTTTTGGGCATCGAGTTTGTAAAAGAACAAACAATGACGGTTTTCCGCTTCAGCATTTCCCATAATCGCCATGAAACCCGCAAAATAAGTAAGCTGGTACACATAGCAGAAGAGGACACAAGAACAAGCGTAAATACAGAATAACTGGATTCCGGGAAGCTGAGTATAGCAACCAATTGCAAAAGATAGAATATCTGTGATGTTCGTGATTGTTACAGCAACACCTGCATGCATCATCATAGCGCTCTGTCGTTCCTCAACAGTCAGTTTTCGATCTGTTTGATCCCAACAAGCGTTCATGATGAACATGTCGTCGATTCCGATAGCTAAATAGAAAGTAAAGTTAATAAAAATAGAACTTTCAAAAATAAAACTCACTAATGATCAAGAAAGGAATAATTGTGTTGATGACATTGTAAGGGACTCCGAGCAACATTATGAATCCGAACCCAGCAGTCAAGGAAATCAATGTATTTACGAGTCCGCAACAAGCGATGAGGGGTTTGCTTCTCGCCCAGTCGATGCCTGCTCTTCCTTTCGTGCTCTTCAAAACGAAAGCACAGGAAAGACAGAATATCGTAAGGGATGTGTAGCTGATCACGAAATTGGGAACGAATCTCTGGGCATTTTCGTCTAATCCGTCTTCGATGGATTGGTAGTGGGCAAAAGAGATTGTGATGATATCCGACTTGAATTCTTTGAGCAAGTATTTTTCAGCGGCATATTCGAAAGCTGTAGAGTAATCTCTGACGGAATCCGGAGACTGTTTCAAGAAGTAAAACAACTGAGTGATACCGGCAGTCAAAACAGTGTTATCTGTTTCGTTCAACTTGATATTTCCTATGGCTGTTCCTAGATACACAGGCGTGTCCTTGTTACCGCCCTTAGGGAAGTTGAGATCGATGACTCTTCCGAGTTTCGACATCTCCCTGAACATCCGGATGTGTTCGTTGGCACCACATACCCAGTCGAAACTGAGACAGAGATCTTGATAGGTGAGGTTGTATTTCCCATCAAATGTTATTACAGAGATATTATTCATCATGTATTGATTCAACTTCTCGATTTCATCAAGAACATGAGGTCGAAGAATATCTCCTCCATCTACTGACTGACAGAGGATATTCACAAAGCGCTTCATTTCGAAGGATTTGCCGGGGATAAATGCGTTTTCTTGTAATGGCCAGAGTCTGAGGAAGGTACCGAACTCGTGTTTCCACCTAGGAAAGAAAGTTATTATTTTTTGGGGGGGATTTCCAACCTTGCATCTTTCGGAGTAAACACGTAAGCTGGATCGTCGACGCGTAACTCAGAATGCCAGAGAAGTCCGATTCCGAGGAATGGAGTTATTATGAGTGGAGTCAGAAACAACGGCCATCTCCATCTGTAAGTGAATCCTCCGTACCAGTAAAAGAATTTTCGCAAGAGAGGCTCTAACGATGGTATCCGGACCATTCGCCTGAAATTGAATAATTAAGTCGATCGCAATAATAAAACAATTCCTGGAATAGACATTCTATCTACAGTCAAGGAAAATATGGATTGACTTTGCGCAGCAGATAACAAATCTGACACGAGAGGATTTCCGGAACAGACGATCTTTTCGTTTTCTCGTTTTCGATCGGACGACAATGACTGGTGCCTGCCTTCATCTTCAGGAAGGCAGATCAGCCAGCCATTCATTCTTTCACTAGTATGCCCCAGGGGATATAGGTCAAATGTGAAATGTCGTTTCTGGCGCCCCTTATAAAGAAATCGTTTACGCGCTTGGCTTGTTCTTATCCTTGATTTGAAACAGATTCGAATTCGCTTTTATACAGAGATCCATATTTTCCACCGACCAATAACAAGAATAGATTCAGTTATTTTAAGACATTCGGCGAAGTGTTAACCCAAATAAAAAATCGTTAAAAAATCGTAAACATAAATTAATCCTCAAGAAACCAAGACACATAAAATCGAATATCCGCAATTTTACAAATTTACAATTCCGAAAGAATCAACGAATATTTATAGTTTTACATAAATGAACGTATGTCTTCAATTCTATGAAAACTAATAAATATTCCCAATTCCACGAAAATGAACGAATATCTTCGAATCTACAAGTTCACAACTTCATAAATGTCTGCAAGTGGGAAAACGTTTTTTCAGGATTTTTAGATACTTGAAAGTTTATGAAAAGATGGGTCAAAAAGAACAAGTCAGACTCGATTGTTTTCAAGGGATCTGGATCCACTTGATTCACGGATAACAAACAAGAGACCTGCGGCGACGAATATCGACATAGGTTCATTGTCAAGTGAAAAAAGAGAAAGTAGCATTCCGCAGATTGGAAGATGCGTGTATTTGGATGACCGCTGCCCACTTTTTGACATCCGACCGGTTTTGAATCGAGTCCATTCGAAAAAAGAACAGAAAGCCGGCTTATCCTGGACTTGTTTGGTCAGATACAAGATCTGCCATTTCGATGATCCTCTTTCTGCGGAGAATCAAAGTCTTTTATATTATCTAAATGTCTTTTTATGCAGTTCCAGATCAATTTCTTTTAGAACATTTATGCTGTCAAAAGATTCCTTAAACAGATAGTGATTCATCGATAATGAATGATTCATAAACTGGTTTTGGAAGGATTTAGGATGCAGTCTGGCTTGAACGCTGGATATGGGTGGCACGTTCCTGAAACAGGATAGGATTAACTTTATCAATCGGCTTTGTAAAACTCACTTCCCCTTCTTTATTGTAGAGAATGGTTTGAACGTTTGAGCCGACTCCGAAGGTGTCTTCGCCTTCGAAAATAATCTGCTCGGGGGGATTGTGATATCCGCCCTGGTTACGAGCCCAAATCTGAAAAGAGAGAAATGTTTTGAATTTTTGGGACAATCCATACCTTGAGAGTAGCTCCGGGTCGAAGGACAAAGTCGTGAGGAAGGGTGTAGACGATTTCACGTTTACCGTCGATTTTTCGTTTGAGTTTCCATTCCCCGATACTTTCCTCTTTGGAACGATGAGTGTTCTCCAGAATAATAAACTTGCCTTCAGGAGAGGTTTCCTAAAATCGAACAAGTTTCTTCTTACTTTCCGAAAGAAAACATACATGGATTGAAACATTGCCCTTGGCAGATCGCGAGTGGGATTGACGACTCGATGTTTCGCCCTTGACAACACGCATCGTTTCTGAAATTACCCTTAATTTAATAAAAACCGAAATAGACGAACCAGTGTCAGCGACCTCGTTGATTCCTGTTGTACGGACAACTTGCTCGACGAGTTGCTTGAGGCCAGGACCATCTCCTTCGCCCTCGAGCATCTTACGGTAGATGGCGATTTCGGCATCGAGAGTCTGCTTCGTGTCGAGAAGCATTTGGAGCTCGACCATGAGGGCCTGACATTCCTCGCGCATCTTACGGATTTCAGCATCCTTGGCGTTGAGGGCATCTTCATAAGCACGTTGGTCGTCCTCGATTTGGTAATTGAGTTCCTGGATTTGTCTCTCGAGCATGGCGTTTCTTCCCTCAAGATCAGCCAACTTTCCACGCAATTCGGTAAGTTGGTTGCGAAGTCTCTTGATTTCGTCTTTCTGGTGATCGGTCTCCATGTTCTGACGAGCAGATTGAGTTTCGATCTCTTGGACTTTGAGTTTATACCAACTCTCGATATCGTTACGGTTGGAAGCGTTGAGACGATCGTACTCGTCACGGATGTCACGAATAGCATGAGCAAGTTCGTTACGGAAGAACTCTCTGTTTTCGTTGGTGGTATCACGAGCAGCCATAGCTTGCAAATCTCTGATCTCTTGATCATGAGAGCGACGCAAGAAGTCAATTTCCTCGAGAAGTGTTTGGACTTGATTCTGATAATCAATACGATTCAAAGTTTCTTGGTCGATCTCGGTACGGATACGTTGGAGTTCGGCAGTTAAACGCATGTTTTCTTTCTTGAGACGAGCGATTTCCTCCTCAAGAAGAGCGATACGACGTTTGAGGAGGTTGATTTCGGCTTCGAGGTTCGAGAGCTCGACGAGGAGGTCATCGATCTTGGCTCTGTCTTGAACACGTCCTTTCACTGCTTCATCGAATTTCCGACGAACTTCAGCAAGTTCATCCTGAAGCTTTTTCAAATCTCTATCTAAATCTCCACGTTGTTTTCCGGTGTCCTCGACCAATCGACGGGCAGTCTATAAAACTCTTTTAACTCTTAATCCGGAATTATAGACGTACGGTAAACTCGGCTTCGTACATGGTCTTGATCGAAGTAGTGTCCTTCCCCCAACGACCTCGGAGGAGCTCCAGATCAGCGGCAAGTTTGCGATTTTGGGCTTCCAAAAAGCGGACTTGCTCGATGTAGGAAGCCAAACGGTCATTGAGTTCCCTCATCTCTTTCTTTTCTCTTTCACGAGAATCCCGGACAGCAGAAGCAACGTTCTGACCGAAAGGAGAAGCTCCACCGCTGATGGTGGATGAACTCATTTCGGTCACAATCTTGAGGACACGGTTTCCGGAACCTAGAAAAATACGATGTTTACGGATTGTGAAGAGGAAACCAACCAGGTCCAGAGGTGTTGGAGTAGTTGATGGAGTTCCGGTTGAAGCCCGGTCTAGCCGAGATGGAACTTTGGTAATCACTCATGATAACTCTAAAAAAATCGTATAGTTCCTCCTAGTATTGAATAAGGGATTCGAATTTGGGAAAACTTGATTGCAATCGGCGATCGGAATGCGCAGTTGATCAGAAACAACGACCACAAATGGGAAGGACGCAATTCTTTCCTATCTTCTATCGAATTATAGAATGAAAAGAGGCATCCCATTAAATTTCAAGAAATTTCAGAAACGGCCTCGGGGGCGGTCTGTAATTTTATAAAAAATAGGAGTGATTGCAGAAAAGTCGTTCTCGTTCGAATTAAAGTCAGTTGGGCAAAATTTAAGAATCAGTTTCAAGAACGAAAACAATTCTTCGGAAACCACACCCATGAACTGGAGACGCCCAACTGATTCATTTTAGTAAAAAACGAAAAAAAAACAAAATGTTTATCTGGTATTTCGTGAATACTAACACATGGGGAGTTTGTGATTAAAAATAAGTGAGAAACTTATCGGAAAAAGTTCGAGTGACTCCGTTCGTTGTCCGTTTCTTCAAAGAGATATCATCTCTCGGACACTTTCGAAGAAATTAATATGGATAAAGGATAAATTTTGCATTTTTATTTTCGTCAATTTTTATGAATAAAATAATTATATAAAAAAGAAATACATTGTGAAATGCTTTACCTAGCAAAATATGAAAATTGATATGATTCTGATAACTTATTTCCGATATTTGGTTTTACAAAAACAATTTCAAAAAATTTATTTCGAAATAATACTACTGAAATAGAAAAACAAGATTTGAGAAAGTCGATAATTTTATCTTTAAAAGTCATTTTCTCATATCTATCTTGCTGATTTTGATTAAAATCAAAATAAAAAAATAATAAATGCATCCCCACTAAGTATTCGACGATTATTGAAGTGACCACTTGAAGACCCTTCTGGAATACGTTTTCAATCTTCAGAAATAGACTTCATTTATTCTTATTTCAAAATAAACTGACTAGCCCATTGTTGTTTTCCTAAAGAATTCTTTTTTCCTTTCGAATTAATAAATTCTAACAGATTTTCGAAAGCCAGAGTTGACATTGATGAAGTGTCGATTTTAAGAAATTGTCGAGAATGTCGAAACTTCAGTTTAAGAAACCACGGAAAAAGTCAATAATAAAAATAGAATTTCTCACGTATAAACTTTTAAATAATTTACAATAATTAAAAACAAAGATGATTAGGAATCAATTGTTTATTTCTTGACCTCTCTTTAGAAAAATATCAGTCCAAGCTTGACGATGTATATTATTTCTCATTAATCTCTCATAAAGATTTAATGGTAATTTTCCAATACACCTTTATTGATCCAACAAATATTAGATCGAGTATTTGAAAAAATATTTGTTGTAAAAAAACAGGCAGTTTTTATTCAAAATCAACGAAGAGGATTCTGAATTTGGAACACGTTTTGTTTATATTTGAAGTAAATTCCAAGGCACTTATTAAATTTTAAAATCTGCATTGATTGGCAAGATTAATCTCTTAATTCATTGACAAGGTTCGGCCTCTGACCCGCCTCAGTAAGGACTCAAGTTGAGGTGATATCGGGGTTCTGGCCCTCCCAAGTCTCCCACATATCTCTCGTTCGTGGACATCTTCAAGCCACAAGGACGACGGAATTCCTGTCCTGCTTCGTGGATCCACTTGTTGGAAACCCATTTGATTCCTAGGAGAACAGGGCAAGCTGCATGTCGAGTTCTCATGTCCCCTTCTCCATTACGTAGGAGATTGTACCAGAACAGGGCGTCATTCTGAAATTTAAGAAATTCGAAAAGGAGATATCAGAATCACTCACCTTCGAGGGCATCACGGTAGTTTTAAGTTCGGTGAATGCTGTACCACCACCCATTTCTGGTTGGGTCATCTGAAAATAATTTCCGTTATTCGTATTAAAGGGAAAAACTGACGTAGAATAGTACTGTGGCGATTCTGTTTCCTGTTCCAAGATCACTGAAAGCCTTAACTTCTTCTTTTCTTGCGAAATCAAAGTGAGGATCATAATGACCACCAATTCCGTAGTTGGCAATTTGGAGTTCCTCAGCTGTATCCATATCCAGATTAGTCATCTGTTCAAGTCGTTTATTGACCGTTGCAACGACTTCCCCTTCTTCAGGCTTCAACCAAGAACTTTTGCTGATTCTGTAAGAAGCAGTCTCGAGTTGTCCAGTTTGACTGTTTTGAACAGTGGCTCTAGCAAGCTTTGGACGGGCGAGATCTTGAATAGCTTTCACTTCTTCATCGCTCAATATACCTCTAAACAAGACTGCTAGAGGATTGAAACGAAGGATTTCAACTTTGAACGGAGCGAGACGAAGGAAAGGACGATCCATCTTATAGTAACAGTAAAGTTTCGAAGTTTCCTTGATACTGACTGGAACCTCGTTTCTACAAAGAGCTTCGTAGACACTCCTTTCTGTGGATTCAAAGTCCTCCACAGGTCTGATGTTAATCAAAGGAGGGATCTTGGTTCTGAATTCCGATTTTCGAACACCTTCGGCAATGAGTTGATCCTCGTACCATTTGATATTTCCTTTGGCTCTTGGATGCTTTGGGGCTGAAAGAAAGTTGATATTCTAGTCGAAAGACAAGGATGCTTACCGAGTTCATATAACCTCTCCGTCAATTGCAGAGCTCTTTTCACATTGTCTTGTTTGAAAAGAGCGAAGGAATAGTATTCGAGGATGTCGGCTTCTGAAGCTGTTTTTGCTTCTTCCTTCTTCATTCTGTCCAAAGCTTCTCCCATCCAGAGAACAGTATGATAGTAATCCTCAGCATTGTACGCCATTCTACCGATTTCAAAGCAATCATGAGCTAAATTTCATATTTCAATTTTTTAAATGACTGATTTTCTTACCAGTCAGAGGATTACTAATTCTCTGTCCATTTACGAATCCATTAGCCAGCTCGTGAGTATCTATTCTATAGGTATCCTGGAGTCTCATGATACCAATGGCAGCTCCAGCCAGATCCTCATCTTTAGGGAACTTCTTTAGTACGGATTGAGAAACATTGTTCAAGAACTCGTCAGCATGGTCGTTCCTCATCCTGTCCTCGATGTCTTTCCAAGCAGTAGTCAATCTCTTAATCATCCTAAATGCATTGATTGGATTCGAAACCATATCCATATTTTTCTTCAAGTCATCATTATTGTTGGTGTATTTTTTGATCAAGCTGAAGAGTATTCATTTACATCAAAGAATCGAAAATAAACTAACTTTCTTAGTTGATCGAGTCTTCCGGTTTCTGTTCGGATGTATTCGTTGATGAGATCTGGAATGTTCTTTTCCACAGAAATGAGTCTTTGAAGATCGACAATAGAGGTGAAAATTTCGGAATTTACGATCGTGGCGAAAGAAAGCACCAAGACACTGATGCAAATCCTCCTCATGATGATTCTGGAATAATCGAATCTATATAAAGATTATTTGGGGAATAACAATCGCGATTAAAGATAGGAAAGTGAAAGAAAAAACAAAGGTCATCGGTCTAGCTGGTGTGCCGATTGAAACAATGTGTGTCGATCAGGAGATCTTAATATCCCAGGGTCCATCTTATAGATCGTTCTGCCGGACACTAGCCAGCAGTTGTCGGTCTTTCTATACAAGTTCGGAGTGGATGGCAAGACCTCGCCAGGGGCGAACTGCGCAGCATTTTTCGCCACGTTGTCTTATTCTGCAGAATTGAAAGAAACTAGGACGGAATCACAGACGTCGCACACGTAAACCCAAAAATACACGTAATTTAGGAATATAGGAACACGTCTATTTAGAAATTTTTTATAGATGATTGGAGCCGAAATTAATTTTTGAGACATTGTTCACTCCACAAAGGATCAAAGAAACATACCAAGAATGAGATTTGTTGGAAATAATCACGTTGAGTCAGTCCATTGTCAAGCATGGTCTCCATCGATAGTACCGTACTCCGATGTCTATTGATCAGAGATTTCATTCTGAAAAGGAAAGAGTTGAACATCAATGGCATTTCAATGGTCCCCGAGAGCACGAAATTTCATTACTTTTACTTGAACTCATTCTTAATTTTTTGCATCGAGTTTTCACACTTGCCATATAACTGCGACGAAACGCTAAAAAGAAACAACACTTGATTGCCTCAATTTGGGATGTCCTTATTCGGAGCCGACTGTCAAGCAAATTTCCGCCACCTTACTTCTCGAGTCAACCAGCAGGATGTCCGAACAAATTGCTCGGTTTGATGCGTAGAACGATGAAATTGTTTGCTCGTTAGAGTATCGTTTTGACGCGGTTTCAGATGAATTGTGGACAATTCAACTGCATCCATTTACACGAATATTCTTGGAGGTTGCTCAGGACAATAGAGACCGTTCCAAGGACTCCCATGTCAATTACCTCATTAATCGACTGCAACAAATGAAACAATATGCTCCGGATGAGAACATGAGACAATGACCTCACACATCAAATTGCGCAGGCAAATTTGGTAATGTTTACAAGCTGATCTCTTTGTTCCGAGATTTCTCGAGATTAACCTCGGAAGCAGAAGTCATTAAGCAAATTATCGAGACGGTTATGCAACCGTCCCATTTATACTTAAACTCATTACATTCATGGGAATCAGTGATAAAGACGAGTGTTAACGAAGATAAACTAACAGAGCCTCGAATCTTACTACATTCGACAATTTTAAGTATTTTCCGACGATTTCCTTCGAAGAAGAAAGAAGTCAATTTTTCTGGATTGGCTCTTCCTAATAGGCGGGGCGAGGGACTACGGTATCGGCAAAAACCGACTCTTCTGCCTTGCCGGTTGTTCATCCCTGTTATTCAACACATTGCAGTTCGTGTTTACGTTAGGCTCCAGTTGCCCCTTTCCAAATTTGAAGTCTAAAGTTTCCAAAAGTAGCAGGCACTTTGTTCTGTTGTTCTAATGCTTCCGTCGAGATGTCGTGTGGGGTCCAATGGGTCATTACAAGTAAATCCCGGGCTCTCGACCAACTACTGTAATGCCAGAACACCTTTCGCTATCCATGAAATCCTGGGGTTGACTGGAGCTGGATTCGCCGGCAACACCATGAACGGTCTGAATGGGACCAACCCTGTGCAGCAGATCCCCAACTCCTCTGCCAACACGAATCCCTACATCATGTCTTCTGGATACTCGTATTGTCAACCCAATTTCCTTGATTCTCAAGTTGGCGGTAACATGACGAGCAATTCCGTTCCCTTATTCCCTCTTGACTCTTCTCTAATTGCTGCACATTCGACTTCTTTCGATTACGGTAATGCGGCCGCTGGAATTTGTTCCGAAGGTACAGTCAACTTTTATCTTTGTTCCCACGAGGAACTTAAATGAGCCAATTTCAGGAAACAATACCCTTCGCTTTTACAGCTCGCAGACAACTCCAACATGCTCTTCCATCAACGAACTGATGTCAGATGTCAACGAAAACGAAACACGATCGAAGCAGGATAAAGGCAGTCCAAACTCGAGGAAATCTCCGTCTTCTGGGGGTGGCAAAAGTGGCGGAAATTCGAAGCGGAAGAAGAGACGACATCGGACAATCTTCACCCAATTCCAGATCGACGAGTTAGAGAAGGCATTCCAGGGCGCTCATTATCCCGATATGAACGCTAGAGAAGAACTCGCCCTCAAAACCGAGCTTCCAGAAGACAGAATTCAGGTAAATTAAAAGTGATGTTAACTGTTTTTATCGGAAATTCAGGTCTGGTTCCAAAACAGACGAGCGAAATGGAGAAAAACAGAGAAAACCTGGGGCAAAAGTACGATCATGGCCGAATATGGACTCTATGGTGCCATGGTGAGACACTCTTTACCTCTTCCAGACACAATTACCAAGTCGGAAAGCGACGACCCAACGGAATCAGCCGCTCCTTGGCTTCTCGGTATCAATAATAGTCGTATTCTATTTTGAAAATAAAATTATCTTTTCAAGGAATGCATAAGAAAAGTTTGGAAGCAGCTGCTCATTTCGAATCTAGCGATAAGGACTACGACGACGATGAGAAATCCGACGACTCCAAATTTGAGGAAACCAAATCTGAAACCAAGCAAAGCAAACATAGGACTCGTCATAACCCATCGGAGCAGACTCCCGGTCAGTCGATGAATCTCAGCGATCAGAGTCATTTACTACATCAAAGCCAGTCGCAAAACCTCCATCAAGCTTACCCTCTTTTTGCTTATCCATTTGGTATGTAATATTTAACGAATCTTTCTGTCTTGCATATCTCAATTTGTCTGTTGAAACCCAATCGAACATTTCTGCACCAAACGGATCATAAAATTTTGTAGCAACAAATTGGTTATATTGACCATGAAAACGGGCAATTGTTTGGCTAGTTACCGACACATTTAATTAGGGAATGGTCCAGTTGACCAACAAAGCAGATGAGTCCGCGAATCTCCTGCAGGTCCGTCAAGTGCAAAACGGAACGAGGACTCCCGTCACCCTTTGAGTACACCGAATTACCGCTTTCGTGTTTCCTTTTTCAAACAGGGAAATCCAAAAGCGTGCTTATCTTGCCATATAATTTTTGTAGAAAAATCTTTTTTCGAAAAAGCGATTTCGTGAAAGTAAAATAGTCACACGAGAATTGAATGTCCAGAGACGGAGGCACACTCGACGTACCAAAATGTTCTTGCCAAATTGGCTCAATCATCTTATCCCATTCGTTAGACCACGGAATTGGAGATAACACGACAAATATAATGGAAACAAAAACAATGGGGAAGTGTTTCGACTAAATAAATAATGACTAACTCCCTAGATATTTCTCGTTGATTCTGTTTTGAACTCTTGAGTCTTAAGATTTATAACAGGAAAGTTATTAATCGATTTGAACTAAATTTACAAACAAAGCAAGATACAAATCTGGTTAGGAGCATTGCGAGACATCCGTTTTGTTAATATTGCTGATATTTTGAGGCGGCGTAGGATTGATGATAGACCCCTGGAGGTGGGGGTCCTCCCATCTGTGGAGGTCCTCCCATCGGTGGAGGGGGGCCGGAGCCATAGGGGTATCCAGCCGGACCCTCGACTTGCGAGGATGAGGGGCTGTTGTTAGACTCCAGAAGTTCTCTTTGACGTTTGTCTCGTGCCCGATTCACAAGCCACACGAAGAACCAAATAACCACAGCAATAATGACGATAATACAGAAAATAACAATCAGAGCAACTGCCCATCCATATTTCTCGGCCCTGAAAAAATCAATAATTGTGGGAAGGTAAACAGGAACTTTACCATGAGTTATCACAGCACTTGTTATCACAACAACCGTAATCTCTGAGGCATTGCTGGACGATCTGTTCACCTCCATTGACCACTTGATAAACGCAATCAAGGAATTCAGGGTCATTAGCTGTAGGGCGACTATCAATGAGCCGAGCATTCTTCAGTTCCTGTCGATTGACATTCGCTGCATTGAGACTCGTGTTTGAAACGACAAAAGAACCTGTGTCGAATTGTCTGATTGGGGGTTGTGTGTTCTGGGATATGTACTGATACCCTAGAAGTAAACGAAATCAGAAAAAACACTCGCAGAAACAACAAAAAGGAGTCTTACCAGGAGCATCCCACCTGGACCAGGGGGCATTTGGCTCAGCGGCCATAATCGGAATTGAGCTGAAGAAAGCAAATTTAAGAAAATCTATAAAGGAATATTCGCGATTTATTTGAAAGAAGAGTAACAATTGCGGGATCCAGGGTAGTGAGCGAATGATGACTGGTCTATCTCAAGAATGAAAATTCGCAAGGTAGGCGAGATGACGAAACAGCGCTGGAACGAAGCACCGGAGTCCATCCGGACAGCAAGCTCTCCTCGGACCGTTATGGATGTACTCGCATTTCCACTGCCTCAAGTACCAAACTAAGGGAGCGGCTAGTACCACAGGAACAAACATTACGATCGAGAGCAAATCCGGTTTCCATGAAGCCTTACGTTCACGAAACCGGTAGGGCTTACCTAAGAGGACCCTGAAAGAGCCCGCGAGTCTTTGCTGCAGCAAAATTACAAGACATCCTCGACTGATCAAGTCTTGTCTTTTCTGTTAATTCCTTCCGCTACGCGAATTGACCATCGACCATTTTTCTTTATTGACAAAGCCTCTATTTGGCACAAAGACAACTACTTCCTTACAATAACGTGGAATGAACACCCCTTTTGCATGAAAAGTACACTAGTTTAAGAACTTGGGGTTTTCTAAAACACTTTAGAAAACAATGGCGGTTCAACAAGGAACTGCCGATAGTTCGGTTTTTACTGTGCTACAGGTTGTTGCTGACCACTCTGGGTGACGGAGTAGCGACGGGGACGGTCGGCTTCCTCCATGGAGCTGCTGAGGGTCCGTTGACGCTCCATACCGGGGATGGCGACACCGGAAAGTACACCACAACCTTTGCAGAGTAAAATAAGAGAACGGGCCAAGTTGTCTGGCTAAAATTAACCTATTCATTAATTTTTCATCGAGCTAAACCCTACCGCTTCTGCCATGACGTCGCTGACGTTATCGACGACCAGCAAAGTGGTACGTTTCTTGTTCATTGACTTATGGGTAGCATAGACAGTGTTCAAATGAGAGGCTTTCGCACCAGTAACGAGGAGGACGTCGATACTGAAAGAAAAACATAATCATTAATCACTCCCAGAGACTCACTTGTCGAGTTTCGCCCCGATGATAGTGGACAGGTCGGTACGCTTACTGAAACTAAAGAGATACTTGCTCAGGTTCTTGGGATTCAGGGTGGATTTCAGATCCTCGATGTAAGCTTCTCTTTCTTTCTTCTCGCTGGAGCCAAGTTTATGCATAGCGAGGTAGTCCCAGGCACCCTGGGTCATGACACCCGATTCGAGGCGCATGTTCATCAACATATCTTTGAAATATTCCATGATACCGGCAGTCGTAGAAGTGCAGTGGACGAGGATGATTCCCATGATACGATTGGGGGCAGCGAGAGCGAATCTACAGACGATATTGGCTCCGGCTCCTTCGCCGAAGGCGATGCAGGAGCGAACGTCGAGTTTTTCGAGGACTTGAACCAAATCATCCCCGAGCTGGGCGAGAGTCGGGAATTCGCCGGTGAAGTCGGGTGCGTTATCTTCCTGGCCAGGAATGCAGACGTGGAGGAAAATGGCCTTGCTTTTGACTTCGGCCATGGAGGGGTGATTCACGAACCGGACGAAGGATTTATGATTCGTGCCGACATCGTGGACCGTCAAAATAACAGTCTTGCTATTACGCTCTTCCAAGCTCCCTTGCACGTAAACATTCAGTGTACTAGTTTTCCCTTGAACAGCGATTGTCTAAAAAATTCGATTTCGTAATTCTAA
This sequence comes from Halicephalobus sp. NKZ332, assembly GCA_009761265.1. NCBI lineage: Eukaryota > Metazoa > Nematoda > Chromadorea > Rhabditida > Panagrolaimidae > Halicephalobus > Halicephalobus sp. NKZ332. The sequence goes on along the minus strand of VOSG01000012.1, from coordinate 27,763 downwards.
AAAACAAATCCAGGGAACAATACCTGAAGTTCTTCAGCCATCCTGTTTGATCACGTGTTTATCTGAAAATTCTGACAAATAAATAACAGCGTTTTTCAGACGTGAAAACAATATGAACGGAGAGCAGAGTTGAAACTCTTTAAATTTCAGTCCGAGAAAGCTTTGGCAAAATAAAACTAAGAAATAAGCAAACAACGGTTTTTGCTTCCCAAAGTCAATATGCAAGCGAATAAAGAAGGGCTAGAGGAATAAAGTTGGACTAAAGCAGCAGGTAAACTCTTTCAATCAAAACAAAATAGGACAAGAAATAATAAACTCCTGAGGAGAGACAGCAAGGCTTGAAAAGCACGGGTTATCATTTGCTCGAGGAGAGGAAACAACATTATGATCTAGCCAATTATGTGCAATCTTATCAAGGGCGCCAACCCGTGTTTCGACATCATTTGGATTTTAAAAGTGTTCGATTCAAGGGAGTGGCGGGATTTCCGTTGTGATAGTGTTGACGAAACTCCGGATTTAAAGGACTCGAGTCGGCCATAAAAGGATTGGAGTGTGAAAGCCTGTGAAACTAAATGACGCCCGAAATAACGGTTCCCCAAAATTCGGCAATATTTTCCACAAATATCTGGGGTGACATTTCAGACTAGTAGAAGCATCAAGTTCCAAACGAAGGAGAGCTCGTCAAAGTCGACCTAAACCGGCGTGTAAGCAGTGGTCGAATGAGGGCGACCATCTCTGCCTGCTGCTGTCTTGCTTGCTATAATAAACAACAAAGTAGAGCGGTCGACGGGACAGCTAAATGTGCGCACTCGAGAAGAAAGCAGTAGTGGCAAAACTGGCGACTCCGGCAATGGACAACGGAAAACGTTCTCTACTCCCAGGCCCAAGGCGACAAACTGGTTATTCCCATCTCTTGTGGGCTCCAGTGCCAGCCCGTTTTTTGTAAGATGGCACGTTACAAAACTGACAATAGTCCCGTGACCGCAAGATGAACAAGAACTCGCGAGCACTCAGCTTTCTTATTTGTCACAAACACTATTTCCAATTCGCACGTGTTCGCTTCAGCGGAAACCTTGCTTCCAAAGACGTCAGGTTTATTTTTAAATTGCAATAACTCGATGTTATAAAACATTTGACGTAATGACATCAACGAAGTAATAAAATACCCGATTCAGACGATCAACAAAGTTAAGTTAAATATGGCAGAGCAACTGAAGTTCAAACTTGAGAGTGTTCTGACAATACGCTGGCAAGGGGGAGCGGATGAGGGTTGTGGACGGTCGTTGTGGCTTGACGTCGCCGGTCGGTGAGGTTGATTTCGCAGAAATTGAGTTCCTCGCGACTGGACTTGAAACTGGTCGGTTTCTGAAGTAAAGCGAGAGAATAGCGGTCCTTGTGCAACATCCAACATAAATACTGAACAACCAAAAATAAAAGTAATTAGGGAAAGGGAAATACGGGAACTAAACAGATGACATGATAGAATCTGCCCGAGCGGCTTTATAGGCAGCCTCGTACTCGCTCTAAAAAGGGAAGGGAATAGAATTGAGCTGCTTGGAAAGTGATGCGGGTTAAAGCACAACCACAACGATGAATCAGAAGAAATGGTTAATCTGAGATCCGGTACACGCTGACATGTGAGCAACAGTTATCCCGGGAAGGCACACCACACAATCACACCACCTCTTCCTTCGATATGTAAATGGATTCTCCAGTAATTACCTCTGGTCCCTGGTCGTTGTAGAAGGCGTGCGACGTGATGTTGTCGGCATAGAGGTCCGGTCGCGCCTTCATATTCGTCGTGTTCGAAGCACCCGAGTACTGGTTCTCCTTGGTAGCTGAAAAGAATTGCTAAACGCCATCGACATCCCAGGGAAACTCACGAGCAAAGCAGCACAGGTGACGTTTCATGCAGAAGATGACGGCGATGATGACGACCAGCCCGGCGAAGATCAGACTCAGCACGATGGCTACGATGATGGTAGCTACGGAGTCGTGCACAGTGCCGTCTCCCAGAAGGTCGGCGAGAGAGATGGGGATTCTAAACAGTGGAAATCAGTTGCATTGTAATCATTTTTAAAGAAATGGCACTGTTAAGGAGGTATTTCGCAATCGACGTTGAGCAGCTTGCGTGCAGTTTCGATTTCGCGGAGACTGATTTCGAAATTTTGGCGCGCAATCAGGGATTTGAAATTATCAGAAGGGAAAAAACAGCAAAAAGAAACGCCACTTACTGTTTCGACCCGTACTGGTTCTGGACCTTCAACATAATCTGTCGACTCTTGTCTGCGTCATGGATGGGCGAAATCTGGAGTCTGGAGAAATAGCAGTTCGGCACTGTGTTGTTGAGCGTCGTGGAGTCGAAGCGGAAGTTCTGCCAACTCTGGGAGAGCTGCAAGTCGTTGTTGTCGATGCTGAAGATGATGTCCCTGGGAGGACGGGGCATGGGTTCGGCGCAGTAATGGACGGTAAGGACCGCAGTGCTAGTGCCGATCTGCTCGATACTGGGAGGGGTGTCCGACATCATGGGGGGACCCTGGACTTGGATGTTGAGGATCTCCTCGCCAGGAACTTCGAGCGAAGGAGAGCACTCGGGATACCCAAGGGAGACATAGGAGCACGCAGAACACCAATATTGCCCGCTGTACGAGTAATTGGAAATGTGCAACTCGCAGAAAGCCTCCATTTGCTAAAGAGAATTGAGTAAATCAAACTTCCGTGAAATGGACCTCACCATGATGTTGTTATTGTTCGGGATCACGTTCTGTGGAGTCGGTCTCTCTCGGTTCTTTCCTTCGTAGCCCTGGGGACACGGAGCGTCGACCACTTCCCCGTTCGGTCTGCGGAGTCTCCAGAAGACGACTGGACGGGGGTTGCCTTCCACGACGCACCCGAGAGTGATGGCCTGGTTCATCTCGATCCTGTTCCCGGTGTTGAAGGGCTTGTTCAGTTGTAGTGTTTGGAAATTAGTCCGAATCAATCTGGCGGCAGCTGAAAACCAAGGATCCTAATTAGCGGCGAAACAAAGGAAACCCACAGTAGGGCTCGATCGAAACAGCTTGCGATCTCGGCATGTCGTCGATCGGATAAAGTCCATTGTTCGCGGCACACTGAATGGATTTACTGATCATCTCGGTGCCGATGGTAATGTCAGCCCCGTTGCCGCTTGTAATCTCGCCGTTCTTGAGCCATTGATAAGTCGTCGGAGGGGGATTAGCTTGGGCGGCACAGCGCAAAGTCTTCCGACGTCCGGTTTGCTGACAAACCCCGTCCGGTCCTCGGATACACTCCACATAGAACACATTCCCCTGGTTCGGGATCCGGATGGGGGACTGTCCGTTCGCATCGACGACGTGGACGTTCTTCAGGTACTCGACGTTGATGGTCACCGGCATCGAATCCACCGTCCCGGTAGCCAAAGCTGCTTGACACATGATCGTCGCCCCCGTCCAGTTCGGGTTCACGTCGATGTTTTTCAGGGACACGGTCTACAACTCTCTGTTTACTCAAGAAATAAACACTATTCATACCGGAAATCCAGCGTTCCGAGTCAAGTCCTGGGCCGAGTTGAGGACATTGACCATATCTGTGATGTTCTTTTGTGCACAATCCAAACAAACGAATCGCAGTTGGCTGACTGGAGGCTCGGAAACACAGTAAATCACCTCGGCCGGCATTCTCCCGAGGACCCTCCATGTGATCTGATTTACTTGCTGAGCGTTCGCCACAGGAAACAGCTCTGTCAATATCTTCACCTGAGGAACGTAATCCCCCTCGAACCTCTGACACAACGCTATCGAAAACAGTTGTAAATACAGTAAACATTGGCCAAGCCGGAGCCAACTCATTTTTGTCATGGACCTGAAAATCGTACTAAGAACGGAATCCGACAAAACCCCCGCGAAAGGGCAAAACGAATGAAATCCGGGCATTTATGAGCAACTTGGTGTGCATCCAATCGAATAAAGATTGATCATACCAAGCAGGGCAACGGAATGAAGGTGGAGATGGGGGCCGGCACATGCGGAGGGAACACGACAATCGTTCCTTTACGGTCAAGGAGCAGTAGAGGTTCTGCTGCCTTTAGTTGAGTCAAGTACTACCGCCACGACGCGAGACACACAAAAGGTGCTTCCCATATAGGAAGTCGCGCAGGTCATACTAATGCTCGACCGAAAATATGCAAATACGTACATCGAGGTGCGGGTCTCGTACAGTGGTCGCTACTTACATTCAACGGCTGCGGTGACCTCCAAACGCGGATTTATCTAGCCTTGGGAGAACGCCCAGAACAATGAGGTTCCCGCAGAGGGTAATAAAGCTTCATTAATCTCAAGTATCAGCACGAGTTAGACTTTCAAATAAGTAACGCATATGAGTAAAAGTTTGTTTCCCGGAAAGTAAAGTGTTGCCATGGGCGACAAAGCAGGAGTTAAGTCCTCGCGACCGAATGCACGCATCGATTTACGTTTATCCACCTTTCGAGAGATTCCCCTTAGCGAAGGATTTCGGATTTCGTATACTTGTCAGTGAAATGGGCAATTGGACGCTTCTTCCGAAGATTTTATGATTGACACGCGGACGAAATTGATCTTCATTTCGCGCATTCCGTTTTTTCCACGTGAAAATCAATGAGAACGGCTTGAAACGACCTTCTTGACTTCTCGATAGAGACACTTTAAATGACCTTCTTGGGTCTTGTTTAATTTTTTGAATGAAAGAAAACACTTTACAAATGCTTCATTAAATGAAAAGATGAAATATCACAAATAGACGATCGAAATGAACTCTATTAATCTAGATTCTTAAGCGATCAGTAAATAAAATCTGTGTCATTAGTATACTGGAAATTTACACATCTTCTCCCACCAGTCGTTGGTACTTGCCGTTGTGACGGTACTTGTCCTCGAGGAATCCAACGGCTTTGACCAGGACGCTGCTGTCTTCCGAAGACATCTCGGGAATATGGCGGATTGTTACGACTTTGTGACGGTAGGCTTGACGACGCCACCAACAGCAAGCAAAAAGACAAGCAGCAAGCATGTGAAGTCCCACGATGGCGAAGAACAACACCATTCTAGAATATTGACCCATAACGTTTGCCGTCTCTTTTTCTCTTAACGTGGAGAAGTGTGGAACACTCTTTAAATGTCGAACTTCTTCGGAACTGTCGTCACTGTCGCTGCTACTTCCATCATCTTCGTCAGAACTGCTATCACTTATACGTGGATTCTTGAGGTAGTAAATCTCTATATTTTGAGTAATTTTCACGATGTTAACTTTGCCAGTATTGTCTGGAAGAAGACTGTCGTCGTCATCATCACTGGTTTCAACGGCATTGATTTTGTTACTGTCCTGAGCAAAGGAAGGAAATTTATGCAAAATATCCTCATCTTCATCATCGTCATCGTTATTCTTAAAGATACTGAGTCTGTTACCGTCCTGAGAAAAAGAAGCAAGTGTCTGGAGAAAATCCTCGCGGTTGTCTTCTTCATCATCGTCGTCTTCGTCGCTGTCTTCAATGGTATTCATTTTCTTACTGTCCCGAGCAGGAGGAGGAAGTTTCTCGAGAACATCCTCATTGTTGTCGTCGTCTTCGTCGCTGTCTTCAATGACATTCATTTTCTTACTGTTCTGAGCAGGAAAGTTGAATTTATGGAGAATCTCGTTACTGTCATCTTCATCGAGCATCGAAAGATGCTGAAAAAACAAGAGTAATGTCAATCAAAAATAAGCTATTTACATCATTAGAAGTGAGTTTGAAAGGAGTGTCTTTATCAGGAAGTCCAAATTTCATACCATCGGGTAGACGGAAAATAGACCTGGATCTACCTAACCAGGGTCTCTCACAGTTCATCCGATAAGCAGGGGTATCTTTGTAATTATCAGAGTCACAAGTAGAGCAAATGTGATCTTCGAACTTGGAGCAGTAAGTTACAATGAATTCTGATCGCTTGCATGGCGTGCATTCAAGACATCTAGCTGTGGTAATATCGAAATATTGGTCCTAGAAAGTAATTTTGGACGATTATGATAGCTTTGAAAGAATTACCAAACGGCATTTATTGAAGCTGTGGATCTCGATTTCGTTGTCTTCAACACTTAATTCCTAAAGATATTCATTTATGATCGTCATCGATGGAGAAACGCAAACCTCTGAAATCGGAGAAAGTGCCGAAGTCAAGACCAGAAAAGCAAATAAGAGAAGGAACTTCATTTAGAGAACTGACTCTGATCCGAAGAAGAGGAAACAAAACACTTTTAGCGACTCAGGGCTCCGCACAGGTATATGATAAGGATGTTGGTCTATTAACAGGAAAGAACGATGCTGACAGAAAAAACTAAGAGTGATAAGACTCTCTTTGAGTCCTGTCGGTCATGCAGAGGGACAGGAAAGCATATTGAGGGTGATAAACTTACCAAGAATAAACATATGATTTAATCGATCAAAGTTCTATATGTTGAAAAAACATCGTTCGCCCCCTGTTTTACCCCCGATAAGAGGAAAGTGATCGGACTTTTTGTAAAATAATGAAATACCTTCTCAATTTTTATTCAAAAAAGAAACTGTAAGTTTTCCAAAACAATTTTTATGCCTTTTTTCAATTCAAAGGAACTAGAATGTTTTTACAAAAGGAAGCGCAAGTTCTCTTTGATATTGTTTCCTTTCTTTTTTCAACACTTAATGGACTGGAATAGACAGTATGTCTCAAACTATATTTTTTTGAGTGTAATTTATTTCAAAATGTTTAGAATTTCAGTCCTGTAAATAATCATACTTGTTTAGATCCGTCTAGATAACATAATCTGATGCAGTTCTCGAGGGATGATATGGAAAATATTTTGAAAGACTATTTTTCTGGATCTTGAAATTAGAATCGGAAGTGAAATAGGAACAGATCAAGCTAACTTCTCGTTAATTTTCATTAATATTTGAATACACGTACATTCTTGTGAAATATAATTAGTAACTGGCTGAATTAAAAATGGTAGATCCATCAATAGAATCATCGACGACATGATGAAGTGTAAAACTAATCAACATTGAAGAAAGTGAAGATTGATTGCAGATTAAACATTTAATTGCTATTCCAAAAAACTTGAATGATAAATATACTGCAATAGCACACTTTATTTTAGAAATCTATGTTCAACGTTATTTTGATGAGATTGATTTAATTCAGAATAATAATCCTTATTCTGAACATCAAATTTTAAATCACATTCAAAGATATCATCATTTTAAAGATATAATCTTTATCAAGACACAATTAAAGCAGATTATTCGTCATCAATTAGACTACGGAGAAATACTCTTTTATAAAATTAATTTTTTAAATTTGGTTTTCTTCAAAAAGTAAAACTGGAGAACGCTCACTCATTAATAAGATTATAAGAAAAACAGTCATGCTCTTTCAAAAAGATTAGAATTTCCATATTCTGTCTTGAAAGAGTCTCATTTCTTTTCAAATACAAAAAAGCAAAGAAATAGTACATGTAACAGTTTTCTAGAGTAGTTTTTATTTTTATCTTAAATGAAAGAGAAAAAATTATGGGAATTACTTTGTATTGCTGAGGGAAATTTCTCAAGACTAAGTTTTGTATCCTTAATATCGTATCAACTATGATTCTGATAATTCCTTAAAATTTTAAGAGATAATGTGACTTTTAATTTTGCTTCTAGAATTTCGTCATGCGTAAACAAATCATATGTGATAATGACCATTTTCTTGGGTTTGACTACCGTGGGTGTGGAATATGAGGAAAGGGATCGAAAAAAATAATATTATAATTTGTGAAGATGATCATCACTTGAGTATTAATTTGAGTAAGTGAAACCATTTGATTAGTTTCCGCATGGAATCGCTTGATAGTGCTGTATTATGTTTTATATTTTTTGCTATTACATTTTTTAACTTTTTTAAATAAAGAAATTTCCTAGCTTGAATCTCTACAGAATTAGCCAATTTTATGTAATTTTAAATTTAATATTCAATGATTAGTTTAATTTTGATAATTCTGTATGCATTGTGAGAATCCTTGAATAGATTTTATTTGCTAAATGTTAATATGCCTTTAAAATTCCTTTACTCAATGGCATAAGTTGAGCTTTCATTAATGGCTGTGAGAAGTTTACTAAGCAGGATCTTCTGCGTCGGATAGGGTGGCAGATCTAGTCGGTTGAAACAAGTATGTGCTCTGGGTAAACTGTATTCCGTCCCATACTTTTCTATAGTGAACTTTTTCAATCCGTTCGAACCTCGTAATGCCTTGAAGCCCTCGAACGGGACACTCGAAGTTCCGGTTACAAACTGAAATTTATCCTTTTTATTTGCAAACTAAAAAAACGAACCTGGAGAAGTTTCAGTCTGTCGGCATTACTCAAGGAATATACCGTATCCCAGAACCATCTGATGACAATGTGGCCTTCGTAATACCCGCCTTTGTATTCAGTATTTTCCCTCCAATCTTCAATGTTGATTTCTACTGTACCCGAAAGAACTAACTCAAGTTGTTTGGCATCGAAGACTCTCAAGTACTCCCGATCAATTATCTGAAATTATTTTTTCGTTATTTGGGGATAAACCTATTTATGTACCGAGTAAAGTCCTCTCAATAGAGCTTTGTTTTGATTTTCGGCATTCTTCTCGACTCTCCACCGGATCATTAGAGAGATGAACTCCTCTTTATTGCTTTCTGTTACTTTCATTTGTTTCCCTCCGGGTAGTAGTTCTTGTTCTACTATCTAAATTTAACTCATTTTTAAAATACAAAATAAAAACCAAACCTCTCCAGCAACTTCTTCACTCGTATTAAAAGTCAATTCCAAATCAGGAGTGACTTTGTTGTTCCTTATCCAGAGAAGACTGTTGTAATATTGCATGTCCATGAATTGCAAATCCTCGAGTTTGTAAGGTCTATAAATTATAAATTACCGAAACTTCTCAATCTTGTACGTACTCTCCAAGAAGCATTTTGTAAAATGGTCGAGTGAAAAAAGTATCTACCAGACATCGATGGATGAGAGCCAATCCCAGAACTCGACCACAAAGTTCCATCCATTGACAATTGTTTTCCACGAATCTGGACATGGGACTCAACTGTGCAGTGTAGTTGTCGTTGGAATTTTCGAACAATCCGTAGTAGGGATTGAATAATTCTCTCGACAAAAGGAAAAATAACTCTCTCGATGGACCACCGTAATCCAAACTGAAAATATCTGTTAAAAACTCCGGGAAAGTTTGATCTCACCCATCCTCTTCGTCGAAGGTTACTGTCATGTGGTATTTTCTCAGGTGCATGGGATCTACGGAAAGCATTTTTTCGAAGGCATCAGTTAACAAATTAGACCTCCTCAGTCGGAATCTGATCTTCCCAGGACCTTGACCATAACCCGCTCTATGGAGCGATTGATAAAAATAATGAACTTTTTCCTCAAATTCCGTTTTCGGAATGGACGTCTTTACATCCAGGAAACTAATAGCAGTAATAAGATCGATGTCATTAGCATAACGACGTAACGCGTTAACCCCGTCATGCTTGATTACTTCGAGCTTGTGACAGACTCTGGGCGCTATTTCGGGTAACCTCATTTTGACCAATCTTGCGATTTCATCACTTTTTTCTATTATATCCAATGCATAGTTCCCATTCGTGTCCTAAAATAATCTATTTAATGGTAATAAATCTTAATTAATCAACCTGTTGTCTTCTGGATGGGGGTGCACTTCTGGTTCTCGACCTGGATTCTACCGGAAGTCTGGGGTCGATGAGAGTAATTTGACGGGAATTGTGATCAATATACAGTCGTTGTTCCATGTTTTGTCTACGTGCAACTTGCCACCCGTTAGGTAACGGTTGGGTCTTATCCGCGAATGAATTTAAAAAGTCGACAAGTTCCTTATTTTTAGAGAACTTCTGGAAAACATTTGGATCTTTTCTGATTTTGTGGATAATATGTTTCAGATAGACAGAATCATTATACAAGTTCAGAGCTTCTGGATTATCATGTAGGAGATTGACGAAATTATACTGACAAAGGAATATTACTGGACGGGAATAGAGATTTGAATTTTTATCAACACGAGCACTGGGATTAATAGTCACTGTTCTTCTTGAATTGTGATATCTGAAAATTTCCCATAATGATATTTTACAAAAATATAAAGTTAACCGAATATTCGAGTTGAAGATGAGATCGCTTTGGTCGTCGCTTTCGGGTTCCAGGATAGTAGGGGGTTTCCAGCTGGTCGTTTTGTTGATGTGATCCAGGTACAAGAGCCTTCCTTTGGAATCCACCCGAGCCTCCCAACCTGGAGGTAAGTTGGAACTTGAAATCGAAGACGAAGAAGCCCTGTCACTCATTATCGAGGAAGAAATGGCAGAGGAGTCACTCGTCGAGCCACTCATTACGGACTTTGGAGTCTCGGTCTGCTGTTCTACTAATGGCTGTGAAAGTTGGAGATTGTTCATCGTTTCTGAAAGTTCGAAGCTGGTTTAAAAGAAGAAGTAGTGGATTGAAACCAATGGAAATTATTCTTTGCTCTAGGGTCAAAAGTCCCAAAATGTCACTTTTGAAAAGAAGTGATGGATAAGCAAGCTTTGATTATTTCTCAAGGGAGCATTCTTATACGTAGTAGCTGTTTTATTGCCATCGGCATTTAAAAAACTAGGCTTTGTTTCTTCGGAAAACAATTCAGAAAATTAACAAAGCAGAAGAAAATGAATTCTGAAACTAACCTTCTATTGGTTGTCGGTATTCGGGGATGAAATGACAGGAAATATGGATTTGGTAATCGAAATGGTTCAGGGAAGATTTGCTTGGTCTGAGGACAAATGCAAACTCTCTGAAAATAAAAATAATATTATAGAAATAGGAAAGCAATACTATTTCGAAATATGTACAAAACTAGTTTCCACAAATTTAGAAAATTACAGAATTCTTGATTATAAGTTTCGTTTCTAAAAATACATTTTAAAATAAGAAATTGATATTATCAAGAGATATATTCAATATAAATTTTACGAAATTCCAGAATTTGTAATTCTAAATCTCGGTCTCGAAATTCAATAACTTAGAAGGAATGAATATTATCGGGAAATATTTTTAACATGAATTTTCATAAACTTCCAGTAAACTCCGGAACCTTCGATTCTACATTTTAGTCCTAACAGTTTAACTAAATTTTGGAAGATTTCAGCCAAATAAAATTAGAAGCAAGAATTCTGTTGTTTTAACGACATCACTGCCTTCAACATTTTAACGGCCTTTTCCTGTCCGTAAAAGGAACGGGAAAGAAATCCGATATCAAAAACTTCTAGGAGAGCATTATTCAAAACATAAATATCCGTCAAAAATGAAGGATATCTCACTGGTTTCGTTGATGGATAAGATCGGCAATGGGAACATTAGCCTCGCCCACCACGTGGTCCCGTCTCCAAGCTTTCTCCTTCACTACTAGTTGAATTTCTCTGGAACGATCTGCTTTGAAAACAAATCCCTGAAAAAAGAGTTATTGAGTTTCTATTTCGAAATGAGTACCAGATTAGACCAAGAGCACAAGGGAGAAACGGGGGTCTTATATTGATGAAGTTCTCCACAGTGGACCTTGGCAAAAAAAGAAGCATTTTTATTTTTGGGCACGTTGTCGCAGGAAATCGCTGGAATTCGGAGAATGAAAAATGAATTAATCATAATCACTCACAGTCAATAATTAATTGAGCATCAGTATAAACCAGTAACGCGGGACTCTCCGCCCTCAAGTTCCCTGTCATCCCATCGTAATACCGGAAACTGATATTTCTCCTCATATCCGATCCTCTGATGTGATCCCCGGAAATCCGCCAATCGACGTGTCCTTTGGGAGCTCCACAAACCCCATTACTTTTGTATTCCAAATAGTGAAGAGGGTTTTTTTCTTCTGAAAGTACAATGTTAGGATTTCCAAAATAACATTTTTGGACAGGAAAAACCCAAACTTTGCATTTTACTTGTGGCACAGAGCTTTTGCTTCCGCAAATGTCAAGTGGCCATCCTGGGAATATTTCATTTTTGATAAACGTTGTCGGAATTTCCCAGTCAACATGTATCAAAAAGTTTGGAAAGCATTTTTAATTTGAAAATACAGTGAATTCCTACCTGTTTCAAACATTCCTATCCAATCCAGCAAATTCGTGTTTGGTTTATGGAAGTTCCAAGAAAGTTTGACAAGTGAAAATGAGTCGACAAAGAGCTGACTTTTTGACAAACCAAGCTGACAATCCTCGGCTTCAGTTGGATTTCCGTTTTCTTCGTTCACTTTGATGATGAAAATGGCCATTCCAGATGGTTTACCCAGTCTTAGATTCTAAGAAAAAGGTCTCAAAAATTCCAAAAGCTTCACAATTTTTAAAAAATCTCGAAAATTTCAAAGTTCTAAAATTTCAAAGAATCTCAAAGAATATCAAAAGCAATATCCTATTTTCGGATATTATTTCTCGAGTGTAAATCAAATTTTAAATTATATTAATCATTTAGAGAGCTTCTTTGGGGGAAATATTTTACAAAATTATTATTCTGCAGAATAAATTTAGTCTAGTTTTTATTAACGTCCAAAAACAAAAAAATAAAAGCAGTTTTATTTTCAATAATGGCTTTAATAAACGGATAAAGACCCACTGGCGCTGCCTAAGCTTACAAAAAATGCATTCTTGTTGCTTATTCTTCGGTTTTCCTATCGAAGCCTGGGATATCCGGCATCCATGTTTTCTCTAAAAATCTCTAAAAGGCAAGTTCGTTTTCACGCTTACAGCTCTTCTTCTGGACGGAAAGACAAAAAAGATCGAATTCCACGCTTATCCTCGGAGTCGGAAAGCAGAAAAACGTCTCCCCGGAACACGCTCATTGTTTTCTCCGTTTTCGTCTTCCGAATCCCAAATGGGACCAACATCGAATTCGCTCAAAACAATTTCATTCCAATTGATAATAAAAGTTACATAAAATCAAGGATGATAAAGAATCTGGGGAACAATCTACTGACTTTCTAGGTGTGATGTGATATGCTGAATCTGGAATGGCAGAATCGGCATGAATGCAACTCCAAACTTGAACTCGAAGTTGAAATTGAGCCTTGGTCGTTCTGATCAATGTATCGGATCCACCGAATATCCGAGGGAATGAAGGGAATTATGTGCTTCGACACGTAAAGGTTTTCAATGATAAAAGCATCTCGGTCTCCATTGCGAGCCCGTTTCTGCATCAGATTTGCGTAAAGTTCCGAAACAAGAACAACCTGGAATATTTCTGTTATTATATTTTCAAGTTTCGGATCCCTTTGGAGATCCTCGAAAAATTTTTAAAGAATTATTTCCAAGATAAAAGTGACATGCTTCGCATTGAAAATCTCATGATTGGAATTTCAAAGTGAAACATGGGTCTTCCACTGGGACCAATAAACTCCCGAGAAAATCTTCAATTTCCTAAAAATTCTTCAAACAATTTTCCAAAAAAATTCTCAAATAAGTTTCGGAAAAATCCTTAAAGAATTTTCAATTTTTGATAAACTCACTTTTCCTCCAACAACAGCCAAAGCTGATCTGGCATCTTGGATTTTCCTTCCAAAGTAGTGAATCTTTCGGATATACTGTACACCAACCAAATCAATACACATAGTTGTAATGGCAAGACCTGAAGAATTATTGTATTTTTTAACGAAATAGAAACTGACCTAAGATAATGTAGGATAAAATGAGGTACATATATTCGTCCCTCCGAGGCATCAAATCACCGAACCCGACCTGCAAGAAATTAGGTAAAAAGTGTGGATTGTATAGTGATTACCGTAGTCATAGTTATGAATGACCAATAGAAAGAAGTGAAAAAGCTCCAAGGTTCCAGGTGAGACATAAGGACTCCCCCGAGGGCTGTATAGAGCATCAAGATCGACAGTACTAGCATTGCAGGAATCCTAAAGGATATATTTTGAATTAGTTATGTTATTTTTTAAAATATTATCTTTAATTAAAAAACCTTACTTTTGTTCTTCGACGGGGAGCATGTGAGGGGATATCCCTCTACTTTGACATTGCTCACAGACATGTTCCCTCTTCTCCTTCCTGTTCTCGACTCGACGACAAAGATAGTGTTTGATTTTCCGATAGTTTCCATAAAGCCAGATTAAATGTTCACTCAAAAATTTACCCAAATCGGCTATCGTAACGAGGGTCAAGGGAATTCCAAAAAGCGAGAACAGAATACAAGCAAGTCTTCCGGCCCTCGTTATCGGGACAGGATTACCATAACCTATTGTCGTCACGACTGTCACAGCGAAAAATATGGCTGTAGAGAAAGACCAAACTTCGATTGTGGTGTTTCTTTTGACTTCATTCGACGTCAGGAAATACTTCTCGAAAGCCACGAAGAGGTGATCACTCATGTTGTGCATATGCATCCTGGCAATCTCGGACCAGACATCTCGATTTGTCTCATTTACCGCTGCCAATTCGAGCATAGAAGTAACAAACTGTTCTTGTCGAAGATAAATGAGGTTGAGCTGGAATGACAGGAGATTATGACAATTGACAAAAAAGGACAAAAAGAAAAATGAGTTAAAGCTTGCCTGCTGTCTTTTTGTCGAATGCTCGTTGGGGTTCTCGAAGCTGTAGAATACAGAAGCTCCAATAAGTGTGTAGGCACAAGTCAGGAAAACTAATCCAACGTGAGGAAGAATCAATTTAGCATACTGTAATCGGATAATTTGAATACCTTTGTCTACATACAAAACAACAGTAGAACATACTTTTCTCATTCCAGTTTCTTCGTTTTCGTCTTCTTTGCCTTGATCGTCACTCGTAATAAACTCATCGGACTGCAATTTGTTTTCTCAATTACTTAATTTACCAAAAAAGAAAAACAATACTTTGCCCGTGTGGTTCGAAGCGAGGAGTTCACTGGTTTCCCAGGACTCATCCGGCCGACTGCCCGTGGAACTAAAGAGACCTTCCTGAAAACAAAGCAATACAATTAAATTAATCCGCCATCATACAGAGCTGGCCATAAGCCGAAAAATTACCTACCAACGCTCCACCAACGGCGAAACTCATATTTTTTAGGAAAACTTCCAAAAATAGATTATTTACTAAAAAATGAAAACATGGTTCCTTTTTAGAGTAAAAAGTAGGAATGATAAATGGAACAGTGATTTACATTTGGGAAACAAGAAGGCCTAAGTAGTGAGGAAGGAACTTTAGTTGATTAAAACGCAGAAGTTGAGATGGACCTACCCGTCTGTGTCTCCGGTTAAATGAGAGTGGAATATCGCCAATATGGTCGTCCATTTCGTACTGCTCGAGTTCGTAAGAGTCCTGTTTTTCCATCGCGGAGGTGGATTGGGCCGATTCCTCCATCTCGGCTGGGTCGAAAGCAGCCCTGTTGGATCCGGGAGTCAGGAGGGTCTGTTTCTGTCCGTCGTCTGAGGACGCCATCGTGAGGGGCTCCGAGTCAGCGATAGTGGGGTCGCTGTCCACCCTCTCATATTCCCTCCTGTAGTACGGACGTCTCGTCCGTCGACTCATCTTCGGGTCTACTACTGCATTCCGGCCGGTTTTATTGAAAAATAGTTATTTCTTTCTCCATAATTTTTCAACAAACATGGCAGTGAAGGTGAAAACGATACGTGTGAAAAATCTAGAAATAAAATATCTGTGAGAAGTCTGTTATTTTACACGTTAACTTTATTATCAAATATTAAATATAAAAGAAATAAAAAATTATGAAGGGAAAATTGGGGAAAAAACGACTTGGTCTTCGTCGAGGAAGCAGCGGGGCTTCTCGAAAACCACGTCGTTGATTGACATTTAACCAGCATTATTTGAGAATATATTCCCTCCAGAAGTCCTCACGTAACTACAGAGAGTGTTTTTAAACCCAAAGTTTTTCGAGAAAATAATACTTCCTAAGATCTGGTGTTTTTGTGGAAATTAAAATTAAGATTTTAGAAATCAAGTTTTTTTTAATTTGAAAATTTAATAACCAAGTTCTTTAATTTGAAAACACTAAAATTCTGAAAGTTGTTTTTTAGGAATTGTTTAAAAATTAAGTTCCGGGAAAGCTGAGACTCTAGAAATCAAGTTCCTGCTGGAAATTAGAATTTTTAAAATCGAGTTTTTAGAAAAATTAGAATTTGTAAAAAAGGCGATGAGAGCAAAGGAAAGCCGACCGAAAGTTATTAATAGACATCGAAAAAAAGAATATTTACATCGAGTCTTTTTTCTTTAAAAGATAAATTTTACAACAATGTAGAGACGAGTTCTGGGACCGAGTTTTCAGCAGAAAACTCTGAAGCCGCAAGGGAGCGTATCACTTTTTGCCTCTTGACATTTTCTCACTCTTTTATGCTCCGGATGGACAACGGTCGATCTCGACCAAGAAGTTCTTTTGTCTGGTTATGAAATGGAAACTTTCCTGACTCTGCCGAAAAACTAAACACTGCCGCGCATGGAAGCAAAGCTTTTCCTTTTTCCATCTATTATTGGTCCCGGGAGATATCCGCGTCGAATACGGAGCCCGAGAGAACTCTTGCCTCTTTGTCAGGCAGATGCCGATTCAGACAAAAGCGAGTTGAAGAACACCCAATGAGCTATTGCTGAATCTGTTAAAAACAAGAAATATGGACTTGGAATACTCTCAATTGGATCAGACAGAATCGTAAAAAGGGCACTAGGTAAGTGTGCCATTTCGAAAAGGTGATGTGGAAGTACTCAAATTTCCCCAAATGACTAAACTTGGCATGTCCATTTCGACAATTACACACAAAAAAACAAAGAATAACCAAAAGACCCTAAAAAATGAAAATAGCTAAAAAGTTTAATTTTAACCTCAAAGGAAATAAAATTAATCAATTTCCTAGAAAAAGAAATTTTTAAACGATTTTTGCGGATTTTTTTGATTTTATAGAAAATAAAAAATAAGCCAAATGGTTGCCAAATGCTGACATTTTCGACTTTCTTTTTTGCTAAAGTTTCAGAATCCAATAAAAATTTGCAGGAATAATATCTGAAATCTGGAATTATATTTTCCTAAAAGGTTCTGAGAGCTGATATCAAAATATTTTTATGGTTTTCAGTACGGTATGATTTTTGAGAGAAATTAGGAGCTAGAAATTCTAGGAAATTTCGAGAACAAAAATTCATAAAAGTTTCCATAATAAAATTCCTGAAAATTTTCAGAAATAAAAAATTCCAAAAAGTTTAAAAATTAAAATTCTTTTTCGGCAATTACACAGGAGATAATTATTTATGGTTTTTTAAATAGTACGACTCAGTCTTCATCAAGGCAAATTAGAATTTGGAAATATAAGTTTTTAAACCATTAGTAGAAATGAACTTTTAACAATGGTTTATTTCGAACCAAGGAATGCGACAGAAGCCAAAAAGTAAGAAACAATTCGTTAAAACCCCAGGCAAAAACTCGACTTTTGCCGTTGCTTCTCCGAAGATCCAATTACGGTTGTTGTTTTGGCAGAAGCTAAAACAAAAGGCGCCAGACTCGTCAAAAGTTGTCACGAATCAGCTCTAAGCCTCATTGACTACAAAAAATATCTTCCATGTAAGAAACAAATTCCAGATTAAAAAACGAAAAATATCTTCCGTTTAAGTAAGGAACACATTCGAGATTAGAAAGGGGAAATATATTTTATTTGGAAAGCGAATGCCAGATTAAAAAAGAAGAGAATGATTGGCAATCGACAAGGAGCCAGAGAAACTTTTGACGTAAATCTCGTTGAGAAATAACTTCCAGTTTTTTTAGGAGATTTATAACTTTCCGGAACTTGTCTTTTTTAATTTTCCGGACGAGCTTGATAGACTTAAATGTTTTGTAAAAGAGGGATTTCGGGATTGCTTTATCCAGAGATAGATTCAAATTGGTTCTGTTGCTTCTCTCATTCAATTTCCCTTCGATATTCGTCCTGGCTCAAAGGAAAAGTCGTAATCAATCCCATTCCGGGCTGAAACAGACGAAGACTCATCATTTCCGAAATCGCTTAGCAGCTTCATTTCAAACTTTGTTTCCAAAGTATATTTCCTCTCAGGGAAATGTTCCAAATGGGACCAACCTCTGGACCATGTCCTCGAATTTATGTCCTTCGAAGCAAATAAGGCATTAAATCGAGTTACACTTTTCGGTATCGAGGAAAGCGGTTTTAGATTTTCACTGGGAAAAATGCTGGGTGATCGAAGTTCCCTCATCAAAAGCGGGAGTAACACCGGATTTCTCAACGACCATTCCAATAATGATCCATGGGATCTCGAGCAGTTGCTGCCGGAGGACCAGGTAATCCGATTATTTTTCCATTCCCGCAAATGGCCAGAGGCAATCTTTTTCCAATTGCTTTTTTATTCTTGACCAAAAATTGAAGAGCACCAAAATGCAAAAATTTAGATGAATTCCAATAGGTTTTTAGTATTATTTTTAGCCGTAAAAAGCGTGTTCCGTTTGCCACTTTTTGTATAAAGCCACTGCAAAATGGCATCAATTGGCTTTCTCGAGGGTTTCCATGATGCCACTTGATGCTCGACAGATACGGGCTTTTTGGCTCATCGTTCGGGCCTCTCGCATCCTCAGTCCCCTCGAGTCCAGTTGTTAATCTATCGTCGTTCCTGCTGCCTTCAACTTTTCAAATCTAAAAACCACTGGATTTTAAAAATTATTAATCTTTCTTCCTGTTTTTTCGACAATTTTGCATATTAAAAATCACTAGATCGAAATTGTACTATACAATGTTCGCTGGAATTAGCATTTTTCCAGCAAAAGTCCAGGTAAAGCAGTTTTTGTTTAATTCTTTGTTATTTCCGCATGTGACGAAACCAACGTCTCAAGGTTCACGCGTCTTCAATTTGTAAAATACCAATAATGAGATTTTCGGATGCTTTTCTGTCTCGAAGCAAAAAAAGAAGTTGAGCAGGTTTTTTGTGGGGACATTGACACTCTTTCCTTTGCCTTTCTTGGAAAAAAGAAATAAAAAGGGTGTTTTATCTGATGGTGGCAAACTTTGCTTTGTATTTGAAGGACCTCTGAGCAGTACTTCTGTTGCATTTAACTTTGTTGTGTAATTGAAAGAATCCTGAGTAGTACTTTTGTCGTATCTAGAGTTTTTCGTACTTTAAGGAATCTGATTAATGCTTTTGTAATATCTAAATTTTTCTGTATTTAGAATTTTCGAGTAATATTCTCACAATATCTAAATTATGTCATACTTCGAAACCTATTGAATAGTATTTCTGTAGTATCTAAGAATTTAAACCCTTCTAAATAATGCTTCTGTAGTATTCTAACATTGCTCTATATTTAAAGTTAAGCAATATTTATATAGTATTTAAATTTTCTACATTTTAAAAACCCTTGAATAACAATTCTACAGTATTTAACTCCTCTGTTACAGGTCGGCTTGGATGATATGCCAGTATGGAAGAAGTATGCTCGTATTATTCTTCCTCACATTGGTCTGATTATTCTCTCGTTAGTCTACATAATCGGAGGAGCTTTCGTTTTTTACCATCTCGAACGACCGAACGAGGTCTATGTCAGAGGAGAGTCCCTGAGGTCGATTGAAGACAACCGGATAAAAATGCTCAGACATCTGTGGCAGATTGTCAATGACAACACGACTACTAGAGGTTTTTTAATTTTCAGTTTTTCTCAAAGAAATTTATTTCAGAAGAAATTGAGAACACCGTATTGGAACATGTAGACAACACTTCTCGGTTGCTTTTCGAAGCTTTCGATACTCATTTCATTTTTGTGGCTCACTTAAGAAATCCGGGAAGTCAGATTGACTTCAGTTGGACCATGACTACGGCTATCTTCTACACAACTACCTTGTTGACCACCATAGGTTACGGTAACCTCGTTCCAGTCACGTTTAAAGGCAGAATGTTCTGTATATTCTATGCCCTTCTTGGAGTTCCTCTGATTTTGATCACGGTGGCGGATATCGGCAAATTCCTCTCGGAAAACATCGTCTGGCTCTATGGTCTTTACGCGAAAATGAGGAAAATTCCGAAACGAAAACCGAGTAACTCAGAAAATCTCGAAGCCGATGGTGAAAGCAAACAGGAAAACAAGGAATCCATGATTGACTTGGGAGTCACGATCCCGACTTCTTTAATAGCGATAATCCTCCTTGGATATATGGCTATAGGAGCTATTTTGTTAGGACTTTGGGAGAATTGGGATTTCTTCCAGGGATTTTATTTTTCTTTCATCACAATGACCACTGTTGGCTTTGGTGACATTGTTCCAGTGAAACAACAATTTTTTATCTTTGATTTATTTTATATAATCATCGGACTCGCTATTACGTAATTTATTTTATTTTTTTCGGAAATAAGAAAACTTTTCTAGAACCATGTGTATCGATCTCGTCGGGATCCAATACATCCGAAAGATCCATTATTTCGGAAGGGCGATCAAGGACGCTCGTTACGCTCTCGTCAACGTCGGCGGCCGGATGGTCCGAGTCCCGGATCTGACCCGTGTTGCTTATATGCTCCAGCAAAAATACGGTCAAAGAAGAAAAGCCAGCGACAATCTCTGGAACGGTGCCTATGTCCCCAAGGATTTGGCAAGGATCAGATTCATCGACTACAGTGGAGTTGCTAGTGTGGAAAGTCTTTCCAGCTTATTATCCAGCATCGTCAACGGAAAGTCAAAAGATCCAGTCAGAGTTTAACATTTCATTTAAAATTGATCTTAGAATTTACTTTAAAAAATTTACAAATCCTGCCGAATGAATTTGGTTCCCTTTTATATTACTTACAAAGTATTTCACGTGTCTTTAACTGTTTTGAAGCATCGGATTATTTTTAAATGCTTTTTCGAAGCAAAAGCTAATCCCGAAAGAGATTTTCAATCTGTGCTTGTTTATATTCTATTGTGGTTCCCCGAAAGTTCCTGTTTTTAACCTGGAGAATGTATTGACGTGGTTCAATGGGACACTCGCCATATGTGAATATGAATTGGTCGAAAATGGACCACTCGTTGAATGTGCTTTTTGTCGCATTTGTCAGTTAGGACCAGAACAAATCTCCCGAAGCAGCTTCATTTGGACCTTCCTCTGAATTTTTCCTCTGGACTTTTCCTCGACTTTTCCCGGACCTTCCGTGGACTTTCCTCTGAACCTTCTATGGAGTTAACGAACTCTTTCTCTAAATTTGTTTATGCACTTTTTTGTTTTTTCACGAGATTTCTGTAACGTGATTTCGAATATAAAATAATGAAATTATTTTTTATTTTCCTTTTTCATGACCTATCGGCTCCCTATCACTTTCTCCCATAAGACAAGAGGAATGAAAAATAGTCTTTGAATGTCGCTTGCGCAAAGATGGTCGAACGCAAAAACAACTTTTGTCATCCGTACGAACATGTATATTTTTATATATGAGAAGACTGGACAAGCTGGCAAGGGGAATTGACTGAGTGACCATGCAACTGGCTGCACCAAGATGAGCCTCCTCCTTTCTGCGACAAACGGCGAAAGAAACTTGAAGGTCAAGCTCTCAAAATTAGAGAAATTCAGTTCTCGCTGTTGGTCTTCCTCACTTTGCGTTTCCTATAAACGTTCCCCGTGCCATTCTCGAATATAAAATAAACTAAGTAATCAACTCGTTTCCTTTCTTGCGCACTTGTTACTTTCGATCGTCCCAAACAATCATTCATCGGCATCGAGAGAGTCGCGGTTTGTCTCTCCTTATGGGAGAGCTCGTACCCATATATCGATTGTTGCCAGAGCGTAAGCATCGAACGTGCGCGAATCCTAAATTAAATTAAAAATACCCACATATTGATTGTTACTAGGACTTTACTATTAAGTATTTTGAACTTTGAGTTAAATTAGTTTATAAACAATCATATCAGTCCTTGTCAGAACTTTAACATTAACTGTGTGAATTCTGAATTGAATTAATTTGTAAATACTCATATATCGATTGTCATCGGAACTCTAATACCGAATGTGTCGAGTTTTAAATTGAATTACTTTATACAATTAAATTTCTTGCTTTTACTGACAACTGATCAATCTCCTTTTGTTGCTTTTCATTTTATATTGTCAAGCCAGAATTAACTCCGAGTTTCTTTGACCGGGAGATGATTGAGCAGGTGTCAAGGACTCAAGGAAATCTCAACAGCTGAAATTGTGGCTTGTGGCAATTGAGTGTCCGACTTTTTGTCTCATCCACATATCCGTATATCCACATATCTGAGTTTATCCGCATATCCACTTATCCGAGCTTATGTACTGCCCATTTATCATTTTTTCTGAGGACGAATGCGGCTGCCGTTTTTGCTTCTATATTTCCAAGTACAAATTCTTATTAACTTTCCGAAATCTCTCGACATAGCTGTTTTTCGTCAAAGTCCTTCTCGAAAAAAATTGTTTACTTTTTTCGTGACTTTAAAGTTTTGAATTTTGAATTTTTGCAGTTCAGTGAAAGTAAAAGCTGTTTTTTCAGATCCTTTGCCATGTCTTGGCTAAAGATACTCGTTTCCAGTCTGGCTCTATGTCTGACGATTGCGGAAGTGATCGATTATTCCGGCTTTTCTTGTAAGTCTAGTTTTATGTTCAAAAAATAACGAGCACTTTAGCTTTTGACTCACCTACAGTTGTATTCCGACAAAAAAGAGAAACAGAAGAAACCCGATGGCTCCCTACTCTTCCTCCAGATTACGATCTCGATGATTCCGAAAATGATCCAAAAAACGTCACAACGGAACACATTTACTACAACATGACCGCTGTTAGCGGGGATATGACGGCTTTCACAGATCATTATATGAACATGACCCAGTTCCTCACTCAGAAGAACGTCACAGGGAACTTCACTCATGAACACCTGATGAAGGCCTATCGTAAAGCCGCCGGAGTGAAGTTGAAGTTCAACTTCCCCTTCTACGGTCATGAACTCACCAACGTCACGATCGCTACCGGAGGATTCCTCTACGTAGGGGATCAGACCCACAGCTGGCTCGCAGCGACCCAATATATCGCTCCTTTGATGGCGAACTTCGACACGACGTCCAATAACTCGATGATCACATTTGGGGACGACGGAAGCAGATTCATCGTCGAATGGTCCAATGTTAAACTTCGGGATGATCCAAATGGTTTCTTTTGTTCTTGGATTTATTTTAAATAATTTATTTCAGCTGGACCATTCACTTTCCAACTTTCTTTGTTCAGCAACGGAGACATCTGGTTCGTATATAAGGATGTAAGTTTCGTTACTGTCAAAGGAGAATTTACGACCGAAAATCAAAAATAAAATTTAGATCCCGATCCCTGTGGCAAATATCAGCGATGTGAACCATCCTTGCAAGTTAGGAGTCAGCGACGCCTATCTTTTCAACCACAAGATGAAGATCCCCACTGATGGTTTGATTTCATTAATTTTTTATATAAAGAGTTTTTTCCAGCTACTCAGACATCAAGCAAGAGAGTTATCCACGAATACCACAGGATCTCTCTAAATGGAAAAGAAGTTGTGTCGAACGCTGTTGTTATTCTGAAAGCTTTGCCAAGTTAGTTTTGGATTTTGTACAAAAACAACGGGGATTTGGTCCACTGATTTTTTTAGGAATAGGAGTTTTTTCGAAAAAGGAACAATATAGAAAAACCAAAAAAGAATAAATATGAGAAAAAATCGTAAAAAAGAAAACGGACTTTGTAAAAACCAATTCAGTCGATTTTGAGATTTAAAAAGTTTGAGAAAAGCGAAAAAAAATAATTCCGAGATCAAACTAAATTCATTCTCAGAAATATAGAGATGATGAAATTAATGAAGGAAATTTGTCTGAATTGGTTTTAACTTTAAAAACTGGGAAAACTATTCAATTTCCTTTAACTGTCCTTTATGGATTTTAAAAATTTATTTTTAATTTCAAAAGACAAATTACCAGTCCATTCTTATTCAATTTCGAAACGAAACTCAGCATGATACCGAGAATAATTTATTAGTCCATATGGGTATATTTTATGGATTTCTACAAATACAATAATTTAATTGTAATTTGTACTTATATGGGAATTTCAGCTTGTCACGGATTCTCAGACTGTGAATCCTGCTCGAATTCTTCACTCAAGTTCTTCTCTTGCACCTGGTGTGTCCCGAGTGAAGAGGAATCGGGATTCTGCTCTGATCTAGATGGTCTCCACAGAAAAAGACAAGACTTCGTCGAGGGATACTGTAGTCGACCGAAAGATAAAGTATGCGAAAATCCTTCAAAATCATCATCGAAGCCCTCTGGAAGTTCGAATTCCACAGAAGCTCCTCATCCAGATGCCGTAGTGTCGCTTTCTACAGAAAGTCCAAAAACTAAATCCGAGATGGATTCAGGAAAAGCAACATTAACATACGGAAAGACTTTCGTTTATCTCTCCATACTTTTCATCTTCGTCTTCGTTGCTTGGTTATATTACGCTTACAACAATCCATACAGTTGGTCAGGTCAACAGCTAATCAAATATCGTCCATCAAAATGGCGTAGTCCTGCAAATCAAGTTCGCTACAGTGCTTCGGGTCACATGTGAGACTTGCTACAAGAAATTCCGGTTCAACTAAGAAAAATAACTATCATTTTTATTCGCCACTTTACATTTCTGACTTCCATACACCTTCCCAAAAACAATACAATGATCCCATCTTCATCCGTGGTGTTTGGTAGTACTTTCGGGTACATTTTCGCTTTCTGACAAAGAAGCCAATCTATTTTTGTAATCTCTATTTTTGAGGCATAAATAAAGGTTTTTATTACTTTAAATCGTTAATTAAACACTGTAGAATAAGCAAAATAATACACTTACAAAACAGCTCATAGAAAAGCGAATTGTAAAACAAATCCGATCAACCATCATGAGTCAAAATGAAGATCTGAGCAAGAGATTTCAAATGTGAAAGTTCACCATTATTCTTTACGAGGACGTCGTTGTCGAGTCTTCGGTGAAGGCTCGGCAGAAGACTTACCCGATTTCTGACTTCCATGATCACTTTCTCCATTTTCCTCCACTTGCTCATCCTCTTCGGGTCTCGTCGCTTCGGAAATATCTACGTTAGCGGCATCAATATCAACAATATCTTCTTGACGGATTTCTTCTTCTGGCTCATCATCATCCATAATCTCATCAGTTCTCTTCGAAGAAGCCACGGGAGTTGTTTTACGTCCGAAACACAAGACAGAGATTAAAATTGTCGGGATAAGAAGAGCGATTGTATAGACAGCCCAGAGCCATGGTCTTTCTTCGGTTGCGTTTATCAAGCTCTGGAAAATACCCTTGGATGGGTTTTTGATAGCAGAATATTTTTCTTCTTGATTCTTTTTGACTGTGAAGGTTTCGGCAGCAAATCTATGGGCTAAATTCTCATCATCGGTGATTAAAATATTATCGAAAACAATTCCAGAGCTCATGGTCCACAACTCAAATCCGATAGCAGTGATCTTCTCCAACTGCTTATAAGGATCAGGCTCGTAATAATTGGGGTTCTCGATCGTTCTAGGAGTCCACTTTCCTTTGTAATCTGGATTCTTGATCATTGGTGGAGACCATTTCCCCTTGTATAATGGGTTATGCTTCATTGGTTGTTTCCATTTTCCACAACCACTGGCCGAGGCACATTTAGGGTTAGGGATGAGTTTCGGCTCCCATTCTCCGTCAAGTTCAACATCCCAATCATCCGGTTTAACCGCTTCAGGATCAAAAATTAAGGCTTCTTCATTTTCTAACCAATCAGAAGGCATTGTTGCTGAATCGTCGACGATCTCTTTCGGTTGATTCTCATCCCAGTCGTCGGGTTTCGTCGCTATTTCATCAGGAATGAACTCTCTTTCATCCCAATCTTCAGGTTTCTTGTCTGCGGGGTCATGGATCTCCTTGGGTGGTTCAATTGGAGGAACCAAGTCTTTCAGAAGACTTCCCGAGGCAATTTCGTAGTTGTCAATCTGGACAGAGAAGTGGTTATCGGGAGTAATCTTCAATGAGTACAAATGGGTCATCTTGTCCTCGAAGTAGGAGAGAACATTCTTGCTCGCCGATTCCTTGATGTTGTGTTCCTGTAATAATAGTATAAATATAGATGTATATAAACATAAATCTATATATAAATACGAACACTAACACAAACTTACACTAATAGTTCCATTTTTAGGGTTCTTCAATTTGATAATAAAGTGAACCTTTGCGGTTTGACCGCACTTGTCTGGACCAAACATAATCGTGTAGGGTGTCTTATCGGTGAAACCACTGATCTGTTTCTCGATACCCGATGAAAGGAGTTTCAGATATCCACCACCACACTCCTGGCCTTCTTCGTACTTGACTTCATACTGGACAATAAATGGTTTGCCAGAAAAGTCGAAAGGTTTTCGCAAAGCAGCCGCGATGGCATGATGACGAGCTTTCGTCTTGACAACCAATCCATAGTCCTCTTCGATAATTATGCTCGCTGGAGAACCGATATACCACTCTCCATTGTACATCGCCAGATTCTCGTCAATCCCATCTTTCTTCGCGGTAGACTTTATCCAACGAGTACCGATTCCATTTCTAGTGTCGAACCAGTCAACGAAATAAGCCTCGTCTTGTTTTATTGTCGGTGGAACAAAAGAAGGAGGGACATATTCCTGGAATTTTTTATAAGCAAAATTTAAAAAATCGAAGTATTCACCTCAGTCGGTACGTCATCGAAATCGGAATCGGAATCTTCGGCCTGAATACCCGTAAATATCACAGTAAAAATCAGCCCAAGGCAGAAGTAGTACGATTTCATGACCCTGGAAAAATATCGAGTGTTATTCAGTCGATAAAAACACGTCGGCTTATTTTTCGCTCACGAAGTAAACTCTAAATTTCGTAACAAATTTTCATATGAATGAAGAAAGGATCTCGTTGCATTGGTGGCATTAAAAAAGCAAATTTAGTTGTTAGGAAATCGGGAGTGGAAGAGTAAATACAGGAAAAGAGAATTGGGAAAAACGTGGACTTATTGGATAGAAGACGAATGTCCAGTTTTCCGTTCGAGAGCCCCCGACTGTTCTCCTCAAGTTGGACCATGGCCAATTCCTTACACAACGTACTAGTTATTTCCGATTGACAGTTAAAAATAGTTGTTCGGAAAAAACTAGAATTTATTTTTTTCAATAACAACTTAATTCTTTAAAATTAGTGGAAAATCGAGGATTAAAAGAAATTAGATTTTCACTTTTCTTCAACAGTGTTTCGACTCATGGTCTTTAAAGAAAATCACAATTGTTTTAGGGCAGCCAAGATTTAATTTACTTTCAAAAATGTTTTAATTTTCTTAAATTGATAAAAAGAAAGGAAAAAGAAGATATAAGAAAGAGGAAATAGTGGTAGAAAGAGAAGACGGAAAAGAGAAAAAGAAGGAAAATAGTAGAGGAAAATAGAGAGAAGACGGGGACGAAAAGAAAAAATCAGATGATAAAGGAAAAAGAAAAGAAATCTCAAGAAAGATTAATTTATTTTCAAATATTCTAATTATTTTAAAGTAGGAAAATTAAGATGATTTATAAAATAACTCATGTTTATCTTTTTTCAGAAATATTTCAGTTTTTTTAGGATTATGAAAGAATTATCTCAAAAAAGGGTCCCTCCCAAAAGACAATTCAGTAATTTTATTTTTTTTCAAATATTGATGACTTTCAACTCTGTTAATATCAGACAGAACAAAAATGTGACGTACAACGTTATCAAAATATAGCCATGAATTCTTTTTG